>VXAA01006959.1:314495-338256 GCA_013399115.1 Anseranas semipalmata
TTTTTTTGTAGTCACTTTACTCCCTTGAACAAGTGATAGTTTAACTACCGGCTTAAAGCACCAGTATCAAAGGAAGCCAGTGGTACTGTGAAGTGTCACTGAATGAAAAATTAATCTGTGTCTGCAGAAAAGTATTCTGCATGCCCAAGGTATTGTGATAAAAAGCATTTCAGAAATGTTTCTTCTGAAAGGGAAGATATTTTTTATATATGAAACACGTGTTACATGTGAAGTGTATTGATAAGACAACTGCACTATGTCCCCTGAAAGCTTAGTTTATTGACTTGCTGCGTCGTACTTGCTGCGCGAGAACAAATTACAGAGCTATTTTTCAAGTTGTATTAATATCCTGGAGACATCCTGAAAAATAAGGGAGACTCATGGAATGATAGGGGAAAAGGTGCAGTTAGCATGCGTTAGTACTTCTCTGCAGAGTGAGTAGAAGTCCCTGCCGGACCATGCCCACGTGTCATAGCCATCGGTTCTGTCCTGCTGCTGTTAACCTGCCCTGGGGTTCTTTCTCAGAGTGAGTACAATTACACTGGATGAAGATTACACAAACAACAATGGTTGAAGCCAGCCATTTAAGATCAAATATCCAGATGTCATTCCACCTTTTATTGGCTTGTCAGCACTTTGCAGTCCCACCTGTATTTTGGTGATAGTCAGTGTGCAACCTTTGTAGCTTAGATGCGGTACTGACTTCTAGCTATAGAGCTACAGAGTGATAGCCCATGCTAAAGGATATTAGCAACGCACAAAATTATTCAGTCTTGTATTCCTCAATCTCAGTCTAAATTGCAGTTATTACTTTAATTCTGTGATATGCAGTAAACATGAGAAACTGTTAATTTCAGTTTTATATCTGTTAATAAATTGTAACAACCCAGGCAACCTATGATACATATAATAAATACTGGAATTCATTATAATTACAGAACAGTAACATATAATAAATGCATAATGTTGTGAGGGTTTCTTTTTTAACTCCTGATGTATTTTCTTCTTCCTCCTCCCCAGTAATAGGTTCACAGATAAAATAGTTGAGATCTCTTCTGTTGGGAAATAGGTGAACTTGCATGTGTTCAGCTGACACTTGTGTTTCCACTACAGTATTTCCACTGATGACTTTCATTTCAGCCACAGAGGGACATGGTATCAAGGAGGATCTGTTGCTTTGAGTAATTCAAAGTAATTCAAAGCAATCACTGTGTAATGCAAAAATATCGGTAGCGTTATTCGCGATTCTTGTGGGAGTGTGAACAAGTTGAGGGTTCTTTTGTACAAAGATTACATTCGTGTAGATACTGTGTTAGGATATATGCAATTAAAACCACAACTAAGTTACATCTGGAAGAAAGACGCCTCAATGTTTTATTTTTATGTACATGGGAAATATTTTCTCTGTTTTGGCTGGATAATTAAGCACATATAGTTAAGTAAAAGGAAGCAGAGAAAGGAAACCTGTTTGAATGACACAGGCAATGGAGTATGTAAGGAATGTGCCTGTGTCCCCATTTAAACTTTGTATTTAAAAAAAAAACAAACATATGATGCAAATAGAAACAGCACGGCTTCCAGAACCTCAGAGCCTGAATATCCTCTTGCAACAGCTCTGAAGCAGGACTTTTCTGCCATTGTAGAGCAGTGAACAACACCCGACTTCTACCACCTGGAAAGCAAACCAGGCCCTCTGCTTCCTTTCAGCTTGGAGGATACGGCATTCTGGAGTCAAAGCGTCATCTGGGCAAAGGTGTGAAGAGGAGTTAATTTGGGAAACAGCATAAGAATGAAGATCAGAGGCTTTTCTTAGAAGAGGGACATTATCCATGTAGTCTTAACCTACTGTTAAAATAAAACAAACACGTATTAGCCTTACGCTGGGGTGGGCCAGTCCTGCAGCTTTCCCCGAGCCTGCCCACAGCCATGTCGAGCAGGGCCTGCATCGTGCGTGGGTTGGTACAAGTGCGATGCATCGCTCTCGTCCTGCTCACGCTCTCACAGGGGACCTCTCGTGGGACGCATGGTGCATTGCCTTGTGTGGCTTCCTGCCCGGGGCAAAGCCCTGTCTGAGAGAGTGACATTAGATTTGTCAACAAGATAGGGTGCTCAGCAAGCGCTTGTGGCGTGTTTTCTTACTTCTCTTGCTCAGAAACACAATCAGCCTGCAGACTCTGTTTGATACGAGATCAGCTCTTCCAGTCACGCAGGTTAACAAATCACATTCACCTGTAATATTTTTTCCATGTATTTCTCTAAGGAATTAACAACGTGGGTTTTTCTGTAGGAGGAGCAGGTGTCTGTTTAGCACAGGTGCAGTTCTGCCCCCCTGGGAAGTGCAGGTGACCTGCATTTACAGTAAACATGGTAAAAGAGGTCTGGCGGCAAAGAATAGTGCATTTGCACAACAGAACTGAAACGTAACCCTGCCTTTTGAACGTGGCTGGACTTCTGGCAGGGTCATGGAGAGCTGTGAAAAGTTTTGGCACCTGAAAGCCCCACGAGGCTTGCTGCCATTTCCTTACATGCTGCTGCAAAGATTGTAGAGACTGGGGAAGGTCTTTGCTTGTGCTGCTTATGACAGAGAACACCATTTTCAATAGAATAATGACACACATCAAATGTCCTCTTCCTACTTCAGGTATTTGCTTAGAGGCCAACAACCTCTTTGCTTTAAGAAAACTTAAAGTCCTCGCCTACCTTAGTGCTACAGTGATTGCGCTCTTTTCATTTAAGAATTCTGTTCTGAAAACACTTCTGCTAGAGACCTCTCTGACAGCAAAATTCATAGTGCAAGTGATGTTGAAGAAACGATGCTGTTCAACAGTTTCTGCGGATTTTTAAAAGGCAGAAAAGGGTCTTGATTATGATACAAGAGGAGTTGTACATACCATGGGGCATTCCAAGTAATGGGGCAAGTAATTCTTGCCTCGCACCTATACCTTCCATCTAAGCTATAGCAGACGTTTTAGAAAGACTTTTAGTTGTGACTGGAAAAGATCTCAACCCTCATAAAATGCATTAGCTAACCACTAGGTAACGCTACAAAACCTTCAGCTCGAATCACCACCTCTTGCGAGGCAACGGTGGTGACGGAGGTCAAAGTAGATAGATGCTTGCCCTGGATTTTGAGCCATTTTGGTGCTGATCCTGCCCCTGGCATAAATCAGGGATGAGAATTGTTCTCATTTACGTCTCACTGGAACGGTCTCCCTGTACATTCATCATACTTTGAAGATTACAATCTGGATTGCTCTTGTACCATTGTTTTCTGAAGCTGCAGAATAGGCCAGCAGATATACAGAAGCTGACTTGAAAATGCACACTGACATCATTGCTGCTGGTTTCTGACTCAGCAGAGACATAGACATGTTTCTCAGAGTGGAGGATGTTGTTTCAGTTACTCACGCTTCGGAGACTGTTTGGCATGAAAGACCGAACAGGGCGGAAACTTTCACTTTGAGCAAAGGAACAGTTTTCATAGAGCCTGCATGCCTGTACCTTTTTATGTCCATCCCTTCCCACAGCTCTCTGAGACCAAACGTTCAACTCACCAAACCGATGGTGGCAAAAAAGGGAAATTTGGTTAACTGTGAAGATGTGTTTCCAGAAAAAAAATAAAACTATAGAGATCTTGAATAACAACATAGGGAAAGACCCTCCAGTTACTGCAGAAGATCCTAACACAATAGGGTATCTTAGAGGAAGCACACAGATGAGGACATTATGCCCTTACGCTGCCGAAAGTCCTTGTCTTCTGTCCATCTCTTCTCCTTGGCAAGCTGCAGGCAAACTGGCAGATGCAGCATGGATCTGGCACAGCTGAGAGGGATTTTCAGCTCCCCAGTTAAAACAATTTTTAGGGTCCATCAAGTAAGCCGCTATCTATGTAAACATCTGGTAATGGCTACACTGGGGCAATCGGCATAACCTCTGTATTTCATTATCTGAGACAGGTGCTTATAGTGATGACCAGAACATCTCTGCAGTGAGTAGAAACATGCACAATGTTGCATATTTTTTGAAATGCCCATGTTCAATTTGTGAAACTCATACTTCTTGAAAAAGCCTCTCTTCAGGTGAAGAAAGCAGTTTTCCTCTTATGCTTGCACGTATGCATTCTTGATCTGACATGACTTGCAACCACAAGAGAGCACTCTTTCCTTTGAAGATTTCTCAGCTTCTCCAGAAAGCTAGAGACGTGCCATATAAGTTTTGCAAACTGCTTGTGAGCTGTTTCAGTTAGACCAGAGCAGCCGAAACAACAAAGCTTGCAGTTGTCTTTTGGATTTCATTGTGAAAAGCCTTTGGGTACTTTTCAGATGACAGAAGATCCTTGGTTCCTGAAAGGGAGGAGTTCTGCCAAAACTTTGAAGATCCCTGTAAACTTTGCAAATTACCCAGCTTTTGGAGACAATTATATCAAACGATACTGTGGATTACAATACATGAGAAGTGTTTAGAGCCTGGAAGATTATTTATGTTTGGCGTTAACTCATATGGTCATAATTTCAAGCAGGGGGAAAAGGAATACACAGGAACCCTCTTATTATCTTTTGAAATATGAAGATCAGAGGAAAAGAAGGGTTTAAAGTGTGGAGTGATGGTCCTTAATACCTGTCTATAAATTGGCTGGCATCCTGCATCGATAAAAACAACAAGGCTTAGAGCTGATTACCAAGCACGGAGTGGACCTCATGAGTCGTTAGCAGTGCTTTGAGATCTGAGTTTTTACACACCGCAGGAGGAAACTGCAGCCTGTGGGGCAGAGTACCTATACAAATGTTTCCTCCTCACTTGGATTGATACAAGATTTGGAAGCCAAATTCAGGAGCTGACGTTGCACTGGTGAGAAAAGACAAAGCATGGACAGCAGTAAAGATGATGATGGACCGTTGAACAGGATTGCATTTTCAGGAGCTATGTCCCTGGCTAACAGCCATGTGCATCCCCACGGGGTCCCCCTGAGAGAGCCCTTCGGGGTTCCCTTCCATCTGGACCCATCTTACTGGGAGCAAGCCTACGGCGGGCGGGCAGGTCGCATCTCCTACCTCCCGTTCCCCGGCTACGTGGGTGTCTATGACTATTCCTTTGAGCCTGCCTTCATTCGAAAGAGGAACGAGAGGGAAAGGCAGCGGGTGCGCTGTGTGAACGAGGGCTACACACGCCTGAGAGAGCACCTGCCCAAAGAATTTGCTGACAAGCGCCTCAGCAAAGTGGAGACCCTGAGAGCTGCAATAAGCTACATCAAGCACCTGCAGAGCTTGCTGGACTGCCATCCCCTAGGGTCTAACAGTAAGGAAACGCTCTCCGCCAAGGAGCTCCCGGATGGTCCCAGTCCTGGTCCCCCGCGGGAGTGCAACAGTGATGGAGAGTCTAAAACCTCCTCAGCTTCATCCCCCTACAGTGAATTTGAGGAGGTGGGCAGCTAGGAAATGGCCCCTTGGAGACAGAAGCCTTCAAGATCGGCTGAAAACCAAAGCTAAAACCCCAGGGATTTTTCTATGGATTAAAATGAATACTAGGAAAGGGGAAAACAGCTAGGAAAAAAAGATAAAGGTATTTCCAATCTGTCGAAGGACTTTAAATATTGTCTGCACAAAACTTAAAGATGATTCTTAAGCAAATAGATATTGCTTAGGTTGTTTCAGCTGTGTTACTAAACTTTGGATTGTTAAAACCAAAGCAACTTTTGCATTTTACTTTTCATGCAGCTTTTATTCTGTTTGTCTATTTACTTTTGCCTTTCACTTGAGGAGACAACAAAACCAGATAAATCCACTTCAGGAAACTCCCCTCCCCTTTATCTCGCTTCCTCCTTCAAGTTTTATTGTCTGTTTTTCCTGACTGCTAACCTGAGACGCACCAGGTTACAAACATTTGGACTGGGAAAGGTAAGATTTAGATAACATGTCTTTCCCTAAAATTTTTGGGAAACTCACTGAAATACTCCTATTTCTGAAAAGACAGTGTTTTTATAAATAAGCCTACATTTGTGAATGAATTTCTTTTATGGCATCTTCTAAAATGAAAGAAGCAACTCGTGCATTGGACACTGGCTATTTGGTGCTTATTCGAAGGATAATTTTCAGGAGAAGAAAGTCAGACCCTTTCACTCAAATCCATTCTAGAAAGTGGTAGACAGAAATTTGTAAAACTGCACCTATTTATGATACTGAAAAAAATGTTTCCAGCCTGTTTCTTTCTTTTCTGAAAATTGAGTTTGTACACAAAATAGTCCTGATTGTGTCTTTTTGACAGGTCAGAGATTATATGCTTAGAAATGTGTTCCTGTAGTGGTTAAGTACTGGTGTGTACAAAAAGGGTAACATTAAATATATCAGTTTACATCTGCACGAAAATGTAGGCATTTCTCTTTTTGATCAGAATATTGCATTACTTTTTCAAAGAATACACCTTTTCAAATTATTATCTCAAAATATATGAAATACCTTTAATTTGGACAATGTCTACTTAAAATGAGAACTTTTCTCCAAATTGCTCAAAAATCTTCCTTTCTCCAAGGCCAGATTTAATTAACATTTGGCTACGTGCTTAAATCCGATTCTGAATATGGGGCGAGCTCCTTCTTACTCATACACTTTGTACAAACTTTTAAAACTTCAGCTTTTTTGGCCTAATGTTGGTAAATGGTTTTGTATCTTTTTGTCTTTCCTTCACAATATGCTGCCTGAACACCTGAAAAAATACTTATGTATAAATGAGAACACATACTGATTAAATACCTCAAATGTGTCCATAAATTTCATTTAAATAAAAAATGCAATAAATCCTGAAATTCTGGCTGTGTTTTTCTTTTTCTTTTTCTTTTTCTTTTTCTTTTTCTTTTTCTTTTTCTTTTTCTTTTTCTTTTTCTTTTTCTTTTTCTTTTTCTTTTTCTTTTTCTTTTTCTTTTTCTTTTTCTTTTTCTTTTCACTTTCAATGGATATTGAATGGGACAGCACTGTTTACAGGAACAATGAATTTTCAGGAAAGAATAAAGAAAATGGATATGGAGTGCATACAAAGTGCTACTTATGAAACTAAATTTTTAACCTACATTTTTAAACCTAGATAGGGAGCAGATTTGTGCTGTTGGCATCTAATCAAAATTATTAGGTATAAAAATACTGTGCATATTTCTAGCAAACTACTATGAGCATTTGTACACTTTTAGCTGTTGAATGCCTGCTTTCACGTACTTGCAGTGGAAGTACTTGGGTCTACTATTGCTAGAGCTCTGAATCTAATTATTTTTTCTTAATTCACAGCCAGTAATCTTGAAAAACAGACACTTAGGCAAACCTCAGACAATTCAGAAATGGAAAGAGCAAGTGGCTTGTGACAGATCATTCAATCTGCCTGACCATACTGAAGCAGCACTGTTAAAAATGTCAGTGGCAGTCACAAGTTTTGTCCTTTATTCTTTGCGTGGTAGCCAGGTTCCTTTTGTAATGACTATTTTGTTTTTTTTTCAGGGCTGTTATTTTTGCAGGTCTGTTTCCCACACCCAAAAGGTTTAAACCCAGTTATCTGGACAGTTCTCGATAAGGATCTAGAGCTGAAGCACTAATTTTTGGGTGCATAAGTGTTTGTATTTGTTATCCAAGTAACGGGAGAAATGCAAGGTAGTGGTGTGAATGTCGGATTGAGTTCTACTATTTTTTGGCTTTTCTTCTTCCCTTTATGGCCTCTGAGAAGAGATTCAAACTCTCTCTCTGCATCAGTTTTGAGATTTCTGGAAATATGGTAACTGGTGGCAACTCTATCAGTAAGCCTGAATTGCATTTCTCACTCTAAGCAGAGATTAAATCTTTGTTATCTATGAAAAATATACACTTCCTCAGAGTACTTGAGACAAATTCTGTGAAACATACAGTTGTTTGTAAAGCACTTTGAAGATGAAAAGCATTTAATATACATATAATGACAGTAAGTAGCCAAATCAAACTAAACCAGTAAAAATAAAAACGACCAGAATGCCTGTTACTTTCTGGGCAGGAAGCATCAGATAACCCCCCAAATAAATGTTTAGGTCAGATGCTTATCACGGAGGTTTGACCTCTGCATTGACATATCCAAGTGCCATAATCCTGTGGTTTCCAAATCCCAGAAGGAGGGTACAGTGTGCTGCCTTCTCCGCGATCAGCTAATCCGGCTGGCCAGAAAAGCAGACTGAGCCATGGCTCTGCCCCCTTTCAGCCTCATCTAACGCGGGATGTGCCTCAAGGGGAGTCTAGCCGAGGGGAGAGCATCTCCCCTGTGGGCCTGTGCTTGACTGTCGCTGCTGTAGGGTGGCCATTCCCATGTGAGGGGCAGGCTGATCTGCTGCACGTCTAGATGGGACTGTTTTATTTTTTTGCATGTCCTTAATATTCTGCAGTCAGAACCAAGCCTGGATTTTGTGAAATAATGTTCTGGAAAAGACCCCTGGGCCTCAAGTCAAGGAGACTGGTTAAAAAGTCTATATTTTAATAAAAACATGTGTATGTATACATTTTAGATTTTACATTTCACTCTTTTTAACATCTCTGGAGATGTTCTTAAAATATCTCCTGATCCAACCTCAATGCTGAAGGTGCAAAAACCAGAATGTCACATGTAGCTTAATTTAATTTTAAAGGGAAATGAGTTTCTGGATGAAAATGAAATTCTTTCTGTGCAAAAAATCTGCGACAGGTTGAACCACTCCTAAGGAGATTGTACATTTTATTTCTCACAGTTCCTCTTGGCATGCGAACCTCTTGCACACTTTTAGCGCAAGGAAGGAGAAGACAGCTAAAGATTTCCCAAATGTGGATCAGTGCTTCCTACGTGTGTCAA
This sequence comes from Anseranas semipalmata, assembly GCA_013399115.1. NCBI lineage: Eukaryota > Metazoa > Chordata > Aves > Anseriformes > Anseranatidae > Anseranas > Anseranas semipalmata. The sequence goes on from VXAA01006959.1 coordinate 323,319, forward strand.
CAAAGGTTTCAAGTGCATGCTACATTTCAAAAGCTTTCTTAAGCTGTTTCTGTCTAGACAAAGGTTTTCTTCAAAGCTTCTAAAGTGTATTATTGTCAGTCTTTGAAAGCAGACAATGATCCAACTTGTCACCCTGAGAATCAAAGTTTTAATAAAAATGGTGACCAGAAGAACTCTCTCCATGTGGTGCAATCACTATTTACGAGAAAGGTGAACACTGATATCCCTAGGCAACCATGCTACAGCTTTATCAAACACACAAAATGCAGACGATTTAATCTTTCTATCAAATGTGAAAAAAAACACACATCTGTCGTCTTCCCTCTTCTGCCGTTAAATTACAAATCCATTTGCTCCTTGATATTATCAGCATTTTAAAGACGTGTAATCGTGGCCATGGGATTGCTTTTAATCCTCTAATAGCTATTTAGCTGATTTCTTTGTAAAAGCCCATCCACGCTCCTTTCATGTTATATTACCCAGTGTCAATAACGTGGCCAAAGAAAACCACAAGGCACTATCGAGAAGTCGTGTTCAGACAGTAAAGCAATCAGGGTCAATTTATTCCACACGAAAATAAAGAATCTTTGAAAACATTTGCCGCCAGCATACGCAGAAGGAGGCAAAAAAAGATCCAAAACATTTTGAGTGGTACCAACAGGAGAGCCCTGCTGTGGTGGGCTGAGGTCAATCACCATAGCTGAACAAGGTTTCAAGTCAGTCTCTCCAAAACAGAGTCCAAGCACATATAGCCTCAGCAGGTACCTCATCAGTAGTAACCCTCAGCATACAAGTAAACAGCTACAGAGAGAAAATTGTTCTAGTTAAATGGGGAGCTGCAAAGCAGCGAAGTAATAAGACAGTAGCTGTACCCAGCTCTTATGCAGGGCTGTGCATCTGTAAATCTCAAAGCCCTGTAAAAGCAAGATGTGCAACATTTTCTGTCAACCTGCGAGCAAGAGGCATGCTTGTAGGTAAAAATCTGTAAGTGCTCACTCTTGTATTTCCCACATGATTTTTATACATTTTTCTCTACCTTACTGTGAATAAGTCCACTGGCAGAGCAATGGATAATTTCTCTTAGATGAGTAAGCCAGCCTTTCAGGGAGAACAAACCAGAGTGAAGGTATTTCTAAAGGTGAATTACTCTCTCCATACCTCAGTGGATCTCCATACAATCAATGGAAGATCAAATACGGAGAGGGGTCAGGCTAGGTTGCTGGTGCACTGACTGCCAAGAGCATTTCTTTGCAATTTACAGCAGTTGGCAAGGTGGCACTGCTCAGAAGATGCTCCAGAGCTGGCTGAAAATGTTATGACTAACATTCTTTTGACTCAAACAAAAACACACTTCTTTCCAGGGAGTGACGGCAGCTACCAAGACCCTGGAAAGTCAACAGGGAACAACATGGTCATTTAATGTTCTGTGCAAGAGGCTGGTAGTGATTTTCAGGACTGAAAGGGCCACCTTGTTTTGTCATCAGATTGTCCTTTCCCTACCCACTCATATACACATTTCATGGTTATTTCTGTCAGAATATTCCTATTTTTCTGACCTTGAGGTCTGATCAGGGACCCAGCACCCGGTTGTGCTTGGGGGCAGAGGGGTCCTGGAGAGGCAGGTGATGGCAGGGTGGGAGAAGAGCTGTTGCTTTGCCCTGGGAAGGAGATGTTTGCTGGGAGGGGGCTGAGATGGGAGCTACCACTCTCTGTGAGTGGGATTTAACGGGTCATGTTTTAGCATCCATAATTCAGTAGCCTTGTCCTCTCGTATCGTTTGAAAAAATCTCATTTAAAAAGCCAAGTCAAAAGGCAGGTCTGGGAAAAGACACAAGTTTCCGTTTGCAGTGCCATAGCACTCAGCTCCATTGGGGTCTTCCCACAAAGCCTTTACAGGAGCAAATCTCTCACCGAGATCAAAGAAGCTGTTCCCGCTGGATAAAGCCCTGTGTGAAAGTCACCTGGTGGCCCAGCTACGCTTGTTTATCACCTTTGTTGCCAGAACTTGTCCCTCCATGGCCTGAGCATGCAACATGCTCGCAGGGTGCAGCCAGCACCACGGCAGCTACCAGACAGCATGTGAAGGCTGTGGATCGTTGCCTCCACCATGCCTGGGCTGAGGTGAGGGCAAAGGCTCAGAGCTCCAGCCTGGCAGTGAGGTACAGCCTCGGAAGGAAAAACCTTTCCACAGTTTACAAACTGAGTTGAAAAATGAAGTGAGTAACAACTAAAGCCCAGCTCAGGAACGGATAGTGCAGGTACGTGCATGGGCTGGGTTTATTGGATGCACTTCAAAGGAAAAGCACAAGAAAAGGTTAGTTTAATTGGTTTCCTTTTATTTGTCATAGCTTACAAAAGAACTGTTCTTTCCTAAGAAACACAGAGGCTGCATGCATACAAGCTGGAAGTGTTGGGGTACCCACAACCCAGCACTGGAGCAGAGCTCTGCCACTGTGTTTTTCTCAGGGAGACCAGGAGCCTCATGCACCCTCACAGTCCCACACGTTGCAAATCTGAGACAAAGCATGTCAACTTTTCTTTCTTTTTTTTTTTTTTTTGTCTGCTTTCCAATGGAAACAAAGCTTAGACAACATTCGGTGTGTGAGAGCTCCCATCCCCTAAAGCTTCTGAGCCTCTGCCTGTTTTTCAGCAAACCCCCATGACAAAGGAGTCTCAAAATACAAATCAAATTTCTCCAATTCTTTTCAAAATAGGGGTCGGGCAGAGGCGGGGAGCCCAGCTGAGGGCTTATGGCTCTGGCTGATGGGCTGTGGTGCTCAATGCTCGGTCAGATTTCCATGCCACCCAACTGCTAGACACCACAACCCCTGGGGCAAGAAACACAGGTGGTGTGCCTGCTCTTTAGCAACCTCCAGTCATAACTTGGTGTATCCATGTAAACCAAGGAGATTTGTCAAGGTCAATACATCCCTCTGTGAAGCTGGGTGGTTGAAGACCCTGGTTCATTACTGCCACTGTCTTCAGATATGGCTGAAGGGGCCAATACCCCCAAAACTGTGGGTTACAGGATCAGGGAGCAGCCAGCAAACCCATATTTCACTAAGTTCCCTCACCCTTTCGAAGACTTTGAAGCCAGCTTCTGGGACCTACCTTGTCATTTCGGACAGAGCCTGCATTTGGAGAAGAACCAAGCATTAAATCTATGTTACTGTGGAGCTCAGTTTGTATAGTTTATATTTTTGCAGGTGCAGGAAATGAAAAGATGCATTAGCATAGATCATGCCTTTTAGCCAAACTAAAAGAAGCTTAGGAGTCCATACATCTCTCCACCAGTTTCCTCCTTGAAAATTTTGGAGACCCCTCAGCTCACTTCTGATTTGACTGGAGACAGAGGTCTCAAAGACATGAAATTCCTACAACATCCTTGAACACTGGTGGCATCGGAGTAGAAAGAGACACTGAATTAAAGTCCTTACGAAAGGGAAAACTAACACCGAGTTGTCTTTTCAGTTTGACCTGCTTGACGGCCAGCCAGCCCATGGGCATTAGCAGGCAAACATGCTTTGCACTAGTATAACTTGCTGCCTCTTGTCCTGTCTACTGGGGACAAGGGATGAAAATATAAGTACTTTGAGAGAGTTTGGGATTTGAGCAGAGGAAACTGAATGAATGGACTGTGAGAGGCTGAAAGGTTGAAAATGTGGGGAAAGTGGTGGACAGTGAAGCTGAGGAGTGTATAATACAAATCCAAGCCAAGCCAGGCTGTATTGTATCTGCTGCTCACAGCACACCTCGTTTGTCACTGTGATTTTATCTTGATGCTGTGTGATTCTGGGCACGCACAGCATATTTTTGTGTTCCAGGGCTGTCCACTGTCAGTACTGAATCCTAATCAATCTCTTCCATCTACACCAAGATCACAAAAAGGACAAGTAGTTACAAATAATGGATTTTTCAGCTCTTTTTATGCATTTGCTTTACTGCCATCATTATGCTGTACTAGGCCACTCTCTAGATGTAGTTCTTTAAATTTAAGAAGCACTGATGAAGTCCCAGATTCAGCTGCGGAGGTTTATCCCAGGGGAACACTCATGCGGAGGTGATCTATACATCCCCCCACACACTGGTGTTAAAGCTCACTGGTGCTTAATGAATGAAACTGATAACAAACTGTGTAAATTATAAATAAAATAAGGCAGATGTACAAACATGGGCATGTGTGCTGTGGTGTTTGTACACAGGAGAAGGAAGAAGTACGGGGGAGAGAGAAAAGAAAGTGGTTTTGAAGTGTGGCACACTGTGTGATATCAAATTAGCTGCATGGCTGAAACCAGGGAAATAAGAGCAAATTAGATATGACACTTCTGGGGAGGATTAATTCCTGAAAAAAAAAAAAAAGGACTTGAAGATAACATATTTGCAGGCAAACCCTGTGGAGATGTAAAAAGGCTGTGAGATCTTGCATAGCAGAAATGCTAATGAGAGCAAGCAAAGCAGTGACCCTCGTGGACCAGGATGTACAGAGAAGCATAGGCAGGGCTGGAGAGAGGCATGACTCCCTCCCTGGCCCCACCACCAGCCAGTGTGGGTGTTTTCCATCATTTAAAGTGCTTTCCTTCTTCCCTTGGCATATTTATGGGGTGGGTATTTCAGGCTCGGAGTGCCATGTGTTTAGGGAGGACTCAGCTGTCCATCTTGAGGCTGTGCTCGCTTCAGGCATCCTTCACAAGCCTGGCCATGATCTGCTGCATCTGCTGTCTCTGTCATGGGGCAGAAATGAGAAGTGGGGCAGGCTGGGGCTGAACTACTGTGGACCTTCATCCTGGAGGAGGAAAACAGAATAGCAAGGAGGCTAGGAGGAGCCCAGCACCATGATGAGAGCTGTGACAAGGAGCCTGGAGCATGCACTGAGGCCATGCACAGGAGGTTTCTCTCTTAAGTGAGGAGTTTCTCCACTGGCACCACTCTTCCTTCCTCCTCCTCCTCTGTCCCACATGCTGGGAGTGAGGAGCACTGCTGAAAAGCATGGGGACATTGTGCCAGGCACCACAGGGAAAAGGGAAAGCACTAGCTGTGTGAATAGGATAAGGGAATAGAGGCAATGCCTGTAGCATGGATGTCCAACCCAACACAGTGACACACCCGTTAGAAAGAAGAATCAGAGAGCTGCAGGCTAGGCAGGCTCTGCTGGTCATAATGGAAAGCTTCTCCAAGCTCAGCTCTATCGGAAGAACTGTTCCCTGCTGATAGTATTCTTTGGAGGGTGGAAATAGGTTTACATCATGGTGATAATGTCCACTTTATTTACATATTGCCGCCGTCCATCAGTCTCTGTAGTTCTCTCTTCCTCTCCCCATCCTGTTTGCCCCTGTAGCTCTGGTTATTGCTATAGGGGCAAGTGTACAGGGGCATGGCCCGGCTGTGTAATTGGTGTCCTTCTCATACAGCAGCCTGATTTTAGCATCCCTCCTTGCTTACACCTCTCTGATGACCACACTGTGTGCTGCCCTTGGTAAAGACGGATGCACCTTGCAGCAGCTGGGCTGGAGGTGGGCAGGGAGCTATTTAATAAGCAAAATTATTAAAAAACAAAAACAAAAAACAGCTATGAAAAAAAAAAAGCAGCAATATGATTTTATCACCAGCCATTGTGCAAAAATGGCTGAGACCACAGCATTTGCATGACGGTGTGTCTGTCTGCCTGCACCTCAGACACACCACAGTTATCTACCTACCATCACTCCTCATTCATCTTTTCTTGTTTGTGATTGCCAAGCACCTCCGAGCGTATTCCTTATCAAAGAGCTGAGCCGCTGCGAGCAGGCTGTGCTCTGGCTGGAGAGTGGGGGGCTGATGACAGCACTCAGCCCACCTGCCGTCAGGAGCCTTGGGAACTGAGCAATAAACCCAGATTACTTCAGCCCTGGGTTTCCCCTCCGTTTCAGCAACAGCGTGCCCATCTTCTCGACGCTGTGCTGGGAGCACCAGCAGATCCTGCCCTGTCTCACTGGAAAATACCACGGGGCTGCCCGTCCACCATTTTGCACCCCGAGTCCCCTGAGCTCATAGACGAACCTGCCGTTGCGCGTTACCCAGGCTGCAGCCCCGTTTCGCAGGGACGATGATGCCCCGTGGAAGCGGCGGCAGCAATCCTGAGGGGCCTGCAGGACGGATCAAAGCTGGGCCGCGCAGCACGTCGCCACGACACGTGCAGCACAAATGCGGGGCATTCGCCTCTGTTTATGTGCTGCATGCTCCATCGCTTTGCATTTTTCAGTGCTATGAAAGCTTCAAAAGCTCCATTTACATTAACAAGCCCATAAAGCATAAAGTTATTAAATGTTGTTTATAGTACCCTGTCTGAGAAGCTCATTCAGTTACCAGCTGGTTCAATTTTTACTAAAGCTAGTTTCAGGAAGGCGCCAAGTCGTATCTGTATGTGCTGTAGGAGCTCACGTGGAAAGGACGAGAAAAAACGACGACAACGTAATCGCCATGCAATGGCTGAATTACTCTGTAGTAGGGACTGTCAACGTTTTCAGAGCATTGTAATTGGAAAAAAGTTGTTTTGAGGTTATTGTCTTAAAGAACACATTTTACATTTGCATCTTTGGTGTAAAATGTCACAGTTTGGGCCATTCCGTCACCTGATAACCACTGCAAAACTAATAAAGTCACAGTGTATGTGGAATGAAGGGTATCAGAAGCTGCGGCTGTGCAGAGTGAGGATTAGGTAAGAGCAACATGGCCAGCATTGCATCGTGCGGAGCAGACATTTTCAGACAGCAGCTGGACAAGAATGGTTGGAAAAGAAGAATTTAGGCAGAGTTAAGGGAGATGTCTGGTGATGTGTTGTGAAAGGAGCCCAAGGTTTCATCTATGTGGGCCTGAGTTCAGACTAACAGAAAGGTGGCAGTAAGAGCACATTCGTGGTTTCAGGGTTTCTTCCCCAAGAAGGAAGCCTAAAGTGGGGTCTCTGGCCAAACTTGCCTTGGCTGAAGCATACGTTAAGAAGAATACATCTAGAAAGGTCACTGGTGAGTTTTCTTCATGGTTCTTAATTGCAAGAGATAAAGTAGTAGTTTAGCAATCTCCTGGCATACAAGTGGGGGCACAGACGTGCATGCAACAAATGCTACCAAGCACGTACTACAGCAGGCTCCAAGCACTGGGAACTGGGGGCTTGGAGCATGGGTAGGGCAGAGGGGCTCCTAGTGTAAGTATCTGGTATGAAGTGTCACTTGAGTGTGACAACAGAAGTAGCAACCTATGTCCAGGAATCATCAGGATGATGTATCTTATTTTATATCTAAAAACAAGTTTTACAGATAAGAAAATGTTCCGGAGTAATTCTAATGGCCATTTTCTGTTCAAAAGGATACAGTTGAAAATACTGTAAAAATGGATTTGTATCAAACCATGCCCACAAAACAGGGTCAGCTTTGATTTTATTTTATTTTTTTCCTGAAAACATTCCCCTCTTTTCAGCTAGCCCTGATTTTTAATACTGAGAGGAAAGGCCACAAGCTTATGCTCAAATATTATGCTCAATGATTACAAAAACGACTTGCATCTTAGGCAGATCTGAAGTTTTAAGGTGTGCAGACACCATGACAAGTGTGAATGGAAATCCATTGGACTTAGAATTTACTTGGAAATGTTTAAGGAAAGGCAGTTGTAAGGCTGCATGAAAAAAAAAAAAAACTCAAAATCTTTGGAGAATCAGTGTGATCCCTGGAAGATCAGGTACTTTATTTTTTTTCTGAGACTACTTGGGATGGAGCTCTTCGGACAATAGATTTTATAGAGACAATTCCAGTACCTCTTGGTTTTAGCCAGGTTATAAATATAAAACAAACAAACAAACAAACAAACAAGCAAATAAAAACATAGATGCCCCAAAGGGACAGTATTTATAAGGCAGGCTATAGGACAGCACTGGGAGTATGTTCTGCTTGGCACATTATGTATGTAAGACAACACCTACATGGTTAAATCATACTCCTCCTTTCTTTCTTGTTTTCTTATCCCAGATTCAGTGGGACAAACTCACCACCTCATGAAAGATTTGGCAGCTCCCTCCAAGTCCTGAACCTTATCCAAGTGATAATTATATCTGTTTGAAATCCAGGAGCTGAGAACTAGCCTCAAGCCACTCAACAAAGGCTTCTCCAGGGCTCTGAGGAAGCGATGCCGACACTTCCCTTCTCGTTGTCTACCTCCTGCTGAAATGTATTTGCAGAGTTTCCTGAAGCCTTTAAGGCTTTTCAAGAGATCTGGTGGAACTAGACCTAATCTCTCACGGAGTATCATCATATACAAAGACAAAGGAACACCCCCACGGGCATAGTTAATGCAGACAAACCTAAATGGCTTTTTTTTTCTCCTCCAGTTGCAAATGTGTAATTAATCTCAGTTCAAATTTACATGTTTGATCTGCCTCTTTTAGACATTAGGCCTTAGATGTCTTTGAAAGAATGGGAAGACCTTGTGATTTGATCTGGAGTGCCTAGGATATGCTTGGTGTTTACATGGGTAAATCCTCTGTGTCCAGAGCTGGTCGGGTGCTGAGGGCTCAGGGGGATGTGCTTAGCTCGGTGGCTAAAACAGGTCTATGGGATGGTAATCCAGCAGCTGCTGGGCCAGCCCAGCTTTAAAAGTCATCAAGATGGTGGTACAGAAATTAGTATGTCTAAGGAATGGGAAGAAGCTTGATCCATCTCCTGCTTGTGTTGGTGAAGGTCTATGCATTGGGTTTAAGAGGTGTTGGGTGGTGTCTCTAAAAGGCATGGGGACGGTGGTGGTGACAGCCAATCAGTCCCCCCATTACCTTTCGCTGCTTGGAGTACAAATTTTTCTTCATTTCATAGTCATGGAAAAACCTCCATCAAAGCAACTCCCTCAGCAGAGCCTGGCAGCAGCACCTGCTGTAAACTTCCCAGCAATGCTACTAATGGAAAACCAGCTCTGATGTGCTCAGTGGTTCAGCTGCTCCCTCAGCCCAGAGGGAAAGCAGAAGTGCAGATCTCTCCACTTTGAGAAGGACGGGTGGGTCTCAGCAATACCATGGGCAAGGGATTAAGGGCTGCTCCCCAGCAGGAAGGCCAGGGAGGCAGCGCTCAGACCATCCTCAGATGAGGGCGGTGCCTCTGCCACCTTGTCCCAGGTCCTCCAGAGCCATGGCTTCAGGGAAAAGCCTTCTGCGTTGGCCATCTAAAGCCAAGCAGATCAGCTCCACCTGGCAGGAGGACCTTCACACCAAGCCATTTCTCCAGGGCTCCCATGAGAGGCAAGGCACCCAGGCACCTGCGGCGTGGTGATGGAAACCTCTTGCACACAAGAGCCATGGCAGGAGCTAATCCTCCCACAGATAAGCCCTCCAAGTCCTCACTCCTGTAGTTTAAAAGAAAAGAAAGGAATGGAGATGAAAATGGATCCACTTCAAAAAGGGAAATTTCCATTTGAAGTGCTGAGAATTCAAAGCCACGTTCGAGTCAAATCCTCCCCAGCAGCAGCCCTTTTTCTCCCCTCAGTAGTGCGTATCAATTTCTTCTGACAACAGTTTCATGGCTTCGGGATAAATAAGCCCAACTTCATTGGTATTATATTTTACAACTACAGACAGACCATGGAGATTAAAATTCCTGGGATGAGTCACCACAGGCGGGGAGGGGGGGGGGGGGCCTGTTGAAAAGCCGGTGTTGTGAAACACGGACTGAACACGAAACAAGCCAAATCCAACCTTTCATCTCCCAGGCTGTGGAGACCAGAGCTTCCCCACACCGGGAGGAAGGTGGACGCATGAGGGGTGACCGGGACAGAGTGAAGGAGGCACCAGCGCAAGGATCCCCACCACAGCACCTCTGAGGATCGCCTTGCATGCTAGGTCAGATGTTAGGTGCAAGCTGGGGACACCCTGAGGTATCCTCACCCCTCATGGCCCAAGACGTGCAACATCTTGGTTTGATTGCAGGATTTTTTGAAGTCTTCCATGAGATAAACTGAAGCAAAACCCCATGAGCTGAAACACATTGCTGAAATGCTTCCCGCTGAAAATGTCAGTCAATTGCTGTCCCTCTGCCCACTCCAATCTCCCTTCTCACCCTCCAGACAAAGCAACCTGATGAATTGGATGGGAAGTCTAGGTGAGTCAAATAGGCTTCATCATCAAGAAAGTGCTGCTGGAGAAAACCCACGCCAGCTGGCCCTGGAAAACTGCCTTTGCTGGGAGCATAGCCAGAAGGAGCTGGTGTAGGCCACCGGTGCAAACCTCCCTGCTTGAGACTGCTGTGTGCACAGGGACATCCAGGACAAGTCTTCCAAAAGCCTTTGCTGGCTGGCTGCACAACTGAAAGTGTCAAAAAGCTTTGTTAACTTGTTTCACATCCAGAACATGTCCAGGGTCTAGCTAAAGAAGGATTCAAATCCTCCAGGATTGTCCCAGCCCTACTTCCCAAATCTCCTGCTCCAAGCAACGCTGGTCTCTGCTGAGGCAGGCTTGTAGAAGTGTGGTGGGAGAGGCCCCTAGAAGACTTCCCTGCCTCAGCAGTTGGCATTAATATTAGGACTAACTCAATTACGAGTCTGGATTTACTTTCCCACAGCACACCAACAACAAAGCTGAGCAGAGGAGTAGCTTTGGTATTAGTGGCTCAAGATGACTATATAGTTCACCCACAGCTAAACCCAAGATCAAACCAGCAGATTTTACAAGCAGGAAAGTAGCTGGCAATTATCTACTGCACCATCCTGCACCACAGAGGGAGCTCAGATAGCATGCGTGGCAGAAGATGGAGCAATGCAATGCTTCCTCTCACTCAACTCTTTCACAGGTGTATGGACTTGCTGGCACACTTCATGTCAGAGCTACTGCCACATTCACCTATGTTGGAGAGGCTTTCTAAGCACATGACTTGCAGCAGCAGTTCCTGAGCGAGGGAACACCACCTCAAGTAGTGTCATAAGCTTGGATGTGCAACTGGTAGGGGAGCCACCACTGAGGAAATTAAACAGATTGAGCGATCACTGGTCCTGGGTTTTGCATTGTACTGGCAGCTCCCATTTCTCCCTTGTTGATCTGCTTGCCTCATGGCAGTTTTTTGGGGGGCAGCAGCACAGACTGGAGGCTCAGCAGGGCACTTTCTTGAGTGACGGTGACTTTCCTCAGCAGTTTGGTCAGCTCCTGGGCATTGCATGGGGCGCGCTGCAGGTCACAGAGGACAGTTCTGGTCTCCTAGGCTGCCCTCCTGGCAATTCTTCTCCATGCCTTGCCTCTCTGACACCTTCAGCCTGCTCTCATGCTGTCATCTTATTTTACATAGAGAAGTCAAGGCTGCACCTAGATAGAGCTACTCAGTGAGTTTTTTATGCCAGGAAGGAGAGGTTGTGTCTTCGTCCTCCTCGTGGTGTGGAGACAGTGGGAACCTGAACAACTCCATGAGCAACCTGATGCTCCCTCAGCTTCTGTCCCTTAGCACATGAATGCCTGCACATGGCAAAAGTGAGGTGGAACATTCAGCACTTCACACAAGTCTAGGTCCTGTATCCTCGAAGTGCAGAGGAATTTAAGAACCTCTCTGGCACTGAACTCAAGGTAAGGACCTGGCTCAGAGGCTCCGCTTTGTAGCCAGGGCACTATGAAAAACTTCTCCAAATTTTGGAGTGACTACTGGAAACTGGCCAGTTCATAAGCTTTTCTGCTCTCAGCTTAGATCACAACAGGAATGAACCCATCCCTCCAGCAATGCCAGAAGCCCAGGAGAAGACAGACACCCCGGGCTGCTGCATACCTGCAAGGCTGGTGCGGAGCATGGGCCACTGGGCCTGGGGTCTGCAGAGAGGCACCACCATGCTCAGCAGTGCATGTAAATGCAGAAGGTGATGGTCCCTGAATCAGAGCTTGGTATTTAAATAGGAAAGACCAATAAAAGACCAGTGGCACATAGAGCACCAGGACACAGGAAAATGAAATTACTTGGCACCAGTAGGACAAGTCCACAGTGGCTCAGAGCACTGAAAGCTGCTCTCCGAAGATCTACCCAAATGCCTTATGCCAAACTTTCCTCTCCAGAAATCAGTCTGTGATGGAGGATTCACTTTCTTCCAGAGGAACAGGGAGGAAAGAAGACAGCAATGATGCTCTTGCCTGCTATTGATAATCATCAAATAGTTTGAATTCCTGCCCAGGAGACAAGGAAATGAATATTTGTCTCATAAACAAGGCTTCGTGTTTCTCAATCAAGATAAAACTTTTGCCTTGTCCACTGACCATTAATGGAAGAGCTCGCAGGGTCTGGCAGGAGGAGCAGCCAGAAGCCTGGGCGTTTTCCGAAATAGGATGGTTTTGGAGGCCTCTTGGAGGCCCTGGGTCTGAGGCAGGGACAGGAGGGACAAACCCTCTCTGGAGCAACCCCTGGCACCCCAAGTGCCTGTGAGCAGGGATATCCCTCCCTGCTCCCCAGCTGGCTGCCATACGGGCACCACAGCCCCCCAGGACCCCTTCCAGGGCTGTTTCTGTGCCATGGGGATGCCCACCACACCCAAAGGTGCCCTCCTGGGTCCTCGCCTCTGGCTGGGCAAAGAGGCTTCCCCTCCACTGCAGGGTTCAGTCCCTCGCCATGGACACACACAGGCACGTGGTGGGAAGGGGAATGACAAAGTCCTTTATGGCCTAGGCTCAAAACACACAGCCAAAATGGGGAAGAAAGTGCTCATCACAGCCCTTTCTCTATCTGCCTGGAAAAAAAAAAAAAACTCCTGTGATAGGTGAATGGAGAAAATCCCTTTGGCTACAGCTACAATATAAATACCCTCTGGGGAAGAAATAATTTACAGCGATGCTTTTTTCTTCCTCATCCAAGAAGTGGTTAAGGATTTGGCAAGGAGACAGTGGAGGAACTGATCAGTCTATCTATGATTTTAAAGCTTGATAACTTGTCTGCGAATGCCACAGATTTATAGCCCAACAATAATAAGCGTTAGTCAAAAATAAAACAACCAGCTTTCTTTTTTCTTTCTTTCTTTCTTTCTTTCTTTTTTTTTTTTTAAGATTAAAAGCACAAACAGGTTACAGTTCTTAAAAGCCAGGCGCTGGCTAACGGAGTGATTTATTGGCAAGGCATTATTCCAGCCAGGAGACCCACCTTTCCTTCTGCCTGAAACTGTAAAAAAGGTAATGAAGAGTTATGGGATGTAACTATTTTTGGCAGTACAACATGGAGCCTGCTGCCTGGGGATTGAAGGAGAAATGCAGCTCAGTGGTGATACCCCAAGACCTGAAGGGCTCCTGGTTGCTTCCCCATGGGGATGCAGCTGCCCACAGGTTTCCAGAGACCTCTGCTATGGCTCGCAGCTTTGGAAGAAAGGCTTCTTGGAAAGCTGCAGGAGTTGAAAAGCCCAGTGAGGCTTTGGTGGCTGGTCTGAGTCCTACCCCTGCCCGGGGGCTGCTCTCAGCCCCTTTTCAGAGCGGTTCCTCGGGGCTGGCAGTCGGCGCTGCCACAGCCTTCCCTGCGAGCAGAGCGCAGCAGTGCCCGTGGCTGCTGCCTCTCGTGTGCAAGTGACCACACGCTCACCGAAGAAGGTGAAGAGCAACAGTTTGGGGCAGAAGCATGTTTGGATGCCAGCACTGACATGGAAGAGTCAAGGCCAGGCTTCATGCAATCCCTCATGTATTCCAGGCAAGGAAGGATTCAGAGATCCAGTTCCTCCTCTGTTATTTCAAACACTGCACTTGCTTGCTTTTTGTCTCCCTCCTTTCCCCTTCAATTTTGTCATGAAATCCTTGTCTAGTCCTCAAGCATGTACCTTCACAACTGCTGGAAGCCTGCTGTTCTCCCTGGGTGACTCTTCCCTGCCAGCGTGCTTGGGTTTGATTATCTCCTACAGCCTGATTGACTCGGGTAGTAAGCTGCTGCTCTAATGCATCAGGGCTTGGGCATTACCACGCGCACACCCGCGGGCACATCTTCACCTGCAGGAGCTGCACCCCTCCCTCCCACCTGCTCCTTCTTCCCCTGCTGACATGGGGCAGGGGAACAGGTTCCCCAGGTTTGACTTCAAAGGGCAGAGCAAGAAGCCCGACCTGACCTCCCACCCCGTGCTTGGACCGACACCAGAGAGGGGAAGAGCCCAGGATCCCCACCCCGGCTCCCTGGCTCAAGGCACAGCTTGTGCAGTGTGAGAAAGGAGCTGCTGCCTCAGTTTCCCCAGGCACTGAGGGAGGAGAGGAAGGAGGAAAATGCTTCCCTTCCTCCCAACCCATGCTGGGCAAAGCTGAGCCCAGGTGGAAAGCAGGGTGCTGGCTGTAGCTCAGCTGGGGTGGGGGAAGCAGCAATCCCGGCTGCACCTGGCACCTCCTTTTAGGACCAGGCTTCATGGCAAGGCTGACTCAAACACCTCAGCATCAAAGGGAGGGCAGCTCAGTTCCTGCGTTTCTTTTGCTAAGCTAGTAAATGCCAGATCAAATGCTGGCAGAAGTCTCCATTTCCCTTTCCTGGGCCTAATCTCTGCAATTAAGATGAGTGATTATTTTGGTTTCTGAATTTTATATACAACATGAACCGAAGCAGCCTTCTGGGCTTTGGGAGGGAGCAGGCAGTAAGATGGGGATGTGCTCAGCACCACCACAGTCAGCAGCAGCTCCAGCGGGGGATTGCTCTGGTGTAGCTCCGGGAGCTCAGGGGCTTTGCTGTATCTGCTCCTCTCCTGCTGGCCCTTCACCTGCACAGCACTCAGTGCTCCCCCAGCTGCAGGGAATGAAAAAAAAAGCAGCCAAAACCCACGAGCATCTGGAACATGAAGTAATTCTCAGTGTTTTGAGGATGCCAGGAGGTTACCACCTCCCTCTTCCTCCCGCAGCACAGGAGACAAAGCACCTGCTGCAGATGCCTTCAGCCTCTGGCTGGGGACCTGCAGACCTCCTGCTCCTTTTCTGCCCCAAACCTCCCACTGCCACCTCTCCAGGCAAAAAAAAAAAAAA
>VXAA01006959.1:338262-400102 GCA_013399115.1 Anseranas semipalmata
AAAGACCAGAGGCGGTGGTGATCAAAACCACTCAAGCTAGGACAGGGCTCAAGAGAGCAAAGCAAATGCCAGCTACGGGCAGGGCCCTCTGCGTAATTGAAGCCTTCCCTCTGCAAGCAAGGGAGCGTGCTGGCACATGCTGCGGGAGGGATATCGCTTTGTCTGATTGCTTTGAAGGCTGGGGGGTGGAGGGAGAAGAGAAGAGAAGAGGCCAGTTAAGTGTGTTTATGTTTGAGAGGAACAAAGGAGAGCGGAGGAGAGGCCGGGGGTGCCTGCGCCAGAGATGTGTCAGAGATCACTTTTTCCTCCTGGGCCAGGACACCAGCCCGAGACCACCAGCGGAGGAGGAAGCAGCGTGTGCGAGGAGCTGTGTTTAAAACAGGGAGAGCAAAGAGATAGCAGAGAAAAAACTCCCAAAAGACTCAGGATGGTGATAAATGTGATGCAGGTTAGACACTGGGTTCCCAGCCAGTGTATGTGTGATACAGTGCAAATGCACCACAGCAGATGACACCACAAGCCCGTACCTTGCTGGGCCCTGGTTTGGGACCCCAGCACCGCCATCCATTATGGCAAATAAAGCATGGCTCCCCCCGTTTGCAGCAGTGCAGGGAGGAACTGCCCGTCCTGGGGGGCTCTCACGGGGCCCAGGGGTACCCCAGCAAACAGCACCCCCAGCACTGGTGATGCATTTATAGGACTCTCAATCACCTGCCATCAACAAAAAACAAAGTACATTTCTGTTTGCTTCTTAATGCTGTGCTAACGATGACAGGAACAGCACCTGCACAAGCCTTTGAGCGCATCGTGAACAGTGGGTTCCTGGCAAGAAAGGAAGTGCTCACCCATGCTCGCTGCACAGCTGAGTCCCTGCAGCGTGCCCTGCGAGCAGACAGAAGGAAGGTGCCGTCTACTTCCTAGAGGCAGAAGTAGCTCTGTTTTGGCAGGTCCAATTTGTAAGTTAAACCATCTTGTTCTCGAGCACAGAGCAAGATCTATGCAGCAAGCTATTCTTGCTGAAAGAGGAAATCTGCATCCAAGAACTGATTTTATTGCACTGGCTAAAAGCAAATACAATGCAGACATCCCCCTGCAAGCCCCAAGGCCAGCGAACTTTCTGCTGCAGGTCAAGCTGTAGGTGACTGAATCAACTAGCTGGGCAGGCAATGGATGAGTGCCTGCTGTTAGAGGTATGCAACAGCTCCAGGGATGTAGGGTAGGCCCAGATCTCCTACCTATGGTTTCCCACAGGGAAAAAAAATAAAATAAACAAACAAACCAAAAAAGATGACAGACAGACCCCTAACAATTGTTCACCAAAGGTTTTTCAGTCTTTTGGGAGAAGGAGGGGAAGCAAATCACACATTAACAGATGTTTCCTAGTTCTCTGTAACCTTCTAGTGAGGCAGAGTTGGTTCAACAACCACACGGGCATTTTGGTGTTGAAGAGATGCTTCTGCAAATTCACCTGTATTCCAGCATATGAATTTTAATACTGCCTGCCTCCCTAACTTGCCAATTAAAAAAAAAATTAAATGCAGATTGAAAAAAGAACAAGTGGACAGCCCTATCTGGAGAAAAAGACAGACTTTAATTAGAACAAAATCCAAATTTGAATACAAATAACAGAACTGGGAAACATCTTATATTTTTACTCTTTCTTTTTAGGGGGTTAGGAAACCATCCGTCTCCTCTGTACAGCACAATATATAACCAAAACTAATACTAGCTTTGCAATAGGAAACCAAAACTGTCATCCCTTTTTGCATTCTTGAGGGCTAATGCATGAATGCTGATGATCAGAAGAGGCTTAAGGCATATATACAGGAAAGCACCTACATGGTACACAGGATTTCTGCTTGTTGAGAAACTGAAATTTGTTTTCAACTGCAATAGTAGGTAAGACTGCAATGGTAGGAAAGGAAAACTGTTTCAGAAATGCTTCTTTATTTTTAAATATGAATGTTTTAAGAGCTCCCTTGCATTTCACATCAGAGAGTCTGCAATATTTAGACAGAAACTGCTGAATGCAACATGCACTTCTGCAGAAGACTGAGACCAACAATCTGTCTTTCAGTCAGTGGCTCCATGAGACTAATTCACATTGCTAAGTGAAATGATTTTTGTGTGAAATTCAGCGAGTCTGTCTCAAACCTCAGAAATGGTAATCTGGTGCAATTCCACTGGAGAAAGCAGAAAACAAGGCACTATCTTTAAAGTCAGAACCAAAAGGAATGAAAGCAGTGACTGCCTCTGAACCTGCAGCAAATACAATACTGAAACTTAAGAAACCAATAAGCAGTGATTAAGACAGTAAAATGCCATTATGCATCTTGGGATCAACAGGTGTCTGCTAAGATCCTAAACCGAAAGGGATGTTTCCTCAAAAGGCAGTCAAGTCCACACACCACTATCTGCTCCTTTTACATGAGTCCCTGGCAGGGCTCCATTCCTGCTTTGAGATTTTCCTCCAGCTGCCCTCTTGTGTCTGCATCGAGGCTTACAGGCAGGCTTCACCTATCCATTGAGGAGGACCCAGCAAGCCCCAGGAAAGACAAATCACAGCTACCACACTCTTGTCACAACCACGTTGACAAAACAGCACTGCATTGCCCTTCACCTGTATCCTGCAAGAAATTCTGCCATCTGCACATTTCTTTGCAAGATCCATCAACTGAAGTCACAAGATGTGGTGGGTACCAAGCTGGTACTTAGAAGTGGACAACAGACATTGTACCCACACAATAAACATGACACAGACACACTGCAGTGTCCATCTTCCCATTTTATTTATAATTCCCAATATGATTTACTGGGGATGGTCAGCTCCCCCTCCAGTCTTATTTAATGAACTTAAAAGAAACATCATTGGCTTAAAGCAGTCGCATCCTACTGGGCCTGACCCTGCAACATGACTCACTTAAATCAGTTGTGGGACACAGTGAACAATATTATCCAATCCAACTTTTACAGGCTTATGACTTTGCAAAAAGTTGGATTAGCACATCTCTAAGTTGTTAAGTCAACTTTTATTGGGCAAACAAAACCTTTCAAAGTAACATACGGAGTCCTACTAGCATTTACACAAGACTGCAGAACACCTACTTGGGCTGAGCCAAGTACACCAGGTGCCGTGGTACATGGGAGAGGGTAGGAGAAGAGGAGAGAGAGGACTGCGCCTCAAGCCTAGCTAGTCCCTCTCAACCCGAGCGGGAGACCACTCCCAACTCCATATTTTTTACCCATCTGCAAACAGAGCAACCTCTCCCTGCCCAGAAGCACGATACCCTGCCTATCAGAGTACTTGTACATGCAGAAAGAGCTCCAGGCACTCAGGTGTGGAGACAGGAGGTCGGGTTCATACGCCATCTTTGCTGATGGAGGTGGTTTTTGCAGCACAGCAATTAGTGATAACTCAGGCAATCTGAAGTCCCACCTGTGAAATAATCAGCCAAATGGGTGAGAGACTGAATATAAAAAGCCAAGACAGATTTTTTTTACCCCTTCCTCCCAAGAAAAGAACATCATATAACAAGGATGTGGAGGGGGGGGCATTAATTTTGTCTAGAAGTAGTTAAAAATAGGGGTATCCTCCACTGCTGTATTTCCAGAACAGGGATGTGATATCTGAGCATTTTACAGAGTCCATGAAGTATGGGAAGATGATGATTCTAGTCAGTTTTGCAGAAGGCCTGGAGATGTCAGTGGGTTTCTGCTGCCTTGTCAGTTCCTAGCCTTTTATAACAGCAATAGGTCTCAATTTAATGGCTTTCTTGCTGATGCCAGCTGCATGGCAGGTATTAACCACATCTGTCACATTCTTGTAAGACTCTGGTGCCTGGAGGGGGAAAAGAAAAAAAAAAACTATAAACAAGCTCTTGAATATATACTAATATAAACAAGCTATAAACAAGCTCTTATAAAATAAGCTCTTGAATAGAGATTTTAATGGGCTCAACACATTTGCACAACACCAATACCCATAACAGCACAGTTACAAATGATTAACACACTTCATGAACGAGGCTGTCAACACAAGAGACATCCTATCATGTTAATGCAGAAGAACCGGAAGTCATAATAATCCAAGTATTCTAGCCATTCAGAGTTCTCCTTGAGCAAATATAGGAATTTGTCTTAAGAGGCGGACTTCTCATACGCTGCTATGAATCTACATGACAGCTACAGAGTACAGTAAATTTAAAGCTGGGAGAACATCATTCAGAAGGAAGAGAATCCACAAAACGTAACTATTTTTGTGATGCTCTCACAAAGATTTTTCAGGGTAGATAGTAATTAACCCTACTGGCAGGCAGGAGAAGAGGGGAAAAAAGCATACCCCTCAAAATCTGCCAAACAGGCATCTCCCCTTTCAGCAGGATTTTGGGGACAGGGAAGACTTCACATTATCTTCCAGGAAACTGGATAGCTCTATCAGGAATTGCAGAAGCTGTATATATAGGGAACTAGTGATTACTCAGCACTGCCAAGAATCAAGTCAGGGAGGGTCATACAGCCAAGGAGCAAGACCCCTTTTTCCCTCTCAGGTAACAAAGTATTAAACTCACTTCTTCCATGACCAGTTTGGGAGAAGCAACACGGATGGCGATGCCCATGTCAGCCAGCTTGTCCAATACATCCTGGAAGTCCAAGTTACGTCGAGATTTGGCTCGAGACAGTGCACGACCCTAGAAAGTAGTTTAGTTAGTTGTGTTTTTTGTAGTAGTTTGGAAAAACAGAACTCTTTCTTACTAAATAAAAAAGAAAGCAACAGATACGCACAGGAAAACTAAGCTACATTCCCAACTGCTTTGAAGAAAATGAAAGATCATTTGCCAGAACGACCACAAATATAAGTGGTTGTAAATGCTGACAAGGAAGTAGACTTCTATGACAGACCCCCTGGAATATTTTTGGGTGAAGTTTGAAATCTGGTGCTATACCCAGCACATATTCCCAAATCAGTTTGCATTATAAGCAAACACAGAATAGCTGAGCGCACAGACTACAGGAAGCCACAAAATGGAAAATGAATTTAGACTTTAGGTGATGGGCTTCTGCATAACCACATATCTGATATGATGGCCAGGAAAGTTTTGTATGTGTAACATGCTGGTCTGCAAAGTGTCTTTTTATCCAAACCACTTGTCAGACAGTGCTCACGATTCAGAATTTTACCGGAAGCTATTTCTCTTCCTCAGTCATCTTGTCTCACATTGTAAATATAAAGGGAAACTTCCTCCCAACTACTACTTCCAGCTACTGAGAGTTTTGTATGAACAGCCTCAGGATTGTTAATGCTTCTTGTTAGCTCAGAGATACCAGGATTTTGTAAGAGGAGCTCATTCACCACATCTTCATATTAAACTTTGCCTTGTATAAAGGAGCACCCCATAAATTTGCTGCAGGAGTAGTCAAAACTATTCAATAAGGGACAAAGAGAACTTCTAGCCTGCAATCCTCCTGGGACTACAGTGGCAAGGCTACTTGTATTACCAAAAGATGAACCACACACTGGATGACCCTTTAACAACCTTGTTTGCTGGATGACAGTCCCATTCAAACCTCTTCCTGAAATGCTTTTTGACTTACAGCTCCGTGGCAAGTAGTTCCGAAGGTCTCAGTCATGCCTTGCTCTGTGCCAGTAAGAACATAGCTACAGGTGCCCATAGTCCCACCGATCAAAACAGGCTGTCCAGTCAGCTGTGGATGCAAACAAGTCTTAACTCACCAAGGAAAAGCCTACATTCTTAATAAATGCCTGATGGGAACCACATCTCCTAAGAAAGGAGGCCAGGTTCACATTCCCTCAGAGCATCCCTGCTTGCCTCGGGTGCCTGGTATCAAGGATTTTGGAGAACTAACTGCACTGAAAGATGTAGACCAGTTTATCTAAAGACTTGTGTCCAACAGACAGACGAGGCAAATCACTGCAGCCTGCCCTAGGTATGAAACCTTCATGATCTTCCAGCCATTGTGGGTGTGGAACAGAAGAGGGAGGTCAATGTCCCAAAGGTCTAATACACAGACAAGCAGAATGTTGCCATCCCATTAGGCTTCCAGTGCCATTAGCTCAAAAAATGAACTCGCAGCATTCAGATCCCTGTTAAGGACTCTAAAACCGTCTGATTCATCCAAAATTCTCTTCTGATTTCCTTCTCCCACAGCTAAACTTACTTGATAATCAACAGCAATAAGAGGATGGTGAGGAGGGAAGGCCCTGGTTGACCCCTTCCTGTGCACCAACAGAGTCCGCTCCTTCCCATCCACTACATGTTGCTCTACTTTGGCAATGTTGTGAGACACGTCATAGATAACATGCATATCAAGGTCATCGGGGGTTGTGTTGAAGACTTTGGCAAAGGCCTAAAAAGAGAGCAAACTGTGACTTGAAATACAAGAAGATAACTGCTGTGTACATGTCGAAGCTCTACAACATTTTTAGTAAGTAAAAGCAACAGATTTGCATGGAAATGTTTCTTACTGCTAAGTTAGTGACCTAAACACTTGGCATGGCAGGTAAGAAACCTCAAATTCAGCCATGATGGAATCGAGTACAACAGTCCTGAGTATGACAGAAATAGACTGCCTAGACAATTTATCTGCTCATCAGTAGTTTTAATGCTGGAATTCAACCCGGTATCAGCTAGACAAATTCTGTCAACTCTGAAAAGATGGCTTTTTCTTGTATCCTTTTATTCCGATTCAAGGCATGTTAAAAAATATTGCCTAAGTGATTTCTGCAAGTGCAATCCAAGTGACGTTGAGAGGTTTTAAACAGACTGCCATGACTACAATTTTGTGTAAGTCTGTCCAGAAAATGCAGCTTAGGAAGCACAAAAATGAAAGTTACATTAAATACTGCAGCTGCTGTGCATTCCATACACCTAGGATAAAGCAGGACGTGTATCAGAATATTTGTATCAGAGACAACTCTGCTCCTACCTGTCTTGTTAGAAAAGTCATAGAAGAGCGGTTGACCCAGGCATAGTTTCCAGCAGCTGCCATTCCCTTCAAGTAATCCTGTCCCTCTGCAGAGGCAATCCTGGCGCATGCTAGCTGGCGATCATTCACTATGATTTTGTCCCGTTTCATAGCTTTTTCCATAGCCACCAATGCATCTGGGAAATAAACAGATTTCTAAGTGACTTCTTAATTTTGTTTCAATCTACAGGATTAACACAGGTGCCTGTAATTTATATTCTAAAACAGAACATACATTTGTCTAGTGGTCAAACCTATGGCTTCCTCTCAAATGCAAAAGTAATTTTGTGTCAGAACATTGTTGTTTGCAAACAGAATTTCCCAAGACTATTTTTATAAATAAAAGTTAAGGTCCTGAGGTGTACCAGAAAGAATTCTCCACTTAGACAAACGCAGTTCAGCCTATTGATATGTTCTAACAATCTAAGCACTTCACTTGGGTTCAAAACAATAAATGCAGATGTAACCACCTTTTTGTGACTCACTAATTTAGTCTTTTCTTTTTCTGCTGCAAAAATACCTGCCTCTGCTACACCAAAGATTGAGACCTCTCAATCACAAGCAAATATGTTTAAAGAGAGCCCCTGAACCAGACAAAGGATTCAGTGAAAATCTCCATCCACTTTTGATGACACAATAATTTAGTCTGGAAAGGAATTACCTAGTCCTATCACTTGCTCGGAGCAGCTCCAGCTGGATGAGGTTGCTCAGGGACTTAGTCAAGTTCTGAATATCTCCAAGGATTCTGGTTTTACATACAACCTCTGTAAGCAACCTTTCCCAGCATCTGACCATTTTAATGGTTAAAAAAAATAAAGAAAATTCTAGCATCTAACTGGAATTTCACATGTTCTAGTATGAGTCTGTCATCTTTTATCCTGTCACCGTGTGGACACTTAATAGCAAGATCGATACTCTGCAAGACCAAAGACAATTAACATATTGTTTTTAAACTTACCATTGCTGAAAAGCTTGCAAATTAAGCAGACAAAATGTAAGACAACCCCTAGCAAGGCAACTCAGAATAGACTTGACAATTACACTCTAAAAAATGCTATTTGGTGCTGGAGTTTACTGTCAATGACAAGACCACACTGGAGAGTTTGCTTCAATGCAGGTACCTACGCCAGTCAGATCATACCTGTGGCAACTTGGTGGCCCAAACCTCTGCTGCCACTGTGAATCATTACGCACACCTGCCCTTTGTGGTCGATGCCCATCTTCCTGGCAGCATATTCGTTGTAAATGTCGTCCACCACCTGGATCTCGGCGTAATGATTTCCTGCTCCCAGGGTCCCCAGCTGCCAACCACAACACAAGGATCAGACAGGGCCAGTAAAGCAGCCCCTGGGAACACACAGGAGAGCCAGGGGAATATGGGCAACAGGGCAAATTGCTACAGCAAGGTTTTAGTTTTAGAAAAGTTTTTCCAGACACACAAATACACACACACACTAAAAGGAAGTAGAACACAGTAGCATCATCATAGTCCTCTTTGTTCATAATCATAGCAATTTTTACCATTTGAACAAGACTGTAATTAAACAAAAGGACCAGGATCTACAGACTGCGCTGCCACTTTTTTAAAACTTATCTATGCCTAGCTGAAAGACAGGGAAAGTACAGAGTATTGAGAATCCATCTTCAGTTTGTATAGGAAAGGCAGACAGTCTTATATTTGCTTATAACCCCACAAGGAAAAGAAAACATCCGTTAACTAGGTTCTTAAACCTTTTCAGCAGATTAAAGCAAGACGATCCATTTCCAAGACCCATTTTTTCCAACTCCGTAACAGGTGATTACTTATTTGCTAGGTGAATAAGAAAACTGAGGACGTAAGATTATTTTGTGGTTAAAATGTTGTAATCTATTGCAGCACCACAATTCATAAAACTCAAGTTGTATAAAAGAAAGCTTCAGAAATGGTAGCATTATTATAGCTATCTCAAAAGTGTTCCACCCAGAGCAATGACATACTACATACAGAAATGAAATCGAACCCTTGAACTTTAATTCAAAGTTCTGAGCTAGTCATATTTATTAAGATATCCTTCCTTGTCCTGCTATTAACTTGCTGAGCAAACAAACAGAAAAGTTACAGAATAGCTTCCCCGTCTCTTAACAAAACTACATCTAGATGGGGAAATGCCAGCAAACATGAATTCCAATACTGGGTGTTAACTGGTGAAAACCTGATGGCCCAAGGGACCTTGGGCATGCCCAGTACTTATATTGTTTCCCTGTGTTCCAGCTCTGTCAAGAATTATTCAGAAACAGCAGCACCATCTCATCTTTCCCCCTGCCAAGAACTGCTAGGCAAAGCTTCAAGACAAGATACAAAACCAGAGGACTATACACTATCTTTCACATTTGAACCCTGGGACCACTCATAATCCTCCTGAAACATAGCATTACCTGAGGCAGGCCCCTCTTCTTTGCCCTTGAGGAGACCTTGTTGGGATCAGCCTGCAGCATTCTTCCATATTCCTCACAGTGCTCCTTGTCCTCTGCCCAGGCATAGCCTTCCCGGAGAGACCAGTCCACCCCCATCTCCAGCGCCTCTTCCAAATCCCTGCAATTATTGAACACCTACATGAGCGTTATCCTTGGAAATATTCAATACTCAACTAGATATGGCCCTGAGCAACCTGATACAACTTTGTCCACCTTCTTAATACTTCATTAAAATCACACTCTATAAATATATTAACATTAGATAGGTCATTACTTTTTCCTCTTTCTGTGAGAAATATCCTGCTTTCTCTCTCACCCCTTTCCCAAAATACCTTTACATGTAAGGAAGTTTTCTGCCAGGGGCAATAAGAACCTTTCAAGAGCCTTTAGTTATGTCAAGGTTTTAAATGGAGGAAGAAACAGCTGACTGTATGTTGATGATTATGCCTTTCCTCCTGGAGAAGCACGTGTGTAGAAAGAACATGAAGAGGTTTAGAATTTTACCCTCTTTTTTAAAGTCTCCTCCTGATGAATCTTTCATCAAAATAAACACAAGAGATGTTCCCTCTACTGATGCACACACAAAATCATTCTCTTACTTGGCATTCATGGGGATGACACCCTTGGAGCCAACACCAACTGGAATGTGGTCAAACATAGCCTGGGCGAGCTGCTCCTTCACAGGCTGCACATCACTTTCATCCAAATTTGTACGCAGTAAGCGGACACCACAGTTGATGTCAAATCCGACACCACCTAGAAGTGTAGGAAAAGCCATGGAGTTAATAAAGAGAGCACTGGTGGTGAGCATTTGCTGAATATTCATCTTAAATCAGTGTCCTTGCTGACGGGGAGCATGTGACCTTACACCTTCTTTCTGACACAATACTGTAAATAAAGCAGAAAAAAGTTTCATTTTAATAGATTTATAAGAAGCCTTAGATTTCAAGACAGCCAAATAGTCTTGCAGTGAAAAATCTGAACACTGTAAAACCTGACATACACAGCTTTTCCATCTCAAGCACACGCTCTATGCATATGCTAGCTGCTCCAGCAAGCAGACAGAAGTAGACAAAACTATAAAGTATACTGTTCACAGAAATTAAGAGAGGATGCTCCTGTTCTCCTGCCTCAGAACAGAAAAGTGACAAATGAAAATCTTAGCCTAGTTCTCTGAGATAAGATGTTCTCAAAAACAAGTCTCTGAAAGCAAGTCCTTTTTGAATCTTCACTGGAATAACTAACTAGTTATAATAAGCTATAAATACTTAAAAGTAATATGAAACTTTAGTGCTCAGTGTTTTGCTTAACTTTTGAGTATTTAATATAAATAAATACCACAGAGCAAGGCTTAATGTGAAAGACCAATCATGCCACCTTTACTAGTGAAGATTCTCATATTAACTAGAGTCAGAGACGGGATACCAGACAAAGAGATCTTGAGTCAATCAGGAACAATGGAACTGACTAAAGCAAGTCTGAAACATGAATATCAGGCACAACCACAAAAGCACCTCCAGACCCTCAGTAACTAAAGACCAAGGTGTTTATTAAGAAGTCAGAAATATTGTAAGGTCATCTTCTTAATAAAGTGTAGAAACATTCTCAAAAAGGGTTTTCAAATGTTGCTCAAAGAAAAGAGTCAATTCTTTATCAGCCTGGAGAAACCCAAGTTCAAAGTCTTGTGCTCTCTCTTCAAGACTGAGGGATACAAGCCCAAGTCAAAAACACAAGGACAATCCTCTCTGTATTGTTTAGATGTTTTCAGTGTAACC
The DNA here is from genome assembly GCA_013399115.1 of Anseranas semipalmata. Classification (NCBI taxonomy): domain Eukaryota; kingdom Metazoa; phylum Chordata; class Aves; order Anseriformes; family Anseranatidae; genus Anseranas; species Anseranas semipalmata. The sequence continues at coordinate 349,476 of VXAA01006959.1, forward strand.
ACCTGCTCCATAAAGAATAACAATTCTGAGTGTAAGCATTTAACTCTCTGTAATTCAGATATCTTTCATCTTGGTTCTGCATATATAGTACCGTAAAGACCTGCCATTTCACAGTGCATTTTCAAGCCACCACAGACATTTCTCAGTGCAGGTTAAGTCGGTCTGAAAGTATCCTTACCTGGTGATACCACTGCTTCAGGATCATTCATATCGAAGGCAGCCATGTTGCCAATGGCAAACCCATAGCCTGAATGAACATCTGGCAGGCCTATTGATCTCTGAAAGAAAATGAAGGAAATTTCAAAGTTCTGCAAAACTCTGTACTGCACTAAGAGTCATCTTGCTTCTGCTTTGCCTTGTGATAGTAGTCGTCACATGTACAGATCAATATACCAAAATAAAGAACGGATGTTCAGATGAAGATGTAATAAACACCTGAATTCAGGTAAGTATCTAAACTCCTACAGTTACAGGAGAGACCGTCAAAGAAAGCAGAGAGCAGCTGATCTCTGCAGCTGAGCACCGAGTGGCTAGTCAGCTGAGAAGCCCCCTTGGCTCCATTGATCAGATCTCAAAAAAACTTAAGAGCCTGAACACTTAAATGTAGGAATTGTGATCTCAAAATGAATTCCAATCTAGCCTTTTCTTGGACTCCAACAGTCCTTGCATTCACATCTTATGTAGGCAATAGCTTACGAGTAGCATAAAGCAGAGACATGAGTGAAGACGAGTTTGTCTTTACCAAGTTCCATCCAGATACATCCGCAATATTTAAATACTGTAAATTTAACAACTCAACTCAATGCTATGGAATAATATCATATAACAGTCAGCATTTTCCTTTCTTAGCTATGTCACTGAATATTGGCTGCATGCTGTAAGTGGAAAAAAGTCATTCTTCTGATATGACAGAATAAGATAAGAAGCAGTGTCATTTTAATTTATAAAAGATTTCTTTCTAATTGAACCTTTTCATATTACTATCAATTAAAGAAGGTAAAAGTGTGCTTCTGCATTCTCTTCAAGTTCAATGTATGGCAAGTTTAGATTAGGACACCATAAATATGACTCCAAAATCAACTTTTTTTTTCTAAATAAAAAAAAGAGCCCCAAACACCCAGAAAACTGTCAGAAATTGGAACTTTTCAACTGTGTTAAACTGTTATCATGCATGAAAAAAGAAGTGTTTTTCAGGGGATTATGTGCTTCTTCTGCCTCCCCTTACCATCACAGAGAAATCTTGTTTAAAAAAAATACACAAATAGAAAATAAATTAAGTAGAAAGATGATCATAACATCTCTGCTACGAACTACCAGCCATAACTCCCATTTTAACAGGTTGCTACTGTTCTACCTTACACCTCTTATGGTTGACCACCATTTTGCAGAATGACAGGCAGCCTTTCACTGCAGCCAGCAATTGAAAACTTTTGCTGAGTCACCATGAGAAACAATTAAAAAAAAGGCAATTCTGGTATATAAGCTATTTTGAACATGAAAAAGATCATTTCCACATCATACTTCAAGCTTCTTGAAAAGTGACACAGCCTACTACATTCCTCCATCAGCATAGTATCTGATGCTTCATTTCCAAAATGCCTGGGCCAAGTAAGAGTGCTGAATGCATGGGAAGGCTCACTACCAACGTTAGGGCAGCAATAATAATCCAGACAACACTGTCACCTTCTGCTCTCTCCTCACTTCTGCATGCATTGCAGGTCAGCAGAGATGACTCAAAAACAACAGACAGTACTAGCTGTGGAGAAAAGGTGGCTAAAGCAAACGGAAATAACATAAAGCAAAGCCAAAAAGGCTTCTTGTCAAAAGGCACTCAGGGAAGTAAGTGGATACCTTCTTTTCTGACAAATTAATTTTACAGCCTATCCTTGCAAGCGCTTACTTAGAGACAGGTTCGTAACACACCAACTGTCCTGAAAAGAGCCTTGGTCCACAGCCCTTCTCACAACAGAGTTCCCTTCATCACTGGCAAGCAGGAACAGACAAAGAGCAATTTTTCAGAGCAGTTACTCACATGAACAATGCCAGGCAACGCAGCCACGTTCCCAATCTGTTTCATAGCAGGCAAAAAGCCACCGGCACCTAAGAAAGAAAAAAAGAAAGAAAAAAAGAAAGAAGAAAACATATGTAAAGAATCTGACAGCTTACCACGGTAATCACAACGAAGCACCCCCACACACACACAGCTCCCGCACGCACCTCCGCCGCGGCAGGCGTTGCGCAGCTCCTCGAACATGAGCTTCTCCAGCGGGTCGTTCACGTAGAAGACGCCCTCCACCTGCGGGGAGAGCCGTCAGGGCGGCCGCGCCGCGCCGCGCCGGGCCGGGCCCCCCACCTCCGTCCCTCACCCCCGTCCCCCCCACGCACATGCATGTTGGGCACGAAGCCCTTCTTGATCCGCCAGCAGTTCTTGTCGATCTTGTCCAGGTACTGCAGCTCGTCGTTGTAGCTGCGGCTCATGGCGGCGCCGATCCGCTCCCGCCCGGCGGCTCCCCCTCAGCACAACCGCCGGCTAACGGCGAGAACCGACGGCGGCCGCCGCGGGTCACGCCACCTCAGCGACGGCGGAACAGCGGACAGGAGCCGCCGAGGGTCAAACCTCCGCCGGGCGGCGGGTGCCCGCGCCCCCTGGCGGTGCGGCCGGGCTCTCGTCTGCCGGCTTGGGAGGCCCGAGCCTGCCTCGCAGCGCAGGAGCGGCTGAGTGCTGCCGTGCCCGGGTGTGCGTGCTAACAGGGACACCGTCGACGAAGGGGCAGAAGGGTAGAAACATACCAAAATGAGGGAAGAAGTACGAGCATGCAGAGGAACGCTGACAAACAAGTTGGAGAGTTAGGCTGTAAGACTTGCACGGAAACGTTCAGGGGCTTAAATGTATCTGACTCGGCTAAGCAACGTCAAATGGGGGATTTTGGAATCACAAGGGAAGGCGGCTATCAAAAGACATGGAGATAAAAGCACCACTGTCTCTTCCTGAACCAATTTAATAGACCTGCTTCTGCAGCTTTGTTAAGATTTATGTTAATAGTTTAGTTCCCGCTGTAGCCAGGACAGTTCCCTACCCAATGCGTTTCTGGAGAGGGCTCACTGCATGTTTAATGCATCGTGTTCAAAAGGAAGTTATTTAAGATTGTTACAGTAGAAACAGATTAGCAGACACGTCTGCCCTAGCTGCATTTTGACAATATATTTATCCTCGAGAGAGACTGGAACACCTTTCAGAAAGTGTGTAGAGAAGACTTTATTTCAAGAGAGGCATTAATCTTTTAAAAACAGTTTTGCATCAGTTAAACTCCAGAATAAATAACGCCAAACGTGTCATGTTTTCCTCTAAGTCTGTTTGTTACCACCATTGTACGGCCTAAACATTCGATAGGATTTCTTTGCACTCCCCACTGCCCCCACCAAACCAGGACAGTGCACTCATCAGGACTCAAGTTACATGTTTCAGCAGAACAGGACAGTGCTGAGCCCTCAGGTCACATTACTGATTTGAAGTTCATGCCTAACGAATAGTTGCTCTTCTCCTTTAATGTTTGTAGTGAACATCAGTAGAAATCAACATGTATCCCTGTGGGGAGAAGAACAGTCACTGAAATGCTGTGAATTACAAAATGATTCTTTTATTATTATTATTATTTTTAAATTTAACTCGATCCTGGTGCTAAAAGTCCGAAAATCTATTGAAAACAGCTGAGACTTGAAAGTAACAAGTTCTATTAAACTCTGTCTTTCAAACTTCGGAAAAAAACCATCTTTGCCCAGTGGGTTATCCCTTTGCGTCATGCTAGCAATGGAAGAAACATCTAAAGATCATACAGCCTACCCAGGAAGGTTCATTTGAGCCTTGAGGCAACCAGGCAATCATCGCAAAGTGGGATTATTTTTTACCTAATTTGAGCCATTTTAGAATTAGCCATCTAATCTAAATTTGCCCTTAGGGCTTCCCCCATTGTCAGTGCATACAGAGCAACAAGCCTGCAGAGAGCAGTCCACTACAGTCTAATATGCTTATCTATGAAAAGTGTGAAGAATTGTCTTTTTTCCTATCAACTATAGCCAATAGACTGGGACTGGAAGTAGAGACTATAGAGTTAGCTTTTACTTGGGAATCCCATTCACAGTGAACAGGTATAGCAGTTCTGTGACCTCTCAATCCTAGTTACTGAAAAGAAGACTGACTAGAGAAAGTGAGGTGGGGAATGGGTCCCACAGAACCACTAAAATCCTTCATTCATAATTAGCCTATAAGGTTGTTGGCAGCTAGTGTCACTGAAAGCAGTCTCCAAACAATAATCTTTTGCAGGGATTGCACACCTAGCTGCTGCAAGGTATGTGGGATGCAAAGAAAGAGTGAAAAACAACTTTTGCATTTCCTTTCCTGAATTGTGCTTTGTGCCTAACCCCAAACAAGGATTTGGGGCTGTCTCTGTAAAGCAGAAAATAAGTTGGTAAACAAATGGAGTATTATAACTTGCCCATTTTCTGCAAGTTCATTTGTCAGCAATACCCTTGTACTGATAGATTGTCTAGCAACATTCTGTATGTTTAAACTGAGGGCTAGAGAGTATTGCAAGAGGCACAGAATACTGCATGATTTGGAGAAGAATAACCAGAAGGCAAAGAACATTTTCTGAGGGCTCACTAACTACTTTTGGTTAATAGCATCAGCCATTATCACCAATTATTAACAAAATCCAGTCATGCTGTGCACAAAATCAAATTCAGCTTCCTCCCACATTTCAACTATTCTTGTTAAATTCAGTAGTACTGCATGGACAGCAATAGCTCTAATTTGGTTTGTCAAACTTGAATGAAATGTTAAAAGGTAAACCTGTTTTCACACTGAATTGCAGCTTCCACGGCTGAGGAAGCTGAGTGTTTGATCACTCAGTGGTTATGTATTTAATCCAGTTCTAGTTTTTCCTCTCAAAGACAGATAAATTTGTTTCTAATCAGATTTTACCATTATCAAAGATCTCATTTTAAACCTTTTTTTAACTGCTTAACTAGTTCAAAATTCAGCAAATTTTGTGTACAAGCAGAAGGTGAATAAGTGCCTAGCTCCCTTACCCCCACCAAAAATTAATAACCTTTTCATAAAAGTGTCAAAATCTCACCTGTACAATTGTAATATGAGGTCTCGTCAAGGTAACATTGGCCAAATTGGGAAGAGGAAATCCTTTGGACAGTTTAGCTTAAGAAAAGACAAACACAACGATTTAGGGATGCATTAGGAAGGTAATAAATACCTGCTGTTCAACAACCTTCTGTTTATTCAGAGATTTAGGTCATTTAAAACAATTAACCTCTTAGTCCTCACAAACAACCCTTGGAGGTAGATACAATGCTCATGTACCAAAGGGGGAAAGAATTACAGATGCTTTTCTCTTGGCAGAGTGTTGCAGCCAAACTAAGGCACTTCACGTTCAACGCATTACATACTCAGTGAGTTGTCCTTAATGACCTGAGGGATTGTCAATACAGCTATGAATCATTAGAACCTGTTCCAATTTGTCTCCATTAATTAAGGAAGGTGAAGTTCATCCCAGTGCAGAGGGCTGGCACAAAGCTATGTCACCCTTTGGGGCCTTAAATGAGATATATGAGAGGCTAATCTAACAGAGAGGAATACATTTCACACACACTGGCAGCAAGCAGGTGTGCAGACTAGAGACATGCTTCTGTACTCATGCAGCTAGGCCACCTTTTGTGAGGTGAAGGTGGATGAGTTTCCAAGACATTTTGCCCTGGACTTCTCTGCTGACCCTGCAGAACAGTGCTAGTGAGAGAGCATACTTACAACCCTACGAATCCATCTCCCCGTTCCACTGCTTACTGGCTGATGATCAGTTCTACTCAAGTTAATAGGAACTGGCAACTTAAGCAGAAAGTCAGAAGTTCCTAGAATCACCCACTCTGCTGGAAGCTTTTAGCTGGTGCTTAGAAATGTAGCCTTACCATTAGCTGATGGAATTACTTCGGTCTGTAAAATATAAGACAGGATGTTCTCCAGAAGTGAGATCTGTCACAAACAAGAAAGCTGAGTTAAGCATCATCTTCTGGTGGTGGTAGAATCATCGTGCCCTCATCCTGGATGAGTGCTACAGGCTCACGTTCAGCTTTCAGCTCTCATTTAGCCCAAAGGAGTTGTAAGCTAAAGGATCTCAAGTCTTGAAATGATGCAAAGGAAGTGAGATGCAAAATGCAAATGGCTCTCATCATGCTTGGACAACATTTTCATTTAAAGCAGTCTATTTCCTTTACTTGTGAGACAATTTATCACCATTAGCAAAGCAGGACCAAAGTAGTTTTAATCTTTTCTCCTTACCTACTCAGAACTGATTGATTGTAGTCAGAATTAAATGACTCTCTGGAGGCAGGGTTTTCCCCTGGAAGGCTACAACAGCAGAGTTTGAGGCATCTGAGAATAGTATTTTGGCTCCCATTCCCTACTGTAATTCTGAGCATCTGTGATGAGTGCACTCTGCAACACATGGACTGCCTCTGCCTCAGCCATGCATGTGATTGCTTAGACAGCAGCACCCTGCTCCATCTACTGCTACAATTCAGATTACTGCTGTGCATTTCATGGCTATGATTTGAGAGATCTTTCTGTTTACTGATAAAATATGATACACCAGTCAGGGAAACTTCAGAGTATCTCATTTTCAGAACACTAACTTGCCCCGAAGAGTATACTTTTTTTTTTTTTTTTTTTGAATCAACAGCAGAGAGGTGGCTGCCAGATGACAGGAAAAGAGCCATCCAGGAACGAAGCCAAATCATTTAGAAATACAGATAGAATTTAGCTGCTTACTCTTTAGCCTTTATATCACTGATATTCCTGGTTTGTATTTCTTATGTGCTTAAACTATCTGCTTACCTCAAAAAAACCAACATTGGAATGGGTTAGGGAAAACTGGAGCCTGAGGGAAAGAAGTGAAACAAGATGAGTCACTACAAAGGACAAACACATATTGTTCTAGATGAACAGTCACTGCTTTAGAGCTCTAGGCCTTATGAAGCATCTGTTAAGAGACTTTTGAAGCAATATATTTTACACAACACATACTGCTTCATAGAGAAAGATGTGGTTTTCTTAGCAGAAAGAATATCCTACAAGGGATCTAGCCAGGGATGCGAGTGCACTTCTCCCTGTGTGCACTGTTTTGGAAATCCTACTGGTTATTGATTTTACCAGGGCCAGCATTAAGGACTTGCAGGCTCTCAGATCTTTTGCAAGAATTTAGGTATATCATAATACTTTAATGTGAGCCTTTCTAGGGACTGGAAGAATAACTGTTCACAGTATGGTGCTGCTGCTGATGGCTGTATTGCTAAGGTTTATGCTTCCAAATTCAAATACTTATTCAGTACATATTCAAGTATCCAAATAATTATTCAAAACAAGATTTCTAGGTTTCCACAGCACCAGTACCCCAGCTCTCATGGCCAGCTTCCAGCACACTTCTTTTTTTTTTTCTCTGAATGTTGCTGAAAAAAACAACAACAACATACCAACAACACTATCCTCCTTACATTCCAAACATCTCTGTGTCCTGGGAGAATCTGCATATTCAGAACCCTACAACTGTCTTCCCAAAGGGTCTTTTTGTGAAATAAGGGTCCCAATTCCCAGCTATGAGGTCATGGTATACAGAGCTTCTCTCTATAAAATGTGACATGCTAGATTTCTAAATGCCTAAGCCACTCATCTCTGGCTTTCTGAAGCTTGGAAACTGCAGTGCCCGAGTTGGGGCATCTATGCTATAAAAATATCAGCACAGGGGAGACTGCAGGGGTCCAGGTTCTGTTCTGTGTCCTGGACCCCTCTGCACAGGTGGGCTAGAAAGCATTTCCATTTTACTAGCTGGAAAGGGATGAGGGAAGGTCTCAAATGTTTCATGGTCATCATAATCTAGCTCAGAGGGGACAGTAGATGTCGGGAGCAGGCAAGTCCAAAGAGACCATTGTCCTGCATTAATCCACAGCTGGTGGGCAGTTCCCTGGGGACCATGGCAATTCTCACAGAGAAACATCCTGAGTGCTCTAAACTGTACAAGTACAGCCACATAGAGAATTAGAGAATCCCAGCTAGATCTTAGTAAAGACAAAAATCTGTGCAAATGATTTTAGACTAAACCGAGCTACTAAATCAAGTACAACTCTCTAGAATTAATAGTTTGTTACACTCATTATTTGCTCTAGTTGTAGCAACCACATTGCCTAAGGCTGAGAAAGTCTGTCCAGCTCAGATAAATGGAGGAGGTTACCAAGTATTCAAGAGCAGCAACGGATCCTTAACCTATCACAAGCATGAAGAAAAATACAAAAGTGCAAACCTTTCTCCTGATGGAGTTCCTACAGATGAACTCATCAGGGAAACACGTTCATTAAATTATGGTTATCTGATCATGTGTCTAAACTGCTAATGTTGGGATTGATAGCACTATTTTCCAAATGGGCTCAGGCCAATCTGCCCCTGTTGAATTACCTGTTCAGACATAGTGAGCCCATCAATTTCTGGTCAAATATATTCAGAGCAATGCTGGTGTTGGCTGCCTGCAAAAGAAAGAAACCACGGGTTGCCAGATGCAGAAAATAGAACCCTTGATGGGAATTAGTCACAAATGCAGAAACACCATCTTCCTGGTTATGTACGGAAGCTGTTTCATATAGGCGGTGTTTCTCTCTAGCCCATGGGCCATGCAAGGTTGCATGCGGCAAATGTCTGCTTGTCTGAATGGCACTGACAAGAGCTGAAGTGGGGTAATGAGATTTCACTAATCAAAGCCATTTTCAGATAAATTAACGAAATGCCATGAGACATGACTGTTCACGCTTGCAGAACAGTCATTCCAAAGAACAAATCTTTGGTTAATCAGAATCACCATCTATTTGGATTTTCATTTGTCTACAGGAAAAAGTTCTTCCCCATAGAAGTTTCCTGTAGGTTAAGTGGTGCCAAACAACAACACCTGTGACTAAAGGGAATTTGCAAGTTTAATACTAAAAATCTGGTACTTTGTTTCTTATACAGAGTTTTAACAAAAGGGAAGAACAAGCATATTTAGCCCTGAGTTAAATGTCATCTTGCTTATTGTACTTACTATGTTCATTGTGAACAATGACTGGGTGGTTGAGTCTGGCAGTACAGCAAACACCTCCAAGGATCCCTGAATCTCTAGAGTAAAGGAATCCTGCTGCAAGCTGATGAGAGGTATTTCAGTAGCCATTAGCTTCAACATCACTGGATATGGTGTAACTGAATATTTGGCTACCTGTAAGGTTCCAAGGCAAAACCAAAAATAAAGTCAGAGAAATGCTTTTCTTGTAGAACAGGTCAGAATATTACAATTTCTCATTCTCGAAGCAAACATTTTGAAGTAGTTCTTTAAGATGAGGTTAAGAACAGCTGCTAACATAAAATTCTTTCATTCAAGCAGGAAATAGAAATTTTCTGTGGTGATAAATCAACAATCTTGGCTAACTGACAAATGCAATGGAAAGCTTCTTCCACTCTAGGAATACTATTTTCTCTATATCGCTTTGAGAGAAATTAAATATTAGTTTGTGATCACAGGAAAGGAATGGAATGTAAATGTGACATTTAAGTAACAATAAAGGAGCTTGGGAGTCATTCACTTTGAGATTAATTCATCTCATGAGACATGTTCCTTCTCTGGACCGTCCTCTGAGGAGCTTCACTCTGTTCCCTGCCTAAAGACTGAGTAGGTTCACCAAGTTCATTTATTACAGTAGTGGGGTAGAATATTAGCATCAATGTTTATGGCATTTTATGAAGACCATATGACAATTGCCCTGCAATCTTAGATTTCTGAGGAAGGAACCTGGTATCATGCAGGAAGCAAACAAGGATGTGAAGTTCTTGGAACTGTGAGTCCAATTTTATCCACCCTTGGCACTTAAGAGCTGGTGTCTCTTATGCTCATTTTTGGTTTCTCATTCTGTCTGAGAATGCTGGTAGAAGCCATGCGTTCTTATACCATCTCTCCTGTTAAATTCATCTCCTCCACCTAAAATAAATGGAAATCCTGTACATCTGCCTTGTCTTTTCCATAGATGTAATGTTTCCTGCCCATCTGTTAGCTCGCTTTCGTGCACGTAACCACTACAGTCCCTTCCCAGGTCTTTACTGGATTGCTTTCTGCTAGTCAGTCACAGGCTAACAGTGAAGCAAAGGCAATTATGCAAGGTTGGGCAGGAGAAAGAAGCTATTTCTGAGCTGAGGCGCTGTCAGAAGCCTCTCACAGCAGGACTCATGACTGGAAGCTTCTTCCTGCCCCAGACTGGTTTGAGGTGGGAACAGCTGTAGCTTTGGCATAGGGCCCAGAGTAAAGATTGATGTACAAGGTTATGGGCCAAGTTTGGTGACAGCACAAGTCATTCAATTTATGGTGGGGGTGGGAGGTGACAAGGCCCATCTGCTCTGCCGTTACCGTGCATACATGTGTCCACTTCTCCAGTGCAAGAGCCCCACTGGCGCTATAAAGCCTTTGGGATACACCACTATTGAGGTGTCCAACTCCCACATCGGCCAGTTTCCTATGGGTCTGTGAAAGTAATGATACTCACCTCAGGGATGATACTGCCAAATATCTCTGTGCTTATATTAAAATAACTGCAAGTCTGGGGGAAAAATAAAGAGAAAATAAACAAAACGAGTTTACCAGGTTTGACCTCCATTCTCAGCTTTTCTTTAATGCATTATTACTGTCATTTCAATGAATCTTTGGTTTTGTACCTTTTGTTCTCAGAAATATTCTTAATGGACCCAGTATACTTAAAGTTGATTCCCAATAAGATATGCCAAGGTACTTCCTGGGAAAGCAAATGCTTAATAGTGTCATAGTTTGGATTGCAGTCTATAGGTTTTGGGACTTACTGAACCTCTTGGAGACCAGATAGCTAATTCTGCCCACCTCCAAGCCACAGCTATTGTGCTTTGTCATACGCTTTGCTTCCATGGCCCCTGTAGCACTTTCAGTCTGCAAAGACCCCTCAGGAAACAGCCACTGAAGCAGCTAAATTGCCCAGAGTAAATAATTTCTCTGTCTCAGGAAAGACTATGCCTCAAGTCCATAAAAACCTTTGTTTATGTGACTATGTTGCCAGTAGTTTGCACTTTGCACAGTGGAACTAGGCACCTCTGGCTGTGACCTGAGGAATCTGTGTAGAACATAGGAGAAGAGCATCATAGTACCATAGTGTTTGTGAGCTACTGTTTCAGGACTTCACAGCCCAATTAGCAGTGAATCTGCCGCATACTGACAGGTCAAAGCTCCACCTTGAATGACCTAAGCCACTCTGACCCCGTTCCTGTCTCCTACTCACCTCTTCTGTAATGGTGATGTTGAAGGCCCCTGCTGAGTAGTAAGCAAATGAGGAGGTCTGAAAGAAATACTCAGAGAAAGCAAGGTAGAGCATGGAGTCACTTTGGTCTGGGATAGTGAAGGGAGCTGCCACATAGGGAGGGACAGTATAGTTTCCAGCTGGGTAGACTATCCCCTGAAAGGTATATTCAGAGACGAAAAAAAAAAGTCAGAATCAAAACATGACTTTAAAATGACTGCAGACAATTAATGCTACTTTCCTTCCCCTTGCATAAGCTATTCATTTGGTGTATAAATAAGTAGATAGGACTTGTACTACACCCTGGAGCCCTCGTGCTTTCAAGCAGGTGGTGAAGACAAATTCCAGAGATTGGCAGCTTCACAGATGACATCTGAGACCTATCTTTTGAGATGCTGATCACCTACTGAAGACAGTCTACCACCTCAGCAAATAAAATTAAGGGCTTACATATCAAATGACTAAGGCTCCTTCTTATTGAAAAGCCTTACTTTCTCCTTTTCCCATCTCCAAGTGTATTCTGTGTGTCTTTATTTTCTCAACTTTTGCCCATATATCTCTAAATTTCCTGTTACTTTCTAGGGACTGTCAACATACTTACAAAGTGCTGAGTCTCTTTGCCCATGACCACTCCAGTCAACCCTCACTTGCTGGATTTACCAGCCACTGGCTTTGTATGTTTCCCCTTGTTGCCTCTTATGTGGGACAATAGCTGTTGTAGACACCCATGACTTCACCTCTTTGGTCTACCTCAAATCTCTACTTAAAATCTAGTTGCCACAATACCCAAAAGAGCTTGGCAGCCACAACAGAGTGTTTGCCAAGAACAGTGTCTCGCACACTACTGATATTGGCTTATTATTCTTTTGCGTTCCTGCCTCTTATTTTCCCGTTGTCTCGTGTTTATACTTAATTTATAAGAACTTAGCAACAAGACTGTCTTTTTGTTCTCCATGTTTAGAGCACCTATCATAAGGCATCTTGAACTTAATTAAGGATCTCAGATACTACGATCATAACTACCCTCAACAAAATCACCTTACACAGAATGGCAATCAAGACATTCTAGAGTCAGAAACTAGTCTAATTTTCATCTCACTGCATAAAGAGATTTTTTCCTTTAGTTGATAGAAACTTTCAGGCCTTCAAACTCAGGAGCACGCCTTGGACTTGCACACTTTTTCAAGGGTCTTCTCTCTTCCCATTCAGTGTGGGAGAGGCTTAATTCTTGTTTCTATAGTCTTGCTCTTTCTTTTCCTCTCACCTAGATGAGCACACTCATCTAGTTAGTGCAAAGTGTAGAAATCTTCACCTGACTGATTGAGCAAGTAAGTCCCAGATATTAATCAACAGTGAGAGAAGGATGAAGTTGAATACCTCTTTGAATACCTCTCTTTTTTCTTCTAACTTGCTTAGTCAACTGTTACTGCTATTTGCTATAACCAACTCAACAGCAATTAAAAAAAATGAATATGGTTTTTGGATAATTCATTTTTCAACAGGATTGTTAAAAATTATTATAATAACAAACGTGGTAGTGCTTAGTGTTTTAGTGTTCAGAAAAGCAGTCATCTTCATCTTAGAAAGAGGATCATACAATAAGAAAAAAATCACCAATCTTGGCAAGTAGCACTACAGGCAATTACCTTTAAGTCCAGGTCAATGTATGGTTGGAATACTGCTGGCAAGCTATTTAAGGAGTAGTCTATTTCAGCCAAATCGTCAATCGGCATTAGGACTGTAAAGGTGGTAGATAAAGCAAAATACCCAATATTATAAAAGCACAGAAAGACATTTAAGTGTATTAAAACTAGGGTCAGTTCCTGAAGGAGAATGACACATGTTGTTCCAAAGGGTAGGAAAAAACACAACCAGGGACATCCTAACATGTATTCTGACCTAAGGCTTGATGTTTCTACTGGCACCTTCTTCAAAGCATCTTTAATTTGTCTAATGTTTTCCCGCTGGGGAAAAGTAAATTTAGTCTAACCAAATGGGAAAGGAAATGGCCATAGCAGTACTTCAGGGCTGAGTTTTCTTGTTAAGCAGTTTTAGAGCATCCAAAGTGCCTCTAATTTGCAAATACTTTCCCAGAAAAGGTGGGTGCCTGATCTGTTTAGGTACTTGTGTTTTGCAGATGGTATCTGCCCAACAGTTTGGGTGCCCCTTGCAAATGTAACCCCAAATGGTTAACATAAGAAGCTTTTTTAAAAAAATATATATATATATTGAAAAAGGAGCTTTTTTATTTTGCTTTTGGTAAGTCTGATAAGTAGGCAAGACCTAAATTTCCAGGCAGCGTAAGAGAGCAGGCTTCAGGTTGTGAAGTGCTATGTGCACAGGAGGGCTCAGACCATGGGAGGTAAAGGAGAACTGCCTTATCATCAGTGCTGTGTGGCCTCTAAGTGGCATTTCTGACATCAAAAGCGCAGACTGCTATATTTGCAAGTTAAGACTAGCTCTTAAGTCCTTGGCTTCTCAGAAATGTCCTTTTCTTGTCCAAGTATCACTCCTTTTATTCACCTGTGGTCCTCTAAGTAAAGGAGCAGACAGAATGTGGAGTCTGATACTGCTCCTGGAGGCTTTGTTAGCCAGCTGCTGTTAAGAAAGCTACACAATTTCACTGAACAGGAGATAGAAAGTAGAAGGAAAAGATATCACTAGTGACTCACCATTCAGAGATTGGAGGTCTTCATTTATCAACTGGATTCCAGATCTGATGTTGGGACAAGACTGTATAAAAGCACACTCAAGTTATGGCCTGATTAGCATGGAACTGTATACATGTCTTACCTGTGTGCTAGCAAATCTGTCTGCTTATGTGACACCCATTGCAGCATTTGTCAAAACACCTAAGCTTGCTTTTCATCAGCTAACTGGTTCCCCATGGTATCTATTCCGTGCAATGTAAGCACGTCTTGTGTCAGAGCTGCCTTTAGGCAACAAAGTGGGAAGTTGCTGAAGGCAGCCTGATGGGGGTGACAAAACCACAGCCTTAAGTAGTGTGAGAAGGAGACAGAGATCTCACATTGGTCTCACAGCAGAGATCCTTGTCCTGGGGCAGAATCACACCCGCCTCAAGCTCTGCCTCCTCACAGATGGGCAGGTCGTCATCAGAACTAGTCATTTGTTTGATACTATGAGATTTAAATAAGTTATTCTATCAGGTGATGTACTAGAAGATCTCTATGCGTCACCCAATACATGTTTTACCTGCTGAGTATGAAAATTACCCAATAACCAGGATGCCTGTAGGTACACAGGCACAGACCTATTCTGCATTTGAATGGGAAAGGAACTGCACATTCTGGCCCTGGTTGAACCTACCTCTGGATCAGTCAGTATCTCAGCCATGAACTCGACACTTTATCTGGAAGCGTTTCTGGCTGGCAAAATGATGACTGTGTTGATCAGACCAGAATCATGCTCTATTATTTTTCTAGTTCTTCCTTTGCCAAGTTCCCAGTGCTGACTTGTGAAAGTGATTTCGTTAAACCCCTCCCCTACACAATCTGAAAGGCTTACGTTAGTGGCCAAGCTCCTGTGAATGGGTTTCTTCAGATACTTGATAAAGAAGTTATGCAGGAAGCTACAGGAAAAGAAAAAAAAAAAAAAGCAATTCATGGGTCAAGTACTCCAGTCATTAACAGGAAATCAGATATCTCTGTAGAACATGATTTTAATGGCCTCCAAGTGTGATATTCTAGTGCAGATAGGAGCTTTCTGAAATGGAACAACTATCAGGGAGCCACCACTTAAAAGGAGATAATTTCACCATGAGGCACCTCACTGATAAGACTGGGTAGATGAATTTTCATCTTTATGAAAAAGAAATTAGCACCATCATGTATGTACAAAAACAGAATAAATAAATAGTCTCTGCACTAGGGATTTCCAATGCAAGTAAAAAAGAAAAAGAAAAAAAGAAAAACAGAAGACCAAAACCAGGTGACAAGAGCTGTATTCAGGCAGTGACAGAAGTACAAGAAAACAATGAGATCAAGTTGCACAGGTTTGTAACCAGAGGCACAACAGACAGCAGTCTAGTTCTGTTCAGTTTTTATAGCATTCTGACTAAAAGTACATAAAGCACAATACAAGCATGTAACTTCTACTAGAGTTGAAGATTAGAGCAGTATTTGGAAAGAACTGTGTGTTGAAGAAGCACAAGGGATTGTTTGATCTGACCAAAACTGCTGTGTTTATACTCTACTCAAATGAGTGTGCACAAAGAAGAGAACAAAGATCAAACGTGGCCATTTGAACACTGGATTAGGGCCCTGATTCTCACCTGTGGTGTCTATAGACACCTCAAAGCAATTCTGGGTGCCCTATTTTTGATGTTGTCTTTGTGCCATTCATTGACAGTTATTTTCTCCCAGCATGTATACAGATCTCTTGCACTTACCCACTTTTTCCATTCAACTTGATGTCTATATCACCAGAAGTTGTCCGGCAGCTGGTAAGTGATATTGAAGTATGACCCGTATTATCCAGGGGTGTTGAAAAGATTGCAGTAACAAACACCTTTGAAATGTACACTATGCTTCTTCCACTGTCTTTGCTGCATAAAGTAAAAATACATAAACAACTGAAAAAACTATTTTAGTGGACATTTTAGCCTCATTAACTCTCAAATGGACTCTGCTGTTCACTGAAGATGAAGTTGTTTATCCGGATACTTTTTATTGCATTGCTCATAGAGAAAACAGGTTCTAAGGGTCTGCAAAGAATCAAGTATTCTACAAAGATTTTCATGCTAGGAGTTTTGGAAAATGCTGAATTTGGGAAAGTATATAATTCACTATTTTAAAATACTTTGTTCTAGTTAGAAGACGTGCCCACAGCAGAGGCAACTGGGTTATGTCTATTAAAGGGCAGGGTAAGAGAGCTGTACTGCGATTTAATCTGTTGCTATCTGAGCATGGTCCATGCAAACCCATTTCAGGGCCTGGAGTGCCCCAGTGGGCTCTCTGGCCTCCTCCCCACCACCCTCGCAGGGGTTTGGCAGCCTGTGCTCAAGACCAGCTCCAATATAGCAAAGCTGTGTTATTTTGGATCAAACTGTTCATAGCTTGGTTGTGAGAAAGAGCTGTGAAAAGCGTCATTGAGGGTCTCTACCCTTGGTTTGTGAGCTGCACTGAAGCTCATGCCTTTGCTTGAGCTACCTTGCAGGTATGCCTGTGTGCAACCTGGATCCTCATTAATCCCGATGGTGCTTTGCTGGCTTGGCTGCCTGGCTTTGCCTCAGACCTGCCTCATCACTATGGACTTGCCCGGCAATCTGGACTGGTGGCTGACCCTGGCCGCTGCCAGTGCCATGCTCTGCTCAAGTGTTTTGGGTACTTGCCAGCGGGGGCACTTCCCCCCGTCCTGTGCCCTCACCCTCAGCCCCCAGCTCTCCTGCCCTCACTCAGCAGCCAGCCCTCCCTGCCCCTGACAGCACAAGCTCCGGACTGCAGCTCGGAGACTGCTGTAGTTCAGTCAGCTTAGCAATGTAAGTAATGGCAGCTGTGAAGAAAGAAGAGGAAGGACTTCTCTCCTCTGAAACCACCTATGACTGGGAAGGTGTGGAGACTGCTATAAGGAGATTGCCATTTGCTTGTCCCTTCTCCATCAGCTTTGGAGCTGCATTGCCTGGAGGCATAGCACAGGGTTTCTAACAGTGCAGCTGCACTTGAAATATGGGTGGTTTTATTATACTGAACTGTGATCCACTGTACTACAGTTTTTCTAAATGTGTCATCAGCTGGCAGGCAGGACAATGACAGCATTCAGCTAGAACTTCAATCCTTTACTATTTGCAGAGGTGCCTCTCAGCCCTGGGCTTTTTATCACTGTGTGAGTGGGCAGGGGCTGTCTCCCAGCAGCAGCCCTGTTGATGAGGACCAGTCTGTTACTGGGTTTCTGCTCTTAGCTGATAAAGAGCATCCTTGCCATGAGGAGGTCACAAGACAAGCTAATCTTTGCTTTTTTATATTCTTCATCAAGAAAAATCCCAGGACACATGAGGCTGTACGTACAACATCCAGGTCCTTATGTTCCAGCTCATATCGACGGTTAGAGAAGCGTTTCCAATCACCAGTTTTATCCCAGTCCTGGGTATGAGGGAGATGGAAGCACTGGGGAATTCAACAGCAGTGACTCTTATTCTAGAGCATGAGGGAGATAAGGGGGAGAAAAAGAAAAAAAAAAGTGTGTATTTTAAGAGTCAGGGTGAACATAAAACAAGATTCAAAATTAAGTCAAACACAAACTGCCCTTGGAGGGAATGAAATGCTAGGATGTCAGGGTAACTTTGACTCTTCAGGAATCACAACTCTGTATGGAACAAAACTGATTTTCTTCTGGTTCCTGCTTACATGAATTACATTCTGTAAGAGTTCATTTTCTAGTGAGACTATTTCCTTCATTAACATCAAATCTATTTTCTGTAGCATTCTTGAAGCATCCAGTCACAGTTTACTGTAATTCAGCTGGTAGGTAAACACAGTCGAAATGCAATCAATGTAATATTCATTCAACAATAGGTTTATCCATAAATTGAACTCTTTACTCAAAGTTGTTGCTAAATTCATGGAATTTCAGCTGTCACTTGATTTATTCCTGTCTTGCTTGCACTTCTTCAGGCTACAATAACTGCCACCCCACTCTTATGTTGTAATGTAATTTTACAGTC
The DNA here is from genome assembly GCA_013399115.1 of Anseranas semipalmata. Taxonomy (NCBI): domain Eukaryota; kingdom Metazoa; phylum Chordata; class Aves; order Anseriformes; family Anseranatidae; genus Anseranas; species Anseranas semipalmata. Next base: position 367,546 of record VXAA01006959.1, read on the forward strand.
ACTTAGCACAAATCACTCATTAAGGCAAATTGGTTAAATGCTGAACAACCAGCAATGAACTCAGTAACACTGTAAACTAAACACTAAAGTGTTACATCTAGACACTGACCCATGTGTTTGTGCATGAGGACCCCATATATTCTGCAACTTTGCCTGCTTTACTATTTCAAATCATGTAGTATTTCTGCATCTCTTGTGCATCTTAAGAGAGACTTGGCATCTGCTACGTGGTATGTGTACTGGCATTCAGAATCGTACCGCGGAGCGGGATAATTTATTCAGGTGGAAGTCCTGGTGGTTTCAGCAAGTACAACTACCAACAAGCACAATACAGTGCTGATGTCCTTTCTTCTGGCAGCTGTTCCAGGGAGTCTATAACTCCAGGAACAAAATTGGTGGGGACAGCTACCTGGACCAGTAGCTAAGTTATGTTGTGCAGCATTTTAAAATCCATTCTCACAGATGTACTCATGATCTGCAGCTAATTCTGATCCAGCTTCCACTCCAACCACCTGGAAGCTGGATGACTGGTATAAGCTGCTGCTCTGGGCTTCCTCTGTGGTCAGTGTAGAAACATTGACACCTGCAGAGGATGCTTAATTTCATCCTAAAATAGGTGTCTAAAACATAGATGTAACCGCCCTCTGGGTATGTGAATCTTTCTCTACTGATCATTGCAAGAGCTTAGCTGACTAAGTCAGACCAGATAACTTTATCCGAACAGAATCGAGAGTTTTTGCTTTGACTTCATCAGGGTTTGGATGAAAGCCACAGGTGTCTTTCTTTAAGTGATAGTTACTGTAAAACACATCAGCATTCCCATTATAATACATGCACAGTGCTAAATATAGCAGTAGCATCTCAGTTTTATACTACAAAAACTATTTTGTAGGCTTGTTACTTACCTTGAGATGTTGTATTTGACATTACCAAGCCCAAATTTCTCATAGCCAGTCAAATCAGGGAAATGTTCCTTCTCCATATTCTGCTTCAGGATCTCCAGCCCAACCTCCTTGGCTACAGGAAGACAGTGAGCAGTTCAGTTGCCTTTGATACTGACAATGGGTTCATATTTATATGCTAACAGTTTAGGAGATTTTAAAACACTGCCTGCTTCCATTTGATGGGATGGACACAGGGATGCATTATTGTGCTCTTAAGCCTTCCTTTTCCTTATAGCCTGTGCTCAGCTCATTTCCTCCCAGTGCCCTCACTTCTAAAGGTGTCTGTCATATCAGGATTCAATGCACTACCACCACATGCTTCTGAAAACAGCACACATACCATACTCCAAGCCCTTCTGGGTGATCCTCACTTTGAGTCCAGGGTTGGCTTTGAGTTGCACACTGAGCAAACTTAAGAGGAGGAGAGGACAGCAAACCTTCACCATCTTTGTTTTTTAAAGGACCTGTTAAGAAATATTCATAATGGTAGTAGAAGTTCATGCTATGCCACATGGTGACCCCCCCGGAGTGAGCTGTTCTGCCATCAGCTTTCCCTCCAGAATTAATAAAGTAAAAAACCCAGCAACCATGGAAGAGATGAACTGTTCTCCCCAGGGCACTAGAGAAACACCAGACTATTTACTAGAGTAGGGAGTGAAGAAAGTGCTTGGGATACATCCACCTGGACAAACCCTTTTGAAAAGGAAGTGGCATTGAATTTTTAGGCTTTTTTTTTTTTTCTTTTTTTTTTTCTCCAATTAGTGAAATAAGTAGCTTATTTTTCCCCAAAAGTTCAGAGCTCTCAGTGCCTGCTGGTGAATCAACAGATATCACTGGGTCTTAGCACTTTGGAAAACCTCATCAGCCTATTTAGTTATAGACATAGATGCCCCCACTTTAGGAACCACTTATTAAGATCTTAGTCACAGCTTTGAGAAGCCCTTTATGATCCCTCCTGGCAGTCAACAAAAGAAAACAATTTGTGCCAGCAGGCAATGTTTTCATATACCTTTGTCTACATGTTAATAAAGGCATTATGTTTTACCGAAAAACTCTCCTTGCAAACTTCCTGGTCAAATGGTTTATTTTTGCTTTTTTCATTCCTGTTAAACAATTTTTTTGCCTCTGATAGGGCTGTATTTCTTATCCCAGGCTTCCACAGGATTCTTTTTAGTGTCTTGTAGGAAACTAGGAAAATGCTGAAATAAATGTACCAGTTTTATATTGTCTGCTATTTTGGTCATGTCACCATTGATTTTTTAATAGGGTTGAGTGTCATGACCTAGCGTCTCAAACTGGTTGTTTTGGACCTCTTTAAAGGTACAATCTGGGTACTATATCATGTTTTCCCCACTTTTTTTTTTTCTTTGTGCCTATATATTTCATTACTTAAATGCACCTGAGATTTCAAGCCTCTTGTCTAAAGCACACTGTAGCCCGGTTCTCCATTCAGAGACAGGGACATCTGCGTTCAAAGTATTTTATAAAACCAAATTAATAATGGCAAAATAAGTGCTTTTGATAATAATTTACATATTATTGCTAGTGACTTGTTTCCCTTAACTTGTTTGGGCTCATCAGTAATGGACTCTGCTCTTTAATCATTTCCTCTCAGAAAATGTTAAGGGCATACTTACAGCTGGGGACAGTGACCTACTGTCCAGGACAAAAAATCATTTACCATTCACAGAAGGTTGTCCTTCCCCAGTACACTTGGGTGGGACCGCTCTTATTTAATTAGAGCAATTCACAATTTAAGCAAGCTGCAAAATTATGATATAACATTGCCTTAATTTTGCTGTAACAGACAGTTTTAAATAATCCCACAAAACACTTTTGCCTTTTGGTAAGACTAATTTTTTTATTTTTAACTGACAGGAATTAAGAGGCAAAAGAAATATACGCTTCATGTGTATGACAAACAAAATGCAGGAAGGAAATGTGTTTCCTATGTAGGCATAGTTCTCATAATTTAAAATCCCAGAATTTTGCCAGATTTAGTTACATCTATCCCAACAGAAGCACTCCACAACAAAGAGCAATCACAAAATATTTGTTACCATACCTCTCCTCTGAAGGCTGAAAAGAGGAGCCTTGCTGTACCAGGCCACAGGGCTGAGGATGCTGCAAGGAAAACCCTCTGCAGTCACAACCCCGTCTTTTAAAGGAAAGAGTGGAGAGGTTGAAGACGGCCAATTGCTGCCATCTTCAGCAGTATCACACAGGGAGTGGCCTCTCAAGTAGTTATGTCCCGAACTATTTTGGGTGTCAAAGGTTAAATCTATCACTCTAATTTAATTTAGGGACTAAGCAGAGGGCAGTGTAAACTGTTGGGTGGGGATCTCAGATGCTGGGATGCGGAGCTCAGGGTAGTGTGCTGCCTTTGTGGCATGCTATTTTCTGCACTGTATTTTCAGATGGACCTGAGAGGAAACCCCGGTGGAGACTCTATTCCAGCAGTCCCAGAGGACTAATATTCATAACAAGGAAATAAATAAATAAAGGTGTCATTGCTAGGAAGAACAGATGGAAAACAACTGCCTAGGCCCATCTGTTCTGAAATTGTTCAGGATACAGAAAACCATAAATTATATAGTATTTATACTATTGTGTATATATACCATAGTGTATATCTATAGTGTAAATATACAGTGTCAAGTCCTTGCAGCCAGTATTTTCTATTTCTTCTGGTTGCCTATCCTTCAGCTGACCAGTACTACCTGGCTTGTGAAAGAGGTGATTTAATCAATTAGCTTGCATGTAAGTCAAGCTAATTCCCTCAGGCATGGAGCACTTTGCTGGACAATCTGAGTCACTCCATTGTGCAATCATGAATAGAAAAGGGGAGACATTTGTCAGTCAGTCAACAAATACTCACGCTATACACAGATCCAACTTAACCGCAGGCAGTACATGCATAATCATCCCATTATTTATACCTCTGGCAACTGAGGATGAATAAAAATCACACCCTCATTTACATAAACCTCTCCCTTAATGTTTTTGTACAAGTTTTGCAGCTCCTTCAGAGCAAAGGAAAAGCTCCACTATTTCCATCCATATAGATCTCCAAGATTTACAAACAACTGAATTGCCTGAAAACTATCTCAGCTTATCCTCTTCATATCCTTTTAACATTTTATGGTTCTTCTAACGGAGTACCACCTGGTTTAGATAAAACTTTCCGCAGAAGTTAACAAAGAAAAACTAAGGCTTCTAGAACAGTTTCATCATTTCTTTCTACAAATATAGCAGTAAAAGCCAAATATCTGCTTACAGATATATTCAGAGCACATGTTCAAATATGCTGCAAACTGTTTCTCCACCCAAACTTTTCACCTTTCAAGGTATTAGAAAGAGCCTCTAAGAGGAATGTTTTATTTTGATTTTCCATGTTGATCCAGCAAGCATTTGCTTCAATCTACATGCTAATGGAGACTGCAATCTTTTTACCCAATATACAAGAAACCCAATGAGTTTATCATTATGGCAATCAATGGAGACTTGTTGCTGTGTCTCTGTAGATGACTGGTTTTGCATAATTCCAGTTGTTGCCTCTTGCTTGGTGCTCCAGCAGTCCCCTTTCCCTGTCTCCCTAATTCTCCCCTTTCTCCATGCTCTCTAGTCTGCAGCACATTGAGGCACAAGTAATTTTTTCTTTGTTCTGTCAACTGGGAAATAATACCAAATCAAAAATGGTATACTGACCAGTAGGTAAGTATAGGATGATACAGCAGAACTGTTGGTATATACAACATCCTCTTTAGTCCTCAGAGGAACAATTGCTTTATCACTTTGTGAACAACAGTCACAGGCCTAGGGCTTAAGGGGGAGCATCATGCTAAGGCATGGCTCTGGTTTGGAAAGGCCCAACCAGCCACAGCACTCAGTCTGTACTGAAGCACATGTCCCATTGGAAGAGAGAAGAGAGAGGCACCAGGGCTTTAGTTCTCTTTTTCTCCTATCTCATGAATCCTCCCCCAGATAGGCAAAAAGAAGTGCCTGAAGCATTATCAATTAGGGACACTGAACTATTTTAAAACCTCAATTTATTTTGAGTTCTTTTCTTCCATTCATTTTCTGGTCACACTTCTCCTACCACAGAATACAATGAATTAGAGGCCCTGTAGTGATTTACTGCTGTTTGGTCTCAGGATGCTTTTTCCAGTAAAAAAACTGTAGCAGCCAGCTAGATACATAAAGTGATGTAGAGAAAAATCATCCCCAAGCCACATTTCTGTCCCAAGTTGGAACAGAACTTTCTGTGGTGTGACATTTGTAGACCAGTTTTTCTTTTCATGCACCTTTACTATCTCCTGGTTGCATTTCTATGCTGACACTGTCATAGGACAAAATAAACTTTCCAGCTCCATTTTAGAAATATGAGAGCTATAGAATTATGTGGAGATTGATCCCCTAAAAGATCCGCAGCTACTCACAAACAAGGAAGAACTGCTGGATGATGTAAAGATCAAGGGCAGCATTGGCTGCAATAAGCATGAGACTGTGGAGGTTCAGATCCTGAGAGGAGTAAGCAAGACAAAGAACAGAATTACAGCTGCAGACTTCAGATGTGCAGATTTCAGGAGCCTGCTTGGCAGGATCTGTGGGAAATTGCCCTGGAGAGCAGAGGCCCAGAAGAGCTGGCTGATCTTCAAGGACAACCTCCTCTGAGCACAAGAACAGTCCATTGCAATGTTCAGACAGTTGAGCAACTGTGGCAGAAGGCCAGAGTGGATGAACATGGAGCTTTTGAGTGAGCTCAAACACAAAAAGGAAGCATACAGAAGATGGAAACTGGGATCAGCTACTTGGAACAAACACAAAGACATTGCTCGCACATGTAGGAATGAAGTCAGGAAAGCCAAAGCTCATTTGGAGCTGAAACAAGTGTGGGAGATGAAGGGCAATAAGAAAGGTTTCTGTAAATACATCAACAACAAAAGGAAGGCTAAGAAGAGTGTGGGCCCATTGCTCAGGGGGCCAAGGGACTGATGACAAGAGATGTAGAAAAAGCCATTTTCACTAGCAAGACCTGTCCTCAGGACTCCCAGGTCCCTGAGCTCCTTGCAGTCTGTGGGGAGTGAGGCACACCCACAGCAGAAGACAACAGAATTTAGTGTGACAGATTTAAAGTGACAGATCACTTAACCCACTTCGACATACACAAATCCATGGGACCCAACAGGATGCATCCGAAGGCACTGCACAGCCAATGTCAGTGAGAAGCTGCTCTGTATCACCTCTGAAAAGTCATGGCAGTCAGAAATTCCTTACGACTGAAAAAAGACAGACATCACAACTGTCTTCATGAAGGGCAAGGAGGACGATTCAGGGAAATACAAGACAGTCAATCTCACCTCAGTTCCTGGGAAGGATATGGAGCAAAATATCTCAGAAGCCATTTTTAAAGCACATGAAGGATGCGGTGACTGGGAGCTGCCAGCACAGGTATTCCAGGGGCTGATCATGCCTGACCAATCTCACTGCTTTCTGTGATGAGCTGACTGGTACTGTGGACGAGGGGAGGGCAGTGGATGTTGTATTCCTTGATTTCATTAAGGCCTTTCAAACAGTCTCCATTAATCTCATCACCAAATTGGTGACATACAGGCTGGAGAAGGTAGCTGGAAAATTGTCTGCACTGCCAGAATCAGAGTTGTGATCAACAAAGTCCAGGTGTTGACTGGCAACTAGTGGGTGTCCCACATGAATCAGTACTGTGACCAATACTGCTTAATGCCTTCATTGATGACCTGGATGATGGGACAAAGTGTACTCTTGGCAAGTTTGTGCACAACACCAAATTGGGGGGAGCAGTCAATATGCTGGAGGGCAGGGCTGCAATTCAGAGGAACCTGGACAAGCTGTAGAAGTAGGCTGACAGGAACCACATAAAGTCAACAAGAGCAAGTGTGAAGTCTTGTATCTGGGAGGGAGTAAAGTGAGTAATGCCTGGCATCAGTAGAGGCTTGGAGCTGTTTAGAAAGCAGCTCTGCAGAAAAGGATCTGGGAGTCTTAGTGGACAACAAGTTGAATATAAAGCTTCAGGTCCAGGTAAGTGACCCTTACTCTCTATTTGGCACTTGCAAGACTGCGTTTGAAGTACTGTGTCCAATGAGGGCTCCCCAGTGCAAGAAGGATATTGACATCCTGGATCAAATCCAGTAGGTGTCATGAAAATGGTTAGGGGGCTGGAGAACATGACCTACTACGAGAGTCTGAAAGATCAAGTCTGTTCAGCTTGGAAAAGAGAGGGCCTCCAAGACCTTTCTGTTGTCTACAACTTCCTGATCTGAGGATACAGGGAAAATGGAGCCAGACTTTTCTTGGAAGTGCAGAGTGATCAGACAAAAGACAATGAACACAAGTTGGAACATGGGAAATTCTGATCAGATATCAGGAAAAAAAAATTACTCTGAGGCTGGTTAAATAGCAGAACAGGTTGCCAGAGAGGTTGTTGGAATCTCTGTTCTTGGAGGTGTTCAAGACTCATCTGGACACAGCCCTGAGCAACTTAATCTAACTAGTCCTGTTCTTAGCTGGTCTCTGGACTAGGCAACCTCTGGAGGTTACTTCCAGCATAAATTATTATTCTGTAGTTCTATGATAATTCACTGGATTTCATAAATCTGTTCCCACGCATAGTATCCAGTTACAAAAGGACAAATTATGAAAATATTATGAAGAATAAGGTCTCACTCTCTATATAAAGTTTTGCTAACATTGATGGAGATAAGTTGAATAATGCAATAACTGGTTCCTGAAATTAATAATCCTTGGTGTTTATAAGTAAAAAGAACTAGTCACCCCTTCCCATTAGACTGCAACAAGTTTTCTAAAACACCAGTAACAGTCAGCTACACCTGCTATACTAAAAAGCAACAGATTCAGTTCATGAAAAGTGACAAAACATCAAAAATAGTGACCAAGAGCCATGTTTCTAATCTTATAGCATCTACTCCATACAAGCCAACAGAAAGAAGACTTCATTCATTTTTCTCTGTTGTTATTTGAAAGTAAAGGGACATTAGGGGTGACTATGAAGGTCCTCATCTTCCTCTCCCTCGTGTTTGTAGTGAACATCAGTGAAAATCACCAGATGACCCTGAGGAAAGAAGAACATGTAAAATTACCTTAAATTTGAGATGGACATATTCAGGGTTAGTAGATTCCATGGCAAACCCCTCAGCAGTGCACGAGACAAGGGTGGCTTTATGCTTCCTGAACTTTAGTTGACTTCAGGGTACGAATAGGCTCTGATGTAAGTTAACACAAACCTCCAGAAGGCTGGGTAATACTAACCACAGGGGCACTAAGGTTGCCTCAGCTTTCCTGCACTACAGAAAAGGCAAAGTAGTGAGAACTCATGCACTCAATGCTCCTAAGAACTACTGGGGATAGCAGAGCTGTTCCTGTGGTGTTTCCACTTTGCTGGCATTCCCCAAAGGGCTAGTGAACCCTTTATAACCTACAACTGCTCAAAGCACCCTGAGGTGGTGGTGGTGGGTGCATCCAGAGTTTGCATTTTATATCTAGTACATAGTTAAAGCTTTACTATTAGCTATATTTAGAAAGACCCAACATAACAATACACACAATTTCACAAGCCTGAAAAAGAAGCAATAGTATTTAACAAGAGATTGGGATTCTCACCTGATTCATTTTTATTACAGGTCCAATCAGGGTAGTGTGGGCCAAGTTAGGAAGAGGAAATCCTTTTCCTAGTTTATCTTAGAAAAGGACAAATACAAAAGTAGGTAATAATAAAATACAATTCAGAAGCACCTTTCAGTAGGAACTATATTAGTTTTGCAGTTTCCCTTTAATCAGCCATCACTTTTGCCTCTGCAAGGGAGCTGTTACTTCTGTTTGCTAAAAAGCAAAAAATCCTGTGAAAAAGTAGCAAACCTCTTACGATCTCTCATCTGTATGACACTGGGACCTGACTGCCTTTGCTCCTTTCCAGATTATCTACCCCATGAGATCTGTTTTCTGCTGTTTCCCACTCTTTTTCTCTATCTTCATTTTTTTCTCTACCTGATAGTCTAATCCTGTTGGTCCCTCTTATTCTCATCTATCCCTACTTTCATGGATCAAGCCCCAGCTTTGCTCCTACCTGCTTGTCCAACCATCTGACTTTTGCATCCCTCCCTTCCACTCTTCCTTTCTCCTCATCAATATCTCACCTCCTTCCTCAGCAGTCTCCTTGCCCATTTACCCCATGAGCACCTTCTGTACTCTTCCATCTGTTTCTTTCCACCTTCACCTCTTTCTTCATCATCCCTCACTCTCTGCATCCCACTGAAACAATTTTCTACTTTGTCCTGTCTGGGGCACCAGGAGAAGTGTAAAGGCAGAGGGAAGTGATAATGTTACAGATGCTACCCCGAAGCCCCAGGATGCAGATGTGCTTCTGAGCTTCCTAAGTCTGGGCTGTTCTCTAGTCATGGCTTGACTCTGTGGGGATAAGACTCAGGCATGTCTCATCTCTGCTGCTGCACCGCATCCAGTGAGAAGGAAACCCAGGCACAGTGTTTGGAAGAGAGCTGAGACTCACTCTGTCCCAGCTCCTGCCTGATTCAGGTGATTGAGGGTCCAGAACAGAGTAGACCTGTTCAGCTGTATCCAAACTGACAGAAAACCTCCCATAAGAGTCTTTAAAACTGGGCACTCCCTTTTACGGTTTCAATCTTGCTTTCCCACCAACTGTACTCAGGAACTGGCCACAATCCTTACCATTGATTACTGGGATCACTACACTCCGTAATGCGTAAGACAGAAAATTCTTCACCAGTGAGATCTGCAGTAAAGGTGAAAACACATTTGGTGGTTATTGTGTGATGCCTAAAGGGCTGTAACCTGAGGATGGAGATGGAGGGTTAGAACTGGAGTAACATGCAAAAAGATCAGAACAGAAGTTGGCAAAGAAAATCTCAGGTTAAAAAGAACTTTTTTGTTTTAAGTTGCATCTGGACAATGCAAAATATACACGCCAATGGGGTGGCATGTTCACTTTTCTTGCAATATTTTTTTTTTCTGTATGTGAAGTATCTGGGCTCAACATTAACTGTAGGAATGTCATCTGTTTAACCCCATCTCAGCTTCCAAGTATCAGTTCTCAGAACTGAACTGTATCCTGTGTGGTAAGAACTGCCCCTGTTCTGGTGTTCTGTCTTATGCTATTGTGATTAGTGTTTTCCTCCCTTCACTTAAAGATGTAGGTTGGGCTGAGCTGCTGCAGAGTCACCCTGACCACTTCTCAGTCTATGGTGAAAGATCTAACCACTGGCTTGCTGCTTCTTTTACCCCCTATTTTTTACTCCCCTTTTATTTGTTTGAATTGATTCAAGATAATTCCTGAAACTGAACTTAAGCTTGACTTTGTACTTACTCCTACTGCTATGCCTACTTAATCCAGCTGTAAATTCAGGATGGCTGTCAGAAACAGATAGAAGAGGTGCTAGCCCCATGCCTGCCTTCATGTTGCTAGTCAGAAGCCAGCAGAATCAACTATGACAGCTTGCTAGGTCATGCTGACCCAGGACTCTCTGTTTCAATTAATGTTACATGGTAATAACTTAATAACATTTGCTGCCTTTGATGAGAAAGAAAACACTCCAAGAGGTATTTCCTCTTACTGGAAAGAAAAAGAAAAGCAGAGCATATACTATTTCAAACCAGAAGGAGCAGTGGCAGATTACATCCCCAAATCAGACCAAGAATTGTCCAGCAACAAGTTTGATCGAACTGGTTTTATCTCTGAATGGATCAGATACCTTTCCCAGCCACTGAAACCATCAACTTACCTCAGAGAAGCCAACAGTAGTGTGCAACAGGGAGAACTGGAGCCTAACAGGAAGAAGTAAAAGAAAAGGATTCACAAGAAAGTATGAAGGCACAAGTTATGCACAGTCACTGCTTGAAGATACAACACCATCTGAAGTGAGCAGCCTTGAAGAAACACACCTTTGCAGTCCAGAAAAAAAAGAATATTTTTTTTCTTAAGGTACTGCATAATGTGTGTGCAGAAATGGAACCCAGAAGTATAGTAGGCAGTGAGAATTTGCATTTCCTTTTACATTTCATTTGTGCAGTTTCTCACTGATTTCATGCTAATTCACTTTGCCAAAGACTCTTTGTTTCCCTACAGCTTTTAATCAAAACTTTTACGACTACAAATCAGTTCTAGAATTGCTGGGATCTTTCTGATACCAATCTCCTTCTACAGTCATGTGTAGTCTTGGGCTATGACTGCAAGACTTGGGAAGAAAAATCTCTCTGGCATTACTACTTCCTGCAATGGCTGAACTACACATTCTTCAAGCGTTCATTATGATTCAGATAAACACCTATCTAGTCCCAGCCATTACTTTTTCCTAACTTTTTTCACTGAGGATGCCTGTAATGCATCATCAAATCATTGTAAACATAATCCTGGGAAAACAAAAAACAAAACCCAGCACTTTGAAGAACAGAAGAACACAATCTCATGTCAAAAGCTCTGAGTGGCAACATTATTTCTTGAACTCATACTGACAGGCTCTGACCACTCCAAGTCCTCTTTTCCTGTTAAAAAGGCCCATTGACCAAAACTAAGAAAAGGTTGCCTACATTTTTCTTTAATGGAAATGTAATAGGTTAAAAAATATCATATATTCTGGAATTCTGCCCCAACTTGGAGTGCAGAGCTACCAAGAAGAAACATAGATATAGGCTACATACCTGAGAGTCTGTGCTTCTACGCAACTGTGCATGTAAGGAGAAAGGGGCTGTAAAACATAGCCCAGTTTGAAGTGTGAATAAAATTTGCTGTAAGTCAGCTGAGAACACCCGGAACTGTAGGTAACCACAAAACCAGCAAGACCTCAGCAAAATCTAAAAAGCTCTGAGCATTGCTTCAAATTACAGACGCCCTTCTCGTCTCATTTGTTTGATGGTATGGTGTCTGCTGTTGTAGTATCAGCTATATTGTCTCACTTTTCCCTTCCCCTCATGTAAAGGCATATAAAGCTGGTTGTAGTGCTCCTGTAAAGTGTTTTCACAGTGGCACCTCTGTTTATGATGCTCAGGCATGGCATGGCAGTGACACGGAGAGGGTTTAGAATAAACTACTGAACTCCATTTCTCCAGCTTTAGCACAGACTTAAACAGATGCCTTTAAGATAACTAACACATTGAACATTGCATCTGGAGGGGTGTTCAACCTTGAGAAAGGGCTGTAATATCATGTTGCAAAAGAGACATGGTTGTTCCCCAATACTGTTATATTTAATCTGCACAATATAGATGAAGCAGTCAAAAGTATCTTAGAGCCCCCGTGAGAAAGAAGGTAATTAATGTTCTTTTTTCTCACAGTGAAACAAACACTGACACAATGAAATTCTGGTGAGTCTTAATGTTGGGATCATTAATGTTGCTTTCTGAATTTTCCTTAGTTACCTCTTCAGAAGTAATGAGATAATCAGCTTCTGTTTGGTTATTGTCAAATTGGCTCTGGTACTTGCTGTCTGCAGGGAGAAAAAACAGTCTTCTGTGTCTGTATACACAGACAGATACTGTCCTAGGTACAGACACAAATGCAATTGCTTTTTGTGATTGGAAACACAATATCTAAACATTTTATTTGGTCAGTATGTGTAGATAGTGAAATCATTTGTGAATTTGCTGCTTTCTGACAGCAACAGAGATTGCCTGAACGAAGTGATAATACTGCCCTGATTGTCTCCTTATCATTAGGATCATTTAACTCCCTGCATGGCTGACATAATTGATTCACTTTCAACCTAATGAAGAGATGTCCGGGGACACACTGAACTGTTTTATAACAAACAAGTTAGGAAGACTGGGCATCAGACAATCACATTTATATATAAAAGAATTTATTCTTGAAGAATCAGTCAACCCTCCACACAGAAAGAAGGGCTTTCACAAGTAGCTTCTTGTACCTGTATATTAAATTCTACAATATGTAGTGCATGTTTCCTCCCCGTGAAATGCAACAGAACAGGATGCATGTTTGTGGCAGGCCTGTATATGGTATTTTATGCTGATCTCTGATTTTCAAAGGATTTGGAAGATTACTGTGCAATTTGCTCAGCTCCAGCACCGAATGTTATCTTCTAGTTCACATTACTTACTAGATTCCCTGTAAAGATGTACTGGAAAGTTGAATTTGGCAGAACAGCAAACACTTCTACACAGCCAGTGATCTGTAGGCTGCATCTGTCTGCCTGCAAACTGACCACAGGTGGTGATGTAGCCACCAGCTTCAGAAGCACTGGGCACGGTGTTACATAATGCAGAGCAATCTGTGGGATTTCAAAGAGAAGAAAAGGTTGAATGTGGAGTTCCTGCAGCTTAAGCTTTTATTAAACTACAGTTTCTGTGGCCAAATCATAATCAAGTGCAATGTAACAATACTCTTGTTAATTAAACTAGATTCAAAATACTCCATTTTAATGACACCAACTTAAATGTTTAAATTAGCATGGCATATACTCTGAATTTCAGAGATCATAAAGCAAATGATGACCCATCGATATTGAACATACCTGGAAAATAATTTAAGAAACTTCAGAAGGAGGGGCTTGGCACCACATGTTAAAGAAATGAGGGAAATAACTGACTCATGTAATTAAAAAAGTAATGACCCTGACAATATAAAGAATTTAGACGAGAGGTAGCCTTCCAGAAGAGCCAATTTTCTGAAAAATAAAGAAATTCCTAGAGGACAAAACTTTAGTTTGCAATGCCATAGATGCCTAATTTTCATAGTAAGTGTTGCCATATTAGGGATTTTTAAAGCATCTCATATCTTAATTTCCTGCATCACATTTATAAACTTTGCTCCTCATGACCATTACTTCCCATTGTATATAAACTCCAGCAGATATCTTGACATAGAGAAGTCAAGCTGCCAATAACAGAGATGCCACTACCTTAAATGGGAATAAAAGGAAACTGATTTCACAGAAGATGTCTACCACACAGTCTTTATAACTGTTTCAGTGACTGAGAGCAAATCTGGCACTTACAGGGGCAGAGAATGACTTCAGAGTAGTGTGATATAGTTACAAAGAACATGGAGTTATGAGGGGGAGGACTTGTATGTTTGAATCTCCCACTACTTGTAAACCAGCTCAGTTTCCTCGTCTCCTCCAAACTTTTGCAAATGAGCTAGTACACAGATAATATCCACAGGAAACATCAGCTACTGCTCTTTCTTAAAAGGTCCGTACAAGCAGAAGTACCCACCTCAGGAACAAAATCTTTAAGTATGGCTGTATTTAGGTTAAACATAGTCGCAAGCTGTAAACAAATGAAATAGATTAGATCATAATATGAGCTTGAAAATGAGGTTTTCCTTGAAAAAAACATACTCTGTTTACTTTGTTTCTAGATAATCCATGTTTTAATTTAGTATTTCTCCTTGCCCCAGAATGATTCCTAGGGAAGCCAGTGTTCTGTGGGAGAGGAGACAGACTTCTTTCTCATGGACATGTCTCAGATGCACCTACCAGATACTGCATAAGCATTATTCTTTGAAAGGAGAGACCTGGCATCCTGCCTACTTTCTGCCCTTGGGACTTTCTTGGATGGAATATACTGAATCTGTCAGAGACATGACTCAAAAATCTCATTTGCCCTTTTGCTGCTGACCACTGTGATGATGTTTGTCAGTACCATTTGTGTTACCACTTTTTATGAAGACCCTCTTAGCAATTTTTCAGTTAGCAAAACTTCTTAGAATCCCCGTCTACTAATGCCATTGTGGAAACAGCATTTCTGGGAGAAGTCTTACACGTTCTTCACCCACAACTGAAAGCTTAATTTCCTTGTAACTTCTTCTTGCCTTGTTCTGCTGCTAAATCTGAGGGTTTATTGTTGCTCTCAACACAGCCAATACATTTGTTGTGGGCCTCTAAGCAGCAGGCTTTGGCTTAAGTATACAGAATTAATGTCCTGGATCACTCTTACAAGGGGTAGAAGCGTGACCCAGATCTGTGTGAAATGGCAAAAATAATGTATTAATCTCCTTTGCTGACTGTCCATGCTACTGACACCTGTAATTCTACTACCTGCAAATTATACTCACCTCTTTGGAGATGGTGATGTTAAAGGCCCCTGCTCTGTAGTAAGCCAGTGAAGCAGACTTAAGAAAATAACTGGAGACTCCCAGGTAGAGCATGGAATCACCATGGTTTGAGAGACCAAACGGAGCTGGCACAAAGGGAGGGTCTGTGTGATTTCCTACTGGATAGACTGTCCCCTGCAAAGAGTCATTAACAAGTATTTCTACTTGTAAACATTTGTATTTGTCAGAATGCATTAGCACTAGTTTAACAGAAAGAATTCTTATTCCATCTTCTTAACCTGAAGAAAAACTTGACATTAAAGAAAACCCGAAGCAAGCAAGAAAGTTGATTTTATGCCTTGAAAATCAGCAAATTCAAGTTCTTCTGGAAAAACACAGGAATCACAGAGAAAACCTGGCTTCCATCCTTTCAAAGTTGGAATTTGAGCATTCAAGTGAGTATTCTGAACAGCCACCATGAGACAGAACAAAAATCCTCTGGCCCACAGTTTTCTTTCTCTTGTTGCAAAGATATATTTGTTAACTTAATTCTAAGAGTGACAGTTAAGGAAAATCTTCAGGCACCCCTTCCCACCCCTGCAAAAGCACCAGAAGTAGTTTAGGAGAGGGACACAAAGGAACCTTTTTATATCAACTAACTCTAAAAAAAGAGTTGAGAGTTGGAAGACAGCAATTCAAAAACATCAAGGATAAGCCTGTTCCAAGGAACACCGAAGGCCAATAACCTCCTTACCTGATTAATGACTAAGACTCATCTGGTATCTCTCCACGGGTGTCAGCATGTTTAAGCTCAACCTGTAAGTTCTAGCAGGCTATAGTAGCTGATAAATAATTGCTTAGTACTCTTAAGCTGTGTATATCCTGCTTGCAGAGTGTTTCTTTGTGGATGGTAAATGTTGCTTGAACAGAATAACCAGAGGGAGAGTTTCAACTGTAACTAGCACATCTATCTAAACAGAAGCCAGTTCTGAAAGCAATAGGGATGGTCTAAATTACGTGGATGGCTGAAGCTGCTGGAACACCTGGGTGTTGCTGGGATATCTCTTGCCAGAGGAGGTGAACAAGAAATGGGAAAGAAACTGCTACGTGCTGCTCAAGGACTCTCTGTGAGAAGTCTTTTTTTTTGGGTGTGACCTGTACATAAACAAGACCCTGAGTCATCCCAAAACAAATACTCTGGATTGCAGTCACATTGGTAGCCATCATGGATTATGTATCACTGATTATAAAGCACCTCTGAAGGGGTTCAACTCTGAAATAATTTAATTCTAAATAATAATTTTGGTTAATTAACCAATGCAGTTATTTTATTAAATAAACAATTGTATCTGGTTTCTAAAATAGCTGTTAGCCAAAACGTCCAAATGTCTTACTGCTTTTCTAGTTAAATAGTGGAGAGGCTGAGTAAGACAGCAGTGAAAGAAAATGAATCAATGCAAAAGAGAACAGTCTTAGAGAGCACAGAGATATTAATAGCAAATTACCTTCAAATCCAAGTTAATGTGTGATTTGAAGACTGCTGGAGAACTAACTAGGGAATAGTCTATTTGTGCAAAGGCATCTATCTGGCTTAAGACTAGAAAAATAATAGACAAAAACAAAGCAAGCATTATTACAAAAACATTGCAAACAGCTTTTGTTTTGTTAAAGGCAAAGGTGTTCTAGAAATGATGAATCTGATGAAGGAGAACAGTGGGAGAAGGAAGAAGAAAATAAAAAAAATGTTGTGAGGGAAAAAGGGAGTGTATCCCCTCTGGGAAAGTCACCAATTCCTCCAGTTTTAAGCCTGGTTCTCCTGTTGTTTCACAACTGAATACACTCCTCAGAAATCTGCTCCCATGCAGTAAAAGAAGTATCTAGGGCAGGGTCCCCTTTTTTGTTATGTGTTTGCACAAGAGAAATGAAATTCTATGTCATTAGTGCCGTAATGGTAAACAGTACTAAATACTTTGGAAGATGAGATTAGCACATTTTTATGCCTATCAGTGTTGAAGACAAGAGATGTTTGTTCACAACAACAGAGTGCTCTTTATCAGACAATATGACTGAAGACTTTTTTTCTGAAAGGTGCTCACATGCAACTTCAGTCTGATCGTTATTTTTGATTGGATTGCAAGGCCCGTTCATACTGCAAAAATAATCAGATGGTTTTAAAGAGAAATGGTGAATTCATACTGAGATTATGAACTCCTAAATATGATAGCACAGCCTGTAGCACCCTTGAGCCTGAAGTGTTTGGGTATTTGCTGCGTAATGCTCTTACCGGCCATGATCTTCAGTAATATTTGCTAGTGCTTGGCATATGGCAGGTGTAAGCCATTTTAGGAAAAATAAAAGACTACATACTCTGCTTCTGAATATGGAGCCAATAACAGCTATATCCACAGTGCAAGTTGAAGAGTAGGAACAAATTATCTGACATGAATTATACAAAAGTGGAATTACATGAATTTGATTGGTGAAAACTACAGATAAATAGTCTTGCAAAAAAAAAAAAGAAAAAGAAAACCTGTGGGACGCTTATTGACTATAGCTGTGAAAATCTTATATGTTTTTTGGACACATATCTATTGTCTTCATGTCTCTGCAAGAGTGACACAGGAATTGTTACTGATATGAAGAGAAATATGCTTATGGTGACACTGTCTTCATGCAGCATCTTATTATCTCACTGAACGCAAGTTTAAAACAAGACATACTAAGTTTGCAAGATCTTTCAGGACTGCAGTGCAGGATGGGACGTTTGTTAACTTTTTAGCAGATAACTGCTAAGTCAGGTTTTCTCATGTCCACAGTACCAAAAGCATAAAGGATCAGCATGAAAATGTTCAACTGGAAAATCTAAGGAAATAATATGGGTCAGCTACAACAATCTGAAGGATTACAGCTGATCTGCTATGGGCACAGAAGAAATCTGAATATTGTATATAAGGTTCTTGCAAGAGATTTCTAAGAGTCTGGAACAGGTTAAGGTACAGAACAATCTGCTCTATTTTTATCCCTTTGCTTTTTTGTATTATGAACACAGGAAAGGTTTGGCATCTAATAACAGTGCTACAAACTGAGCACTGTGAAAATTACTTAACAAAAAGCTGTTATCAACAACTCACCCTTATGCTTTCTAAGCTGTGCATCCATCATTCGTATTTTGTATTTGATATCTAGGCATAGCTATATGAAAAGAGAGAGAAGTCAGTAACGTAAGGTCTGTATTTGAAATCCTCCCTTCACTAGCTGAAACCATCTTTACAAACTTACATCTTCATCCAATTTGTTGTGAATGAGCTTCTCAAGATAACCAGACAGGAAGCTGGTAATCCAGCTGGAGAAAAGGAAACGAACACAAAGACTTTTTATCATGGAATGAAAGCTTTGAAATATAAAATCTGCCAGACTGGGGCATTAATGTCATTTAGATTAATGAAAAGCTGTTACAGTGATATTGGTAGACTGTACAATTGATTGTTTTTATTAATTTGTGAGTCTCAGAAAAATGCTAGCTGTTCTCAGTCTGATGGGAGCTATTGAGAAGGCAATCTGCAAAGTTGTGAATATTCATGTTAACGTGATGATAACAATTAGCCACATTTTCTCTCTAAGTAAGACAAAAAGCTCTCTAGAAAATCAAAATAAGGAGAACTATAAACATTATTTCATATTTTCTTTTGAAATAGAAAGTTTTATTCTTAAATTGTAGTGATTGTCAAAATGCATAATCAATCTAGACCCCCTACTGCAAATTTCCATTTGCAATCTTGTACTCTTTAATATACCCAAGTGGCAAATTTTTCATATACAGTATGTCTAGTCAGATCATTTTTTGGCACATGCACAAAGAAGTGTAGATTAACCACACTTCACACACTCAGCAAAGGAGTCTGTTTTTGAAACCAGACCTTTAAAAATCTGTTTTGATAGCCTTTGATCAGTTGTATCCTGCAACTGGGTTCCTAAAAGTCAAAATTCTAAAAGTGGCCCTTATGAGACAAACTCTGCTATTTTCTGCACAGTAATTAGAAAATCTCCTGTACATACCTAGATCCTCCATTTAACTTGACTTTTACACTACTAATGCTCAGCTGGCAATGGTGAAGCAATACGGACAAGCGGCCTGTGCTGTCACCTGATACTCTGAAGATAACTGCAATAAACAGTCCTGAGATGGACACAGTAATTCCTCCTTGGTCTTTGCTGCTTAGAAAAACAAAACAAAATAAAACAAAGCAAACCCTTCAGTCAGGGAAACAGGTCCTATAAGGGAATAATTTAAGAAACTATCTGTAAATCAACTTTGAAAGGACTTCTTGCTTCTATCATCAAGAATGAATAATGTTTTTTCTAGGGATTAGAGTTGATTAGGGACGTGCATTGCATTCAAAACAGATCATATGCATGAATTTCTAGGACATGATACATTGAGGCAGGGACTCCACTCCAGACCTCCGGGAACAAAGGGCCTGCCAGAAGATTTTGTGACTGGCAGAGTGCTCTGGGACACAGTAGAGAAGAGGGCTACAGTGAGATCTGAGAACCCAGGGATACCTAAAAATCTAGGATAAGACCCAATTTACTGGGATATTACTAGGGTAAGACCCTGGAAACAGCTCAGGAGGGCTGGGCTGTTAAGGTTCTCCCTTGGAAAGCTCAATTTCAGGGGGGCCCTCTCATTCTAAGATGAAAGCAATGTGAAGGACTAGGGAATGGAGGGGCTGAAGAGTAGGGCATATTCGGGATCTGTCTAAATCTACAGCTATGCACAAAACATATTGAACAGAAGAACGTAGATAGTCCTCTCTGTCCCTCAAAAAGGCAAGAAAATTCCTTCGCAGCCCTGCACTCCTCAAAGCTAGCTTTGACCTCCTCCCCTAAACCCTGCATGCCAGCTCGCTGTCTCCTTTATAGTTTGTGAAGCCTTCAGTGTTTTATACTTCTGGGGTCTCTTTAGATTATGCCCAGGTCCTCACCCTTCAGGCAAGAGGGAGAAGTGTTTGGGAACAGTTGATTTGCCCTGCTGAACACAGTATCCTTTTCCTCACAATGCTGGTATGACAGAAGGAACAACAGACAAGTTAGGGCCACAGTGACAGCAGTTTCCAGCCACCAGCACTAACACTGAATGCAAAACTGCATATGTGTGCTCCTTTGAAATCAGGATATGCTGTGAAACTTGCAGCCTGGTGATCCATCTTTCTGTGCTATCTGGCTCACAAATAGAGCAGCGCCTACTGCTGTTATCAGTTACTCCATTAACCCCAATTGTAGAGATCAGCACCTTGCAACCTTTGCTGATTTCCCAGATGTTTTAGCTCTCCCTTCCCAGGAGAGAAAAAAAAGGAAAAGGAAAAAGCAGGAGAAGCAGGACAAGCAGGAGAAAATCTAGGATATTATATTAAAAATCCGTAGCAAAAATGCTGAGATAAAAAAGTGGAAAAATCAGTACATGATCATGTCACTGAAGACAATCTCATACTGCATAGGCACCTGAGGCCAAGTCAGTTTTCCACAGTGACCTGAACTGTAGAATTTCCTAACTTCCGAGTGTTTGGCATTGTGTATACTCTTCTTATAATACAAACATTTCAGAAGACAATATACACCGTACTAGCAAATAGTTAATTAGCTACAGAGTCAACCAGCAGTTATACTGTACAAAAAAAAGGTAATAAATGTCGCCATTGCAAACTCTGTGGTCCTGATTACTCGTATTATATACAGTCTGGACAAACTGAACATGCTAACAGATGTCTGACTTGAGACTTCCCAAAGAGACACACTTACGTGTAGAATACTTAACCAACCAACCAAAAAAAAAGGCAATAGTTAGCAGGGAATGTTTCCTTCTTGAGAAGTTAATCCAAATAGATTGTTGTGAAATGATAAAGCATATCTGACCTAAAAAATAATAATTAAAAACCGAATTTCTGAATTACCTTTGTAAACCCTCTCCTAGAACTGCCTCCCCCACTCCCATTGTACAACACTTACAACAGCCATGCTTCCATTCTCCAGTCTGCACTGATCATAGCAGAAGCATGTGCCATGGATAGACTAATGCCAATGCCAGGAATAAAGGAAGCAGAAGTTTCTGGGAAATCTACAGCACCAATTCTGAGCCTAGAGAAAAACAGAACGTGGGATATTAGATTGCATGTCAAAAGATTAAGAAGGACTGCTGATCACTGAACTCTTCTGTTATTACAGGCAAGGTCTATGCTTCGGTAAAAGAATTTCTCAGAATTTCTCAGAAAGTTTAGGAAAGAAAGACACCTGGACCATTACACTGAGTAGCTTCCTTGGAAAAAGAATCCTTGATATCTGGCCAGGGAAAAAGGATGCCTGGCCAAAACAAAAACCTCCCCTTGGGAGAAAAACAAAGTCCTTAAAGTGAAATGTGCTTGCTGGGGGGAAGTAAGTCTGTGTGTTAAACCCGTATGCTACATCTATAAATAAACCCAGGTTGTCTGAATGCTAGCATTTGCTGAAGAAGATCAAAGTTTCTCTTTCCCCTTCTATATTCCCTCCCTTGCCTCAGCAAAGGGCTCTGGAGAGGCTCAATTTTTCTAAATAAAATCTTACTCAAAGATTTCCCTGTGAAAACAAATGTTTCTGATACTCAAGGATATTGTCTTGCAAACGGGTGTGCTGAATTGAGCTGAGCATCATAAATGTATCAGCTGCAGCCTTATCACACAGTTGACTTTCCTCATTGTTTCCTGGTATCTGGCAGAGATCTCTGAAACAACTGCCTTTAATCTACTTTCCCTGGGGCTGAAGGTACCAGCTATTTTTAGTTAAAATGACCATAATTTTCCAGTAACATATTGCTTACTGCTTATTCCTTACTGCTGCCCTTAATAATCTTGTTTTCAGTGAGCTAAAAACAGATTATGGAATCACAGAATCACAGAACTACAGAATGGTTGAGGTTGGAAGGGACCTCTGCAGATCATGTGGTCCTACCCCCTGCCGAGCAGGACCACCTAGAGCACGTTGCACAGGATCGCATCCAGGCGGGTTTTGAGTATCTCCAGAGAAGGAGACTCCACAGTCTCTCTGGGCAGCCTGTTCCAGTGCTCTGTCACCCTCACAGACTGTCTGTTGGGAAGATTACAAGAACTGTGGCTGGAAGAATGAATTGGGATTTTGAAGGTAACAGTTTAGGTTGGCAGGAACCTCAGGAGATTTTCTGGATCACCCCCCCGCTCCAAGCTGGGCCAACTCAGGGCCCTGTCCACTTGAGTCTTGAACATCTCCAAGGAGGGAGATTCTCCAGTCTCTCTGGGCTCTTGTTCTGGTGCTCCCCAGCATTTTTCCGAACTTCTACTTGGAATTTTTCTTGACGTAACTTGTGTCTGCTGCCCATCATCGTTTCACTGGGTACCTCCAGGAAGAATCTGGCTCCATATTCTCTATAACCACCATCCAGAAGACGTGAAAGATGTGCAGTAAGACATCCTACTGCCCCCCATAGTGTTTTCTTCTCCAGACTGTCCAAACTCAGCTTTCTCAGATGCACAAGAATTAAGGTCTCAAGGATGATATAATACAATGAAGCCTGCTTGAAAGCAGGTTATTAGTAAAATATTAGGTATAGATGCAAGCCCTATCCAGCACAGAGTACATGAAGTCTCCCAGATTGTTATTTCTTGCTCTGGGTAATTTATAAGGAAAATGAAGTAAAATACTATTGGGCAGCACAGCTTTACTCAGAAGTAGTGTTAAAAGATCAGAAGTTACTGCTTTTCTGGTTACAGCCTATTGGAAAAGCTTAAACTGGAAGATGAGAATGAAGGCTGTAAAAGAACATGCTTTTCTATTAGTTTCCTTGTTTGGGGATATTGTAGGAAACTCCATAAACCTGTTACTCTACTGGCTGTTCTTAGTACAATGATTTTCTTCAGTAAGGAATAGAAGTAGAGACTTATGTAATCAAAATTCTATTGTAGCCATTGTAAATCTATCCAAAAAGATTCTGCAAAAGTCATCTTCCTGCTTTATCAGCCCAGATATATCATCCCCATGCATCCCCATTCATCTTATCCTTTGTTGATGGCTTTTCCCTCATGAAACTCAAACAAATTACGTTCACTCCTGCATGTCCTTCATAGTAGCAGATGGTTAATAACACTAGTCCCTCCCTCTTTCCCATCCATTTCACCTGCTGTGTCATAGCCATGCAAACTGTCTTGCCCCAAACTTTGAGACAGATCAACTAATAAAATAGCCAAAGTGCTCTTTCAGAGGCTTTCTAAAGCTCATCTCTGCATATGGTAGAAGGAAGTACTTTTAAAACAAACTGGTATTTTGGCAGAGGGAGCAGAGTTAGATAAACCATTAAAATTTTGCACTGAACAAAAAAATGGCTGCATAGTAATAATAAACTGTTTCATCCTAAAACTTTGAGATGCATTTCCTTTACTTACCTTGAAATCATATAGTTGATCTTCACAGCTAAGAAACTCTCCTGCCCACTCCAGCTTGGGAAGGTCTCTTTCAATACTGCTTGCTTCAGGAGCTCCATCCCAATCCTCCTGCCTACAAGGGGACAAAGGAAAGCACATACGTTGCAGGCCAGATTCTGGCATGCAAAGGTCCAAATATACAGACAAATAATTTAATCACTTTTAACAAAGTTCTTAAAAGCCTCCAGTTCTTAAGCCTTTACCTAGACCTACTTCCAACTACTTATACACCCACATTATAGCTTCTGTTAGTCCCACACATATCATTTAACCCAAGATGATCTTGACTTGTATTTTATATTCTAGAATTCTTATCTGTTTTTTGAAACTGTTATACTTCCTTCACTTCACACACAATGTGGATAGCTTTGGAAACACTTGGTCATTACATTTATCTCAGATTGTCTTACACCTGTTGAATGAAAAGGCCTGTTAGAAAGTTGCAAGATGACTTGTGTGTAAGTCCTTACTTTTCATAAAAAGTGCCAATATATGCACCCTGAAGTGCTGGTATAGCAAATCCAGAACTATCTGGATTGTTGCTTTTATAGGGGAAGTTGTTTGAAGTTTAAATCCAACTCTTTTAAACGTTTCCTCCTCTTTTCTTTCAGAGTATGTATTTTGCCATTGTACCTAATCTATTGCAGCATGCTGCAGATCTCTGATTTATTTCCTTACCTCCTCTCCTCGCTTTAAGGAATCCCTACTTTCCTGAATGTTTCAATGCTATTTGTACATTGATAATACACGCAGAAACTATCATCAATGAACAGTACATCTTTAAATCCCAAATTCCTTTTGTCTTCCTTCTTTTTGCTCAACTTTGATGAAGACACCACTAAAATTTTAATACTGAATGATGTCCTGCTTTCATATCATATTTTTGACATCAATTTCTTCAGCTTTGGAGTCTCACAGATGCTGAATAAAGAACATCTGTGTTTTTTTTTTTTTTTTTTGTCGTTGTTGTTTTATTTTTTTCCCCAGACTTAAGTGTATTAAAAAAGCAAAGAATTGAGATCAATGATAACTTATTATGGTTCCCTGGGAACTCCTGCCTCCAAAGCAAAATAACGGGCTCTGACAGAAATAACCTGAAGCTCTCTTGTGACTGTAAATGAAGGCAGCCAGTGACCTCAGATGGAGTATCTCTCAAGGGTCTGGCAGATGGTAAGGAGTGAGCAGGCTGGATGTATCGCCTCAGCCTTCAAATCTCATGTTAAGGGAAAAGGCATGACAGGTACCATGCTTTGCAAATATGAGAAACACCTTCTGGGGGGCACTGTTAACGTCTGTCCTTATCCCCAACCACTAACGCAGGATTAGTCTATTCCTTTGGCACTTGAAAGCCACGCTGAATGTCACAACTACCGCTGGGCTCACACTAAGAAATACTGATGGGTGACTGATGTTTGCCCTGCACTTCTCAACTTCTCAAAAGCCTTAAAAACAATGCTTATACAGAGAAAGAATTGGACCTGATCCTTGCTTTCATCTTGGAAGTCATAACCCCAAGCTTCTATTTTTCATCTCACAAGTCCATTGTCTACCTGTCAGGGTGTTCAGTACATAACTAACGATTAATCCTTAGCATGACCCAGCTTTTGTTGAATTTGTACCTTGTTAACCTTTATTATTAATACTAATTCTGTAAACAATCAAAACTGTACTAAGTGCCCTCCACACCCATGGACTAAGTCTTAAGCAAGAGACAGTAAGAGCTAGCCTGAATAGAAAGAATAAGGAAATTATATTGTGGATATTAGGAGTACCATGTTTGCTGATGTTCTGTTAAGGGGAAGAATTATGGCAAATCGTTACTAGATTTTTAGAAAGAACAACACATGCAGATGCTATCCCACCCCAAATGGAGGAATGACAGTAAAAACATGCTGTTCCAAAATTGCAAGCTTTTTTTTTCCAATTATGTCTTCATTATCTTCAATTAAATATTGCACTTTTAATGAAGATTTTGGCACTTTTTAAAAAGGAACAATTATATGACCATCTCATTCTGGTTCTAAGAGAGTAGATCAATATGAGTAGTGTAATAGAAACACTGTTGGACTGTAGGAGAATGCAATCACCAATACAAGGATAAATTCACACCTGGGGTGCACAGAAAGGAAGAGAGCAAGTGAGAGAAGAGACAAAGGGTGTTCCTGGTTGAGGTGACAAAAGGAATTTACTCTATTTCAATATTTAAGGACCTGGTTTCTACATTGCACCTTTATTAAGGAATATGTTCTGTATACAGAGTATTTATCTTAAATTAACTTCTGGCAATGTCAGACATACCATAGTCCAGCCCCTTCTGAGTAATCCTCACTTTAAGACCAGGATTAGCTTCAAGTTGTAAAAACAGCAAACACAGCAGGAAAGAATACCACATGTTTAGCATCTTCTGGCTTTTGTCACAGGGACCTGTAAACAACATTTATGATGCAAACGTGATCGTAAATGATGCATACCATGAGTCACAAAAAATCTTTATCCATCACTGTTCCCTCAAAGAGACTGGGACAGGGGTGGATAGTCACGAGATATTTAGCCAGTGGTTTTACTGCACAAAGAAGCCAATGTAGAAGCAGAGACAGGTTTCTGATTAACAGATAGCACTTTGGTAGGCATCAGCTATTGGTGAGACTGCATGGTTCTGCTCCACTACTCTATACCCACCCACGTTTTGGCTGGTTTATTTTACCATGTCCTACCTCCTGTAGAGTGAACATAACAGAGCAATACCAGTTGAGGAGGAACATGTCTGTCCTCCTGAAAAACAACACTGTTTTTATACACACACACAAACCTCTGACTTAATCCAAACACTGATACACACAGTTGATCAAATCAGCTCATGAGAAGGGAGTGCAATGGTAAATTCAAAACATGCACGAGAATTACACGGTGATCACACGGCAAGAGAGAAGGGTGCCATGGCAGGAGACTGCAGCATAGTCAGTATGTCTGAATACAAAGCAAGACAGTGAGCTGCTATGTTGCGGGACACAACTACACAACACAGCTTCACAAAAGCAGTGACAAATGATTTTTTTCCAATTACACTTTTCTAGTACAAAAGTAAGGTTCCTTTGTCCAAAACTCTTGCATTCATCCTTTTCACTAACAATGACAGGCATTGTTGCACTCCCTAGAAACTGAATGTAGTTTCTCAAGACAAGTCTTCCAAGTGCTGTGTTAGGGAATTGTTTATTAGGGGCCTATGGTTAATTTTACTTGGGCATTAACACTGAGGATAGTGGCATACCCTTTTCCAGGATGTAAGAATGTCATCATGGTACCTGCCTATGTACAAAACCATGTTAGTTAATACGTAGCAAAAAGGTCTTGCTAGTTGCTAAAGTAATCCGGCTTCTAAGATCTTTCCTGGGTTTCCAAAAACTCGATCAACTTCCGACAATTTATTCCACAATCTGCCAGAAAACATACAAATGTATAACAAAAGAAACAAGGAAACAAACAACCCCCACCCCGCCCCCAACCCTTTGGTAGTCTTACTTCTGTGCTGGAATTAATACTGATGAGGTCGGTCTCCAAAGAGCTGCAATTTCAATATCTCAATAAATTTCAATATTTCAATAAAATACCGATCTTCAAGGGACTTCTGAACTGTAAGACAGACAAAATGCATTATCAATATTGTTCTGGTATCAGTTCTCTGAGAGAATCTTTCTGAAATTACCCCAATATACTATGCAAGAAAAAGTGGTTTCAGGAAAAAAATGAATAAATCTGAAAACATAATCCACATTCTGACAAATTTTGAAAATCCCTCTTTAATTGGTCTTTCCACCTCTAATTCTTATGCCTTTTTGGTTTCCTCTAGTTTAACCAACATAAGATGAAGAATTACTTTAAAGTAGCAATGTTATGTTATGCAAAACAGCCAGCTGGAGTCACAAATTCTAAAATTGTTCCAAAAAGTGTCCTAGCTTTTCCTGCAAATGTAACTTTTTCTAGCTTAATTCTTCAGAATCAATTAAAAACCAATATAAAGCAAAAAAGACAGATTTTTTCTATTATTAAAGTACATAGATATTTACTAGATATGTATCTAGCCTATCTAAAGGGATTGCTAGAAGCATTGATGCAGGTGAGTACCTCATTCTCATTGAATTTCATTCCCACTGAGGAATGAGAAACAGCAATCTTAGTCACTACCGTGCTTTGTAGTTAGATGTTCTTGTTTGGCTCTTAAATGTATCCCAAGTGGGAAGCTCAAAGCACAAACAACTGAACTTCTATAGCACTAAAAGATGGTATTTCATATTGCTTTCTCCAATCAAGAAGCTTTACTTTCACACTCTTAGGCTGATATTCTTGGTTTTATCAAAGCCCAGGTCTTTGTCAGATGCTAGGGTGATTGTACAAGCTTAGTCAGAAGACCACAACAGACGGAACTAAGGAGATGGAAATTATCAGCTGACTGATAATCTAAATCAGAGCTGCCAATTTCATTGTTGCTGACAATAGATGGTAGACAAATTGCTCTGATTTTTATCTTCAGTAACTGAGTGTGTATCAAGCAATTGAAACATTTGATGTAAATACAATTGATGTAAATAATTCTCTTAATTCTTTTGTCTTCTCAGAGATAGAATATTCAAGTACTTTAAGAAGAAAAAGATAAAAAAAACTGCTTTGTTTCAGCCCATGTACCTGTTTCACCCTAATGAAGTACTCTACTTACCAGACTGCTGATACCATATTTGGGTTCTCCCTTGTGAACAGTCTGCAAAAAGTTTAAATAAAACCTGCAATAAAGATTACAGCTGAAACTCACCTAAGAACTAAGAAAGCTTCTGATAGAAAAAATGTTACTATTATCGTCTTGTACAGATTTAACACAGCCATAAAAACACACTATCTTAAACTGATCAACCTTTAGAATATCTCTGAAAAAGAATGTTGTCAATATCTTGTCTTGGTCCTGCACAAACTCTCCAGTTGCAGCCCACAGTGTGCTCACAGAAGAATTTCTTTCACTTCCAAAAATTCAGGAAAGAAGAAGTCTCAATAGTTAAGAAACACAAGAGAAACAGTTCTCAAACACAACAGTAAATATAGTATCTACCCAACCTGCACTCCAGAAAGAGCATTTAGTTTCACAAATATCTCTGCTGGTAGCACAGAACTGGGACTGGATTTTTCAGTTTCTTCCTTGCTCGATTGTTTCTGGTTACTCTGCTGCATGCTCAAGAACAGGTAGGCTTTCCGCAGCTCACTCTGCAATATCAAATCAAAAAGGACTCAATAGCTTCGTGGTTTTAACCCTTCCTATACACTGATATTCCATATGGAAAATGGCCTGAGGGAAAAGGAATACAAAATTTATATGGTTAATGGGAGAGAGATTGGCTGGAATGCTTAAAGAAACCAGCAAATGATACAGACAGAAGTTTGCTAAATGACATAAAAACAGGCGCTCTTCTGCTCTCTACAGACACAGGAAAGCCTTGGACTGGAGTTGCCAGAGAACTATTAATCTATGACAGGCCACAAAATAAAACACGCAGCTGCAGTGCCTACACAGAACTCATTTAAGATGGGTAACTATGTTGAAGGGCAGTCATCTGATGAGCTGACGGAAAACAAACACACACTTTTCACTGTTTGAATCCATTTAGTTTACATTCCTAACCTCTGTAACTGTCCCATCCCAGTATCTGAGCCAGGACTACTTGATTTATTTTTACAAAATTCCATTTAGCAAAAATGTTGGTGTTCTTGTTCTAGCTCTGCTGTGCACTGCACACTGCCGTTATGGCTCAGATTTGCAAGGGTGTTCTAAGCTGGTCCCCAAGAAACAGGGGAAGAGTAAGAAATATTGCTATCTTGAAAAGGAATCTAGCATTTGAGCAGGTCTAAGTTTTCTTCTCTGCTTTCCTTCCAGTTGTTTGGCCCACTTATTAGTATCTTTTACAACCATTTGGAGCAAGATCAGAGCCATGTCGGATGGTTTTATTCTTGCCACAATGGGTCCTGACCCTCACAAAAGCCTATGAAAACAACTGCAATAGAAAGAATAAATAACTCTAAAAAATATTACTTATTCAGTTACTTTAATGGAGCTGAGAACATGATGAGGTGCTCTCTCAGCCTATGCAGCCCCTACCCTGGTTTCATATAAATTGCAATCCTGTAAGAAGTCACTACAGACTCTTAGAAAGTACATGCAGTGATCTCAGTAAGAAAAACATGACCCTTTCAGTTCATCACAAGACATAGGTATCTTCCTGCGAGAATCTTCCTCCTTGGGTGAAGCTTCCTTGTACTACCCAGAGAAGTATGATTTTGGTCTGCTAATGCAAAGATATCAAACTCCTTCTCCGAGGTGTCACTTCAAAGAATTTTGCACTGTACACAGCTCTCAGTTCAGTACTGAAAAGAAAAATGTAAAGAAAAAAAAGCACTAATGTGCTTGTGAGAGGTAGAGTCTGATCTATGAAGAAAGAGCTAAAGATTTCCTCGATAAACTTATCAAGCATTATCTATGACATGTTTGCCTAAGAGAATATATTCTGTGACTCACGAGGTCCCACACCAGTCCAAGGTTCCCATGTCAGCTGGGCGACTGCAGGCAGGAGAAATCCTGAAGGACATTCCCGATTCACACACCTCTGTCAATTTTTTCACTGCCTCCAGTAGAGGAGTCCTTTGGTCTTTGGTCAAGAATGATGATGGAAAGCAACATAACTTATACAGTACATTTGATAATTTAGAATACCTTTTAGGAGTAAAGTTGACCACCATCAAGCTGCAAGAAGCTAGGAGTTTCCTTCCACTGGCTTTGATTTGAACCTCCTCCCCCAGTGGCAAACTCAAAATGGTATTTTGGACTTTCACAAATCTGATGATCTAGCAGTCTCCACGCTTTTCTGCTCATCCTCCCATCTCTGCCATCTTTCAGTGTGACCCTAGTCATTCAAAACATCAATATCATAAGGGCTAATGCATATACACATATACGTGTTTATACATCTTATAAAACACGCACTTTGCATTGGCAAATACAGAAAGAAAAACAACGGAAAAGGTCCACTGGTTCAGAGCTTTACTACTGTACTCAGCTTTCAGAAAAAAATGATATTCCATGAGGTATGCAATTGAACCAAAGAGACCTTTACTTTTTATAGTCCTCCCCTGCCATGGGAAGTTGACGGCAGGTCAACAGGACTACGGCTATATTAAGTTTCAAATTTCTCAAGAGAAACTTTACTATTAGGGCTCTCAACAGTTCTACTTCTTTGGTGAAATGGTTTCTATTACTTTTACACTGACCCTGCAGGGAAAAAAAAACGGAATAAAGTTGAGAAACCATGTTGTCTCTTGAGCTATGTAACGCTGACAAAGAACTTTCTTTTCTCACCATATTGTATAGTCTTTTAAAATTAATTAGACTAAATAAGTCACCATTTCTGATAAGGGTGAACCATGCTAAAAGTCAAAACTCTTCTGTACACAACTATGTCTTCAACCTTGTAAGTACACAAGTTTCTTGTAATATTTTTGCAGACTGCCTTTCCCAGCCTGAGGTCAACTTCGTACTTGACCAATGGAAATCCCTCCCAGACAGACTGAGACAAAAGAATATCAAAATAGTAAAGAAAAATATTACTCATCAAATAACACCTCTTTTAGAGCAATGTGCGAGTACAAAAATAAGGCGGTGATTTTGGGTCATTTGAAATTGGCACAGGCAAACTTGGAAGTTGTGCAAAATGTTTTAGCCTTTTAACATGATTGTCTTTTTTTTTTTTCCTGTTTAATATTTACTGCTGTGTGTAGAGTGTGTCTGAACCTTACATTGTGGCATGACTCATGAAATTCAAAGGAAAATTTAGCAGAATTCCAGCAGAAATGCTGATTTGTAACTGGTATAGCTGGTTACCTAATAATGATTAGTACAGCCAGGTCCTGAGAAACTGAACAAGCCTACTTCACACCACTACTTTAGCTTGTGCAAGCTGCTAAAATGATGTTTCTGCTGGAAACATCACAACTGTATCCATGAACATTTTTCAGACTAGGGGAGCCCCCTCCTCCCTTTCTAAAGAAGAGCACAGACTGAGCTGCCCTGGAGCCAGTGGGAAGACATGAGGTGGCTGGGACATGGACAACACTGAAGGACAAAACAGAGCAGAATGTCCATAGCCACTACAAAATTGGTCACAATGTTGAAGCGGGTGCATGACCCACTTAGAGTCAGCCCTCTCCAGGACAGAGGAAAGCAGAGTTTCTGATAAGCATCGTGCTCATGATCTGTCCTCAGATGTTCACTTTTCTGCCCTTTTTTGTCCCTGCCTTTCCCACTTCCTTCCAGTCTTATCCCCCTCTGCCACAGCAACCTATCCTTCTGGGGTTTATCCAGGCTGTGGCCCCATTTGATGACTACTGCATAAGCACTTCTGAAACTGGGCTAGTGGCAACAGATGCAGCAAGCTCCTTAGGAAATCACTTGTTTCAGTGCTCGCAGTTGAGGGCCTAGTATGTAAGATCAAGTTGACTGTAACGAGCATCAGCTCCTTCTTTGTTCAGCGGGTGGTATTCTTCCATTTCAGTAGTCTCTCTGCCTTTCATCATCTTTATCAATACAAGCCTCTCCTTTCTATTGAGAAATTTGACATGTTGAAAACAAAAATGGTTGCCCTTCAGTTTTATACAAATTCAGCACCAAACTCTGAAGTGAAATTTAGCAACCATATTTACCTGGATTGGATGACCATGTTCACATAGCATGATGACTAGGCATTAGATTTTGCCTGTAGCCCAGAACAGAGTTTCTTAAGATTCATTCTCCCCTTTCTGACTGGCCTCATACATGTTGAAAGAGCAGAGATAGGGCTATGCCTGTAAACACAGAGTTAAGAAACGTGAATTTGTGCCTTTCACATTTTTCCCACCAACTTTCTGCAAAGTGGGCATGTCTAGGTGAAATTCACCATACTATTAACAAAAAACTATCTCAGGTGCGGGGAGAGGCCTTTTTTCAAGTATGACAGCCGCAGAGAAACTAAAGCCAGTGAGGCCGG
>VXAA01006959.1:400686-468558 GCA_013399115.1 Anseranas semipalmata
CGAGCCCGGGCGGGGACCGCTCGCAGCCCGGGCGCTGGGGCGGGCGTTGGCCCGCGCGCGAGGCCGCGGTGCCCGAGCTCGGGCGGCGCTTCGTGAGGGGCAGCGCGACGGGGAGCTCCCCGTCGTGACAGGAGCGGGGGAAGGGTTTTGCTTCCTGGCTGTGGACGGCAGGACAGGCAAGGGAAACTTGCCGCCTTTGAAACCTGGACTGCAGTTCTCGTAGGGCGGACTTAACCTCTCTGTGTGGCCCTTGTGTTCCAGAAGTTGCTGTGGGGTATCAATGTTATACACACGCAGGCTTGCAGAATCGCTGGGTTTAGACAACGTAAAGAGTCTAAGTACGAGGAACTCCTGGCAGTCTTCGTAGTAAAGCCTCCTGAATCGATTTAAGAAACGCCTGTGGAAGTGGCTCATTTTATGAGGGTGGCTTAATGGTTTGGATTCCCAAGCCGTTCATTAGGCGCCACGTACTAACGATGTTTCACTGGTGGTGCGTGCATTTGGTAGCACGGCACTGTGCGGCATACCGGTGTGGGCAGGAGGAATTTGAAGTGACTGCGTGTTTTGCCACGGTGGGTGTGTTTTCTAGTTGGTGCTGGGTAGCTGCTTTTGTGCTAACCAGTTTCGTTTATATCTGATTTCTTTTTTGTAATTGCTTGCTTTGAAGGAGCTTTTCTTACTACTTTCATTTGTAACTAGCGTGCTAAGGAGCAGCTGCTGATTTTTGAAACAAATGTTTTGCTTAATCAGAAAGCAAGATGGTCGAGTCTGCAACACTATCTTGTTTTTAAGTAATCTTGGCCAGTGGTATATTTAGAGTTTGTTTTGCTAGGTTTGATATCTTCTAATTTGGCGTGCACCTGTTTGCTCTTCTTCAGAACTGTTCAATGAGCAGTTATGGTAAATGAGGTTGGACCTACCAAGCAGCTACAGCTACTTAAAATGTACTTGGGGAGAAAAATGGGGAAAAAACTTCACGCCGTATTTTTTTCTCACTCTTCGTTCTGTGTATGGCTACGTATTAATGGATTAAAACCCACGGAATAGAATTATTGTAGTATGCAGTAGGCATTTCTAACTATACCTCTGCATGCAGCTTCCCAAATGCAGCCAACCACGTCCTCCTTTTTTTCTATTATTTTGCAGTTCTGATACAGAGTTTTCAATAACATTGAACAGCAAAGATGCTCTTACAGAAGATCAGAAGACTTTAGCTTCATATGGGATTGTTCCAGGTGATTTGATATGTTTGTTACTAGAAGAAAAAGATGCCAAACCCAGCCTACCTCCTCCCTCATCTTCCACTCCTCCTCCACTTGAGAATGGTCATGAGACATCCGCCTCGAGCCCCAACAGAAGTCAGGCCGATGGCCCAAAGGAAGAAAGCCAGAATGAACAATCTGACAACCAGAAAGCTCAAGTGGAAGTTCAAAGGAATGACGATAGGGTAAGTACATCAGAATTGGCCTTTATGACACAAAGCAAAAAAAAAAAAAAAAAAGGTATTCTGTTGTATCAGTTGACATACTATATAGCAGAGAATCTTTTTACAATATTTGGCTCCTTATATCCTTGTCTGATATGTAGCCAATTATTTGGATGGAAATTTGTCTCTGTCGTTTACTAGCTATGCCACAGTTCACAGATCCTGAAATGTTTCAGGTTTGACATTTTTACAGGACTATGTTTTTGCTGGAACGTGCACTTCCTGTAAGGAAGTTAGGAGTATTTCTTATGTGCCTCAGTACTGCCTTCTTGGAAAAACTGATTCTAGGTACCACACAAATGCAACAAACACAGCCTGTCTGAAATACCTCTTACAAGTTGAGTGTGTGATTCCTTTCTCATGGGTTATCACAGTTCCCTATGATTCAAATGTCATGGAATGAGAGACCTGTCTGTCTTGTGTGTGTAGGTTGTGTTGCTGAGATAGCTCCTGCCTTGTGCTGCATAGGTGTACATCTGTATGACCCCATACACTGTTTGCAGTTAATAGGCACATTTTTTGTATATTATTCAGTGGTTTGTTTCCTATGGGACAGTACATACAACAATTAAGCAGATAACTGCAACTGCCAACTGTGCAGGGTCCTTTGGAAAGAGTCTTTCTAGAAGGCGGATTGTAGATGCCATGGTTCTTGGTGCCATGGCCTTTCATATTATGTGATCCTGTCTGTGTTAGGCAGGAGCTTGAGAAGCTGATCATTCTTTAAAAGCAAGTAGTTCTTTGTTTTGGAATAAACGTCAAATACAAAATGTCCCTTACTACAACCTCCATATGAGGAATATTGCTAAGCGTACTTATACTTCGAAACAATATTTTTATATTGCCCACATGGTGCTGTGGGCATGCCAGCTCCTTGTGTCTATCCGTCAGACTATCTTAAGCTGTGCAGAAATCTCTTTCATATTTATTTCAGTTTTCAACTGCAAAATGAAAGATTCTTACATCTTCCTCCAAAATTGCAGTGGCAGAAGAATGTCCAAGCAGCTAAGCATTATTAAAGAAGAACTCTAGAAATCTGAAAAACTGTGTTTAACTGGGCCTGTGTGCATTGCTATTAATGAGAGACAGGAAGTTCCACAGGTGGATGGCCCTGTGTGCTCATAAAAACATAAAGGTGTCTTGTGCCATTGAGCATGGATGTGGGGGAGAAATAGCTACAGTTCATTCAGCTTCTTTTTTCCCTTTTCTGCCCCTTCCCTTAGATAAATCTCCTTATAGTTTTAATTCACTGCTTTTTTTATGCCTATGTAGTTTTATAAATTACATAATAATATGGTGTGATTTTGGTAGGAGAAAGGAAACCACAATAAAACCACACTCCTCCTCAGGTGTCAGCAGATACATTCCATTGATGATTTTTTTTTAAGCTTATTGTATTTCTAAGGAGCCTAAGTTAATCATTTTGGTTACTTGCTATGCATGTTGGCATACCACAGCGACTAAATTATTCCTGTATATGTTGCAAGAATTCTGATGAAGGTTAGTTATATTATTATCCATTTGTCTTCAAGTAGTATATGCAATAAAATGTCAGATTTTTTTTATGAAGGGCTTGCATTATAAATATTGAAAAAATACAAAGGCTGTGTGTATAATCCCAGTCTCCAACTGGGATGATAGAAAATGGAAATGAAATGAGTCCGTAAAAATTGCATGGGAAGTTTGTAGTGTAGACTTGGTGCCCATGAAGACTGGAGTAAGCAGACAAATAATATTGGTGTATATATAGAGGTGTAATTTTCTGAATGGAGGTGTCTTTTGCTATCCCTTGAAGGCAGGATCCAGCGTGGAGTTTCCTTCTGGATTAGTCCCAGAGGATGTTGATCTGGAGGAAGGTACAGGTTCCTATCCTTCCGAACCCATGCTGTGCAGTGAAGCTGCTGATGGTGAGATACCACATTCCTTAGAGATGCTCTACCTTTCTGCTGAGTGTACCAGTGCCACTGATGCCTTGATCGTTCTAGTACATCTTCTTATGATGGAGACAGGCTACGTACCTCAGGTGAGTGCATAACCAAAAAGGAAACTTCTTGGTCAGTATGAGTAAGCTGTGGAATATCACAAGAACATATGATACAAGATGCATCTGAAGATCCACATCTGGCTCTGTGCATGTCAGTCAGCAGCAGAGGCTGCTGAAGTATCAGCTTCTGTAATTTGCCTGACTAGTATGGCTTAAGGGTAAAGACTAGAACAGCTTTTAGGTGTGAAGGAAACAGCCTGCCTCCGTGTTCCTCTCAGTCCCCAGCCTGACCGGGACCCAGCTGATAACTTCCCATTTCTCCTTATTGCTGTTGAGCTTATGTAGACGTGCTTGCATTGTAGCACTTCATTGTAGTGCTGTCTTCAACATCAGTATCATCTCAATAGGATCCAGTTCAAATGGTGGCTAACAAGGCCTAGGTCTGCCAAAGTATTGTCACCTAACCTGTATTAACTTAACTGAGTTCAGTTAGGCTTTGGTTCCACTAACGTAGAGGTATCTAACTCATACTCAAGCACCTTATGGCGCTGTCTGTGTACGATGTATGAATTCACCTTGTCCCTTTAGATTTTCAGACTTGCATTATGTGTTCACTAGTATGTGTCTGAACATGCGAGATAAGACTTGCAATCAGTGGAGGTGGTTTAAAGTCTCCTGATTTCATTGTAGTGTATGGAATCAGTTTAGGTGTCCGGTTGACCAATACCAATTCAATAAATCTGCTAGTTAACTGCACTCCCATAGCCTGAAATATTATCTGAAGAATACATTTGCCACCGGGAGCAAAGTTTAAATAGATCACTAGGCTTGGAAATAAGAAAGATAATTTTTGTGCAAATTTAAGAGGATAGAGAGAGTCTGCTTGTACTTGCGGTTATGTTGTATCTCCTTATTGGAGTCTCTCTTAGAGTTTTCATACTGAAATTGAAAGGAAAACTGTTAGTCCACTGAGATTTTCAAATTGATTTCAAGCTATGATTCTTCAAGCTCTGTTGGAGATTGCAAGTTCACAGAAAAGGTGCAATAACATTTTTTTTTCGTGCAGCAAATTAGCATATACTCAGGAGATATCAGAATGCTGGAATGAATGACAGAATGAAGTACAGATCTCGGAGTAATAGGTGCAAGTCTGCACACTTATCAATGTTCTCTGTCAGAAACTGGGACAGGACAAAAATACTAAACTTCTCCTTAGATTTGCTGTTAGTCTTGGGGAAAACAGTACATACTCATGCAATTATAGTCAGTTTAGCCCCAGTCTGCATTATGATACAAAGAGCTAAATTGCAAGCATAATTCTGGCATTTCCAAACTTTTAGTCCTCTTTTTCCATTTGTAAGATATGGCAGTGTTATCTCTCTCTATTTTTAGGGGACAGAAGCCAAGACAGTGTCTATGCCAGAGAAATGGAGAGGGAATGGTGTTTATAAGCTACAGTACACGCATCCCCTTTGCGAAGAAGGTTCTGCTGGTTTGACTTGTGTGCCTTTGGGAGATCTTGTTGCTATTAATGGTAAGTTAGTCAAATTTTTATCCTGCATGCGCATCGCTAAGTATCACCATTGTTAAGCAAGAGAAAACTTGCATACACTTTCTTGCACCCTCTTTGGAACTGCAACTTGATTATCCAGGTTGATGAGGTGAGATACCACTTCCTGACACTGAACATTCTTGACATTTCTTGTCTCGCTATTAGCTTTTTCCTTCCCTCACATCAGAACAGATCAATGCTTGGGGGATTCAACTGGCCTTTTCATTGCAATGTTGTATAAATCTGTTTTTTTTTTTTTTGTTGTTGTTGTTTAATTTCATAGGAACTGTGGTATATACTACAAAAGACTAAAAAGAGGTAGATTTGTTCTAGCTACAACATTTTGTTTGGTCTCATGTTCTTTGCAAGACTTCCAAACAACTTCTAGACTATGTATTCCTTAGCTTTTATATGCTTTCCTGAAGCACCTTACCAGTCTAACTGTGGTCTCAAAAACTGCATTTAGTTTAACCTATTCAATACAGAAAATTTAGGGAAGTTTAATTTTTTGAAGTAACTTCCATATCACTTGGTGGCTTTTGTTTTTGTTGTTTTTCTGTTTTGCTTTTTCATATTCTATTTAGCATTTGAGCAATTCCTCATTTTTGCAAAAACAATAATAAATTGGAACTTGATTCTAGTTTCAAGATATTTTTGATTAAAATGTGTAGGTTTACTTTCAAAACATGTAGCTGCTTATGCCAGTTTGTGTAAGCACATATTTTCTCAGAACATGTACACAGTTTGCTTTCTGAAATTATGATCAAATGTTTGAAATAAGTCAGGTTAGCTTTAGGACAGTGTTGCAACTACTATGCATATAGTGTTCATATAGTAAGATTGTTGAGTCTTTTTCTAGAGTCTGTAGTATTTAAGTTAATATTTCTTCAATGACTGGGTTGTGATAATGGCTTGCTGCGTACCACTCCTTGATGTGTTACATCTATTTCCATGTGACAGAATTGTTGAAGACAATGCTTGTTTTTTTGTCACTAAGATCTTTTTTTTTCTTTGCTATTTCAAGTTCCATTTTATTTTTCTGAAATGTTTATTTATTTAGCTGCTTGTGGTCATTGGGTATTTTTCTTGAGGGGAGCTGGTAAAGGAGGAAAGTAAAACACCTTCTGAGGGTAAGGCAGTAATGAAGTGGTCTTTGTCAACTCTCAATATGTTTTCAATTTTGAATTTTTTTTTTCCTTGTATATTTGCAGCAACATTAAAAATCAACAAAGAGATTAAAGGTGTGAAGAGAATACAGCTACTGCCTGCGTCCTTTGTTTGCTTTCAGGAACCAGGTATGCTTGAGTTATGGTACTGATAACAGTAAACTGAAAAGTAAGGGAGTAACACAGTGGGTAAGGATATACTTCAGTTGAGGACTGAGTAGGTAAAAAATAGCAAGAAAGAATAAAAACGTGCTCACTGTGTTGGTGGGCCATTGCTTTGTGGTAGAAGGAATTTGGAGTGTAGCCATTTACTCACATTTTATTGCTTAAACAATTTTAATTTCTTGGATTAACTGAGTAAGGGAAGGACTTTGTAAAGCCTGAGTCATTCTTTGGCCCATATGCCTGTTATTTATGAAGTCCTAAACGTATGTGTGAATCTCTGAAGTAGCAATGCTGGACTATACCCTCTTTCTGCCTGGTATTTCAGGACTTTAGAGGCCTAGGTACCTACAGTCTTGTTGTGGCACCATAATTGTTATACTATTTTTGTTAGAAAATATGTGCTGACCACATAGCTCTCTCCAGAATGCCAAAATTACAGGAAAACTAAGGTGGGGGAGGAGAGAAGGACGGATGGATACGGATCCTTTGTGAGCAGAATAGCCTGACTAGCCTTTTGTTTTATGAAGCATTAATGAGCCTCTTTGTTGCCAGTTGAGACTGACTCAGTGTCCTACACTGTGTCCTCTGATCCCCAGTCACTGATATACGAGGCTAGTCAAAAGGCTGTAGAAGAATAACTGAGTGCTGGTATCCAAGATAATGGTAGAGTCTTCTGGCTCTCATTTCTTCAGAGGACAGAATGGAAAACCATTCCTGTCAGAGAAATGAATGTTGCAGGCATTTACAACATATATGCATGCCACCTATGGGCTTTGAAATCTTATAAAAGAAGCTCTGATAGTTTCGGAGCAAGTTTGTTTTTGGAAAACTCGAGTATTTCTCTTAGTGGTGCTTTTTAAAGCCAAAGGAAGGGCTAGATTTAGCATGGAAATGGGCTGTAGTTTCTTGATAAATTACTTATTCCATGGTTCTTACACACTAGCTGCAGACCTGGTCCCATCAAGACTGCCAACAGAACACAGTTCTGTTTATAAGAAAACTGTAGTTTTTCTGCTCTTGCGTAATCGTTGCATTCTAAGCTCCTGAAGTTAAGCTTTTTATCTCTCTGCTTTGATAGAAAGGGTTGCGGGTGTTTACAAAGACCTTCAGAAATTATCCCGTCTCTTTAAAGACCAGCTGGTTTACTCCCTTCTGGCTGCTGCACGACAAGGTGAGAAAAAAATATTTACAACTGGAGACGGTACTTCGTTTCTAAGGATGGAAGGAAGGGTGTGTGTGTGTATGTGTCCAAAGCCTTGAGGGGAAAAGTGTTAAAAACACTTCAAGCAGCTGTTCCGTGGTGGGTATACAGAGAGCAAGAATAAAGCATTTTATACATGCTAAAGAAATTAGGTTAATCTTTGTGTTTCAAAACATGTTCATATAAAGATAATTTCATATTTTTGATTGCTTAAGATAAAAAGCTTTTTCTGGTCCCACTTAAGAGAGTGAGATGGAAAGGCTGTTTTCCATACTTGGTGATCAGAAAATCACACCACAGTAATTTCGTGGC
Source organism: Anseranas semipalmata (assembly GCA_013399115.1). Taxonomy (NCBI): domain Eukaryota; kingdom Metazoa; phylum Chordata; class Aves; order Anseriformes; family Anseranatidae; genus Anseranas; species Anseranas semipalmata. Next base: position 408,553 of record VXAA01006959.1, read on the forward strand.
AGTGGTTTTGTACTTTTGATCCATTTCTTTGTCAAAGCGGGAAAAAATTGTATAGCATGGTGTTTGGAAGTCTAACCACAGGAATGATCTACTTGGTAACTAGTCATTGACGGCTTGGAAAGGATGGGAGGAAGTAACCCTAGCTGGTGTTTGTGAAGCAGTAGGAAGCCAGGCTTTCTGTGTGTAGGTATTGCCATGAAAGATTCAGCTTTGTATTTTGAAGACACAGAGGAATTCCCTCTAGGCTTCAGTGCAGAAAGGTTTTATGCAAAACATGTGCTGTGCATTTAATGTGTTTTTTTGTGGACTCTTGAAATTGGGCAGATCTTTTTCCTTTACCTATTCCAGCCTTTGTTCTGTAGCCTATAAACATAGTTAGGCATGTGGCGTGTTTCTTAGGCTTACAGCGGTCAGTGGTGTTCGGTATAAAACGCCATTTGCCCTACTTTGTGCACTCCATAAATGTATTGAGAGTTGGAAGACATTTGTTTTATAAGAAGTCACATCACAGCACTTTCCGAGAAAAGTCATTTAACTGAGGCATCAAAGGGAAGTGATTTAAGGGAAAGATTATAATATCCTCCCTTTCTTTAGGGTCTTCAGAGTAAGCTCTGCACCATTTAGGTAATGCTTCTATTTCCTCCACTTTGTAGCTCTGAACTTGCCAGATGTTTTTGGGTTAGTGGTCCTTCCTCTTGAGCTGAAGCTTCGGATTTTTAGACTTCTGGATGTCCGTTCACTCATCTCTCTTTCTGCTGTTTGCCGTGACCTTTATGCAGCTTCAAATGATCAGCTTCTGTGGAGGTTTATGTACCTGCGAGATTTTCGAGGTAATGTTGAGATGCACGTTTTCTTTAATTGCATTCTCGTGTGAACAGAGGGATTAGATCTGACAGATTTTGATAAGAGGCTCCTCAGGAAACCACTTCTGATTTTTAAACACTGGGAGTAAATAGTCTTTTGTGATACTAGCCAGTACAGTTGGTCAGATGTAATTCAGGTCAATATGCTGTTTTCTGCCATGAAAAATAGCGATAGTCTGCTGAGTCATTTCTCAAGGACCACATAGTTCTGCCCATCATGTGGTACAGACTTTTGTTTTTATTCGTCTGTTTCCGTGGCTAGTTTGGTGTACTGGCTGTTGCAGATATTAGGGTGGGGAGGGAAGGGAGATTCCTGCTAGAATCCCTTGCAAAAGATTGAAGAAATAAGGCGATCAAGGGAAGTGCTGTCAGAAAGCAAAGATGGGAATGGTGTTTCTGGGATTTCTTACTTGCTAAGTTTTGGAGATGATGCTTTACATAGAATGGGTGTATGAGTAGATTATGTACTGAATGGTCCTGGAGCTTTATTTTTTAAGCCACATTATCTCTATGAAAAATGTATTGACAAAAAGTGTTCTTTCATTTCCTTCTGCAGGTTCCCACAAAACTATGGGCATCCTTGGCATGAATGCTACTTAAGAGATTGTTCATTTTAATTTTTTTCTTCTCTTGTAGATCCTATTGCAAGGCCTCGTGACACAGACTGGAAAGAAGTAGGTGACTTCTCTATATAATCTCTCTGAGAGTAGTCTACATAGGAAAGTTTGAGGCTAAAGCATAGACTTTAGGAGGCTGTAGTTTTGAGTTAAGTTTTAGATTAAAATGGTGGTCTGTGCACACGCATTGAGTTTGGTCAGATTAGGAGAAAACAGCATCAATGAGTGACACAGTGCATGCACAAATTATGGGTTACCGGTCTTCCAGCAGTGCTATGCTTGGTCTTCAGCAGACAGAATAGTTGCTGTTTTGGGTTTTGAGAATGGTGAGGAGTGCTTTTCTGAGAAGTGATGAAGAACTGAATGCAGGTGCTGAAGCTGGAACACAAAGAACTTCTAGACCGTAAAATACCTTTGTTTCTGTCTGCAGCTATACAAGAAAAAGTTGAAACAGAAGAAGGAGGCCTTGAGATGGAGGCATGTGATGTTTCTGCCCCCTACACCTCACCCAATTCCCTTTCATCCCAACCCGTTTTATCCTAGTCCCTTTCCTCCCAACCCATTCCCATCAAACCCAATCTATCCCCCCATGATCATCGGTGGAGAATATGATGAGAGACCAACACTTCCATATGTTGGAGACCCAATTAACTCACTCATTCCTGGCCCAGGAGAAGCACCAGGCCAGTTTCCGCCATTCAGACCACATTTTGACCCCATTGGTTCCTTGCCAGGAGCAAACCCTACACTTCCAGGACGAGCCGGTCCCAATGACAGGTTTCCACCTAGACCCAGCCGGGGCCGCCCCATGGACATTCGCCGTGTGTTCATTTGATTGCTGCTTTCTCCTTCAGTGAATTTTCTAGTTCCTGAGCTTGCTTTCTAACTGCAGGAGGTTGCAAAATCCAGGCACTAAAATCTGCCTTCTCTTCAGATTGTTGGAAGAACTTGCGCGCATGATAATGTTTAAGCCCCAACGTTAGGGTTCGTTTATGTTCTGGTAATACTGCAGCACCTGGCACTAAGGTCTGTTTCAAGAAGAGCTATGACTTAGAACAATTTACGCTGTTCCCTCCCTTCCCCTCCTCTTTAGTCATCTGTGGAGTGCTACTTAGAGACCAGGAGGATACTGGCCGAATATTTGCTGCATCAGATAAAGAGCACTTTAAATACAAATCCTATCTTTGTCTGTCTTATTTGAAGAGTTTTATTGATCTGCCAGGAAAAGAAATACTTTGTTTCAAATATACCTGGCTAATAATCTTAACAAAAAATCTACCACGTTCCAAATAGAACAGGATACTACCAGTGTTATGGTAGATGTGAGTTCACAGATTTTTTTCAAAGATGACATTTTCTTTTTCCTTTTGTTTTTTTATTAGGTAAAAAGTATTTTTGTGTTGTTACTTAATACACAAAGAATACAGGGAAGGGATTTTTTTTTTTTTAAATGGAAATATTAGAACACAAATGAATTCATTCATTGCAAACAACTGAGTAAACTCATGCTACAGTGCAATTCAAAAGTCTGAAAAGAAGAAGCAGAGCAATTTTACAAAGAACCAGCAGCAACACTTTTGTCTTTTTTCTTGGTTGAACAAGTTGACTTTAAAAATAAGAAGCTATAGTACATGGCCGCATTTATTATGTGTGAACTAAAGTTGGTGCAAAAAATAAGTCTTTCCTCCTGCCTAACTACTTAAGGAATTAAACAGGTTGACCTGGTCGCAGTGGAAGTGGGATCACAGCAGGAGAAGCAGAATTAATTCTTACTTTACTGCAGTAAATTCCATTTAATTCCATTACTGCAGTATTAAAAGATATCTTGCTGGAAGGAAACATGTTGTAATATGTTATGAGCACCTTTCAAGTGTTGTCTCGTTAATTAATGAACAACTAACAAGATCATTGTTAAAGTCTCCTGATGAGATCTTCAGTCTGATGCTGAAGCTCAATTAAAGACTGGAATGACTAAACGTTGCTAGAACTTTTCATTTCTTACATTTTTTTTCTTTTCAAGGTGGATTGATCTCAGTGTTTCTGAAAATGTAAATGGTACTGATGACTGCTGTGACAGCTGATATTATTTTCTACAATCCTTTTGGAATTCAAACAATGGAAATGGATTAAATTTCCTATTGTATACAAGCTATTTAATCACTAATACTTATGTGCTTTTCCAGGTGACATTTCAGTGATTCATTTTCTTGTTTTGTATGAAATCAGCTGACTTCAGTAGGGTCAGGAAGTTTTGTTATTAACTCCCATGGGAGTAAAATATAATACTTTATTTTGCTCTCAAAAGTTGTATTTCCTTTTCTTTTTTTCCTCTTTCCTACTTCACAACAACAGCATACCAGTGCAAATCCTGCCATTATCAAACACTGAAGAATAAGTATCTATAGAGTCTGGGGGGCAGTTCAATACCAAGACTAGCCTTAATTTTTAACATTTTCCTAAAGTGGCTGAATTGCCTTGTTCCAATGGAATCTTCACTTAAGTGAAGTGTGTAGTCAGATGTCTTGGAGCTACCAGTGATTCTTCACGTTCTTTCCACTGACTATAGAAAGGAAAATGGAAGTCTACACTGTGTGGGTCTTGCACCATTTTGTCCTTGTGCTGAGTGCTTCAGAAACGCAAACGTGATACTCAGATAAGGTCACACAATTTTAAGTGATAAAATAATTTCTAACTTACTCTTCTGAGTTTTTCAAGCTTTTTCTGGGAACAATGATCTTTGCGCGTGAGATATGTTAATTTTGTGGTACCAATGGTACTCACATTACTAATGCCTTGATGACATCTACATGGCTTGCTCTGCTGGCATGCTTCTTGCTGCTCTGGAGTTCAGCCCTCTGCCATGAATACAACCTGGTCCTTTGTCTCCCAGGCTGATGTCATGGGCTTTGCTTATCCTGGATTTTGTCGTTTGGACATTTGTTTGTGAAGACATTAACTCAGCATTATTACAAATATACCAATGAGTGACCTGAAGATATTCCTTCCCTTTCTTCTTTGTTCCTTCACACTGTAGTGAAGACATTGTAAGCCAAAGATAAAGGAATCTGAATTATCCTGAACTGTTGAGTTCCCTACAGAGGAGTTCCCTTAATTCATAAAACAGTATATGAGATACAATGTGATGAGTATCTCAGGACCAACAGTATAAAATGAGAAGAGAGAACAGAGGAAATACTTGAAAACCAGCTACTTATTTAGGTTATTTGGCAGCTTCTAACACAGGTATGTGTGTCATTGCTGTTTGCAAACTCTACAGAAGAGACACCACAAAAGGTGAAATGCCTTACCTGCACTGTTCAACTGTATCCAGTGCTGTATGGTTGCTACTCACAGTCACTGGGAAATTGGGAACTATTCTTTATTTTTTTTTTCCCTCTGTAATGATTGTTTTATCTTATTCATGAAACTTAAGACAACCATATTAAATAACCCAGTCATATGCAAGGTATAAGGTCTTACATACCTGGCTATGATTAGTGAAAGAGAAGAAAGTACAGCTGCAGTTATTGGAGCAGGACTGCTATTCCGAGTCTTAGCTTTATACAAGATGTTTAATTGCATGAGAATATGAGTTACATTCCTCTTGAAATACCACACCTAGATATTACAAGAAAGTCAAGATGTTTCGGTGTGTATCTAAACAGCAACATGTAAATTCATTTTCCAGGTGGTGGATATAAATGGGTGTCTTAGCTGTGTCCCGGCTTCTTCTTGGGCTGAATCCAAACACGCACATCTATTCATGTTTCCTAGCTTCCATGTGAAGAAAATTAAAGCATGCAGGACAAAAGGGAGACGCAGTGTGCTCTGACCAGGTGTTCAGTTTTCACAGCTGTGAGAAAGACCCCAAGGCATGCTGTGGGGCATGTCTATCCTATGATTTAAATGTACCTTCTATTCACCAACTTCTCTGATGCCTTCTTAACTGTCCTTAACTCCAGCTGTTATATTTAGGTACCTGAATAGTTGGGTATACCTTAGTCCACCATTCATAAAATGGAGAACATACCCCTTATATTTCCTCTATTGCTTTGTTAGATTGGAGGGATTTTCGAATAGAAACCCTGCATCAAAAGTGATAACCTGAACATACAGTGGTGCATTTGTGAATCTGCTGCTAGCCACAACATCTAGTTTGTGAGCATCATAGTTGTAGATTGAAGTGTACTGTTGAAGCATTTATAGGACACAGTACAGAGTTTCATCATTTTAACTTGGGACATTGGCTCAGTGTGTTTATTAAAGCATTTTCGTGGACAGAACTGAAAATGCTTCTCAGGAACTATAGGAATAAGCAAGATAAGCTGATAGTGCCTGTTGCTTTTACTTATTTTTGCAAGCTGGAGCAAGGAGGAGGGGAGATCCCCTTCTGTTTGATTGTCCCTTGAAAAATGACGGTTGGGAGCTGCAGGCAGATCTGAGATTGCTGTTGGGCATCAAGTCAACAGTGCTATCCTGTTGCAGTGGTCAGTTGCAGGACAGCCCTGCTGCATTCAAGTGCAGCACCAGCAAATGGTTCAACTGTTGTGGTTTCAGTGATTAACTGGGGTCATTTTAAGGGGCCATGCCTTACTAGTCAGTAGTTACTTAATTTTTGTATAGGTTGTATTGGTGAGGGAGACATAAAAAAATCTGGGGGAGCGAACAATTCAGGATTCTGGCAGTAAACATCTATATTTGTCTTTGCATCTCTGGTGACCGTTTAGTAGGGAAAGGCATAAGCCATGCTGAGGGAAGTGTTATAGAAGGAAATCCTCTCCCACCAGGGTTGTATTACCTCCTCTCCATATAGTGGAGCCTGTTAATCTGCTATTGTTCTTGCCAGTGGGACAGTGTTTGCTCAAGGTCATTTGTCACCCTTTTATTGCTCCTGGAGACTGCAAAACATCAGGGTCTGTTTTCTTTCTCAGGCAATGATATGTATTTATGATGCTATATTGTAAACTGCTTAGCAAACCTGGAAGGACAACATAGAGCTGAAAAAAAAAGATAAATCATCAGGGAATAGGGTGGTTCTTTAATTCTAAACTTCAGGTATAAATCATTGGTCCAGATGAGTCTCTTGAGAGCCTTCCAAGCTGGAAAAGCTATGCAGTTACTTGCCTGAAAGTGCACAGGTCACAAAAGCTATTATATATGTAAAGGCCTGCTCAGGCGTTGCTCATACTAGGTCCAGATGACTACGTTGGATCTAGATGTTCATTACAGGTGCTATGCAGGAAGGAATTGCTTATTTGGCTTCATTCCCACCAGTGAATCATGAGATCCAACATGGCAAATACTGCTGTTGGTTTTGCTGATGTGGGGACCTCTCTCTTTGAGTAACAGCAAAGATCTGTGCCATTGGCTCAAATGTTTTTAACTTACTGACCTTCCTTCCTACCTTGGTATTCCTAAGTGTAACTGAGGTGAAGTTGCAAAGGGAAGCATAAAACCAGAAGTCTGGCCTTCAAGCTGTATGCATGATTTGTGACTCAAGTACTTGACAAAACTTGAAGAAAAATTGAGGAGGCTTGCCTGCCTCCTCATGGAGCCTTGCCTTGTGCATGTCGTGGCAGGATGGGGACTGATGCTTTCATTAGGTGTGTTATAAATAGAATTAGCGTATTGCAAGGGGTACTTTCTCAGCTGGTAGAAATAGCCACAGTTACGTTGATTTACACATTGATTTCGTTTAGTCGCGAATGTAGTTTGTCATACCTGTTTTTGCCGTGTCCCACTTGGCAGTATATGCGTTCATACGCAGCTTCATTCTGTATTACCGGCTTAGAGGGACAACACAGCCAGCAAAGATCTATCTCTGTCTTCTCTAGCAGATCGTTACCTGCCTGGGGCAATCGCATACATGCCTTCCCATTGCTTGATGTCTCTGGATGGACCCCAGCTCATCTGATTTCCAAATGACAGTTTTCCTGACCTATCACAGGTCTGTCACCTTGATTCACTTTCCACTCACCCCAGTCAATGGGAGTTCAAGGAGCAAGACAGGATTTCACTCCATCTCTCTGTCCAATCTGTATTATGGAACACTCAGCACACAAGTATGTACACTTCATCAGCTCTGCTATTAATTAAGCATTTTCCTGGGGGAAAAGGCTTAGCCAGATGTGACCAAGTCACCAAAGTGCTTGGAGTTTAGCTGGGTTTTGTCTGGAATTTGTGTGAATGGTGGATATGAACTCTATAGTGCTTCCAGGGGCAGGGAAAGAAGTTGATTTGTGCGTGCGTGTGTGTGTGTGTGTGTAAGGCCCATTTCTTAGGTTATTTTTGAGCTAAGGCTACAGGGTTAGAACATGACATTTTTCTCTCAGAACTTGGCAATCACGTGCTGGGGACATAAATGCAAGGCATGAAACAGACGTTTTAACTGCTATGAGCAGAGTGATCTGGAACAAACCAGCAGTTCATCTGGATGACCTACTCACATGATCTTTGGTGTTCAGTGATGCCTGGTACTGTATTTAACTTGAATGTAGTTTTACTCTGAAAAGTGACTTTTAGTAAAGTTGATGTCATGAAGTTCTACAGTTTACTTTGTTTCCATGCTCAGGCATGCTCACTGTATCAGTCAATGAATATGTGCCTCTGTCTTTGCACATCTGTTTCTGAAATAAGCCTATATTCTTTTTAGCTTAGCCTCAACAAGGATTCTGTAATAGGAAGTTAGCAATTGTATGGACTATATACAAACCAAAATAAAATCTAGTTTGCACTGCAATAACTGTTGACTCCACAGGGGTTAGCAGGAGTAAAATTTGATTTACAACTCAGTCATTTGAACATACATGATTCTGATTATGCACAAAAAACAAGGAAATGGTGTCACTTTTATACAGTCACTTTTCAGGCCGTTATTAGAATATTTTCTTTGTATTAAAACAACTGTAGTTTTCTAAATTCCTTTTACCCAGGTATTAGCTGTAAATTGCTGGGTGCTATTGAGTATATTCCAGGATGACATCAAGTATATGAAGAGTAAGGGCTGACCAAAGCACAGATCCAGCTGCGGGGCTGTTAATCAGAAAACAGGCTAGCAAATGATTTCCTCAGGTTGCGGATGGTCTCAGCTTTTGCTTCGTCTTCGTTGGCATTTCCCCGCTGGGATGATTCAGATATGCTGAAGGTATTTGTCAGGGACTGCGATTTGCTGAAATGGAAAACAGAGTTGAAACTGAGACTCAGCGGGACAAGGTGGTTATTCAAAGCTGGTTACTGATGCTTTGTTCTCTGTCACAGAGATATTCAAGGAAGAAAGAAGTAGGCAAGGAGAATCTCCATATGCTAAGACATCCAGTATTGGGGGGGACAAGGGGAATGAGGGATGCGCAAAGTGGCTCCAATATCACATTCCATACTAGTAACTGTTCATGAAGACATCTGGTTAAAAACATGCAATTGCCATTTGATGCTACTCTTGTAACAAACATTGAAGTCATTTCACTATTAATACAGGAGAATGGATTCATAGTGAGGGTCACCTTTCTCTCATCAGCCACACCATGAATGGCGATCCTTCGATGTCAAATGTGAGAGCACAAGGTGTTGGACAAAGTGGTAGCCATGTCCCCTGCAATGTGTGCTGTTGCCTGTCCTCCCTGGCATGTCTGCTCTGACTATCAGCTGTGTTATGCGGGTGTTCTGGTTGGCCTCACTGCTCCTGCTGGGTGTACATCCACTAGAGTTTTAGTTCACGTCAGGACGGTACTTTTCAAGTCAATCTCCCAGTTTTCCCTGCTACTGTGCATTGTCACTGAGTATGGTTTCTCCTGGTCAGTAATAGGAATTCAGCACAAGACCAGACTCTGAATTAAAGTTCCTGAAATATGTATAGTGTGAAGACTGCATCCTTAGCACCAACATTTTGATCTGTAAGTCCGTTGCTCTTAGTTTGCCTTGCTAATTGTTGACATTATCACTGAAAGCACGTTCCAGAACATCACTCCGCTGCTCTGTCTAGAAGCTGTCTTCTCATTTCTAGCTTATACTTTGCTCTGGCCTGTTCATGCCAATTTGTTCTTGTGCCACCTTTGTCAACACCAAACTTTTTATTGCCAAGCTTTCCTGCCATGGTGCCAGCCAGATGTACTCCACCAAGGGTGGCTACCAAAGATGCACCATAATTCAATGTTATGCTCTGTTCCAGCAGAGCACTTAAACATATAGTCACCATCTAGAGTTCTATGTATGTGAGTAGTGCCACTTCCACCCTCCCCACCCCTTTTGCTACGAATTGCAAAAAATTTCTCATTAAAGAACCTTGTATGGTGCCTGCATCCAAAGACTAGTGAAGGAATTACTCTGTCAAGCTTTCTGGCCAATAATGTGCTGCTTACAGTCTGTAAGGATAAGGATTATATACCCTGCTGGGAAGGTAGTAGCTGCGTTGATATGGCCGGGGTAGAGCACACATTTAACAATGAGCACATGAACAAGAGGAAGAATGTGAAATCTTGGAGAAGTAAAATATAACTTGTTCTTCCTGACAACAGTTCAATGGTGGCATGAATTGTGCTGAGGCATTTGTACCTCTGAAGTCACTCACGGTTGTCCAGGCCTTTGTCCCTGGGGACTGCTGCCCGACAACAGGTGATAGCTCTTCATGCCAGCTCAGGATACTTTTTTATAGCCTTATTCTACTATCTACGGATAGCAGTGGTTTAACAGAGCACCTACTTCAGATGTGGGTGTGGGGTGGCTTGCTGCTTGGACGTTTCAGTGGGGCTCGGCTGGCTAGGAGCGCGGCCTTGAGCGGGAGGTCTAGGCTGCTGTGGTGGGAACACGCCTGCCTTGGAAGCTTGGACTGGAGAAGACCCAGTTGCTGATCGGACTTGCTGTGGAGATCCAGGTGACCTTTGCTGCTGAGGTGAAGTGGACAGGGGACTCTGGGGCTGCTGTCCTTGAGGAGAGAGCCGTTGCTGTGGAGGTGCATTTGTCCGTGGAGGCTGGGATGCCTGAGGCTGGCGTGGTCCGCCTGAAAGGGACATGCACATATAAGCATGAGGAAGGTCATGTGGTGGAAAACAAGCAAGTATCTACATGGAGGAATGGGTTTTGCTAAGGGCAGAGACTATTCAGAGTACTTTCATGCAAAAAGATGAGGGAAATCATCTTTTATAAGTCTAATGTTTATGTCATGCCCATGTCTCTAGAGTTCTATTTCTCTACCTCTTTAATAATTAAAGAAGCTCTGGCACTCTCCCCAGAGGGAGTCACTTCAACGTTCTGTACTTTTCCATGTAACTAATATTTCTTATCCTTTGGAAGCGCTTCCTGCATTGAGAAAGAAGAGTCACTGGAATATCAGCTCTAAAGGCAATGAAAGCTGAATCTGCTGGTTTGGGTCAACAGTCTCTTCATGGGGCCAGCAGTTTGATGTGAAACTGCACCCTACCACTATCCATGCACCTGTTCCAGCATTATCAGCCAGTGGCTTCAGCCAGACTTCAGTCCAGCTTCAGTCTGGACATGATTTTTTTTGGTCACTGCTTGCTCTTGATAATTGGAAATATGTAAGAATAATCATAGTTACTCTACACAGTTCAATCCTAGTTATTAAAGCTGTGAGGAAAGACTAGGCCGCTGAGGCGGTCTTGGCTTGAGGCTAAGCTAACTGAAGGCGATGTGGAAAACTGTTGAACTTGATACGAGAAATTGCTGGACATGACAGATAGCAGTGTGAGAAGCTGGCAAAAGTTACAGATAGCATTGTGAGAGCTGGCTGGATTTCACAGGTGGTCAAGGGGGGGTTGTGAGAAAAAAACTTCAGAGAGAATTGGAGGGGAGTGCTGGGTACATTTGGGAGAGCAGTATCTCGCAAGGCCAACAATTCCTAAGTCATCATATCAGTGATGCTGTAGTTGTATTCAGTATTAGGAATACCAAATTTGGGGTTTAGCAAAACTGGGACTGATTATGAAAAGGTAATTAGAAGCATGTGCTTATTTGGGAGGAGGTTGTGACGGGAGAAAGGAAGGGACAAAGGTGGCAAAAAGGAGGGTCTGGAGATAGAAAAAGGGATAATAGGGCATGTGAATTGAGTGTTTGGTGTGGTGTGGGGTACCCATAGGGTAATGCTGTGCTTCATCACCTCAACCTAAATCAGGACAGTAAAACCAAACCTGTTCTGGCCAAGCCATGAGTCAAACCTGCTTCTACTGTCAAGAGAAGCTGAGGGTGTGCTCTTCCTTGCTGACAGGGGAACACCTGTGCAGATGGATCAAGGATCCTGTTATCACCATGTTGGAATCTGTTCCAGGCCTGACAGCACCAACATCTTCCTGTCACTCCTTAACACTTGTAGCTGCTACAGCTTTGTGCAAACACAAATACAGTCTGTGCCTGGAATCCTGCTCCAGTGCCAATTCAAGTGGCCTTTCTTTGCTGAGCCAAGTCCTAGCAGTGTTATCAACTGGATCTGTACTGAATTTTCAGCCCAGTTTCTGAGCTGATGTGGAGTGTTACAGTAGCTGCTTTAACAGCACACTGTATTTGCTTCCTGCTTATCAGTGAATTGGAACAGTGAATGAAACCTTTATCCTGAGAGCTTTTATTTAGAAAGCAAACTGATGTCTCACAGTCCATGCTGTCACGTGTCCCAAACAACTGTACCTTGAGGAGGCGGCCGGGGCTGGGACAGTTGTGCAAGCTGAGGTCCAGGCTGAGTTTTCATTGACTGAGGCTGAACTTGTGGAGGCTAGAGGAAAAAAAAGCCATTGCTGTTAATACAGAGTCCCCAGAGAGAAGTCCAGAGGTAATATAGGATCAGTGGAGTCCTGAAGTGTTCCTTAAATACACACACAGAGGATCTGGCTGGTAAATTTTCAAGGGACTGAAATGGAGAGCTGAGTAATAAGGAGCACATTAGTTGTTTGCTCACAGGGAATAACAATGAAGTTACAGTTTATAACTTTTTTAGGCAATCAGGAATTGCCAAATCTATCAGGCCCGAGAGATCTCTTAGTCCCATCTCCCATTTTGGACAGTTGCCAGCACCAGATGTCCCAAAGGAGGGAGGGATGAACCATGGAAACATCTTTGGAGTAATCATCTCTTTACCCTAAGGGGTCTCATCTTGATTGCTCTTCAGTAAGGACCAGCTCAAACCCTGGAACATGAAGCTTACTATCAGCTCCACAAAATCTTTGCAATAGTTCCAGATATTTTGTTTTTATATTGACACTCAGACTATTTGAATCTTACTGCCTTCCTCACTTCTTAACGCCATTATTTTGAGTTTGAGAATAGTTCTCACAACTTACCTTTGCTAGGCCATTCATTGTTTTGCAGACTTTTACTGCCCTCTCTCTCATTCATGTCCTTTCTAAAGCCAACGGGCTGAATCCTTTTGGTCCCTCCATGGGAATGTTTCCAGGCTCCTAATCATTTTTGTCACCCACTTTTCTTTCCTGACTTTGTGATCTTTTCTGCAGCTGCCAGAAGCAGGTCTGCTTATGTTATTCCAGATGAAGCAATATCTTGGTTCTCTGTATACGTCACCAACTCATTCCTTGGGCATACAAATTCCCTGCTTCTCCCTTGTCAACACGACCAGAGGCTGAACAATGGTTTTCATTAGTCTGTTTGCAACAAAGTCTTTCTCAAGAGGCATGGTTAGCAGGACTTACAAGGTGTACATACTGTTTATGTTCTCCCTCTCTCTACCCCAGTTTAGCTTACTTTTCAGTCTTCAGTACAATTTGCTGTTGTGGTGACTTAACATACATAGCTCTGTCAGAAGTTCTTCACTGCCATCCCTGGTCCTGACTAACCCAAATAAGTTGGTGCCATCTGCACTTTCTTCTCTCTCACTGTTTACTCTTTCTGACAGATATTTTAATAAACAGATTAAGCAACACAGAATTGTTGCACAGAGGGCTGATCCAAGGTTAAGAAAAGTCTGAGTAAGCTTATTGTACAAAATTGTTTATGAAAGAGCAAGGGAAGTTGGAGACAGATAGACTGGTATGTGCTGGATTATTTATATGGAGAACACAATGATAAAGGGGTTGTTGAAGCTCCTGGAAGGTCAGGAGAACGAGCTAAGTGATTCTGGAAATGGGAAGAAATGTTTCGTAGTTGGAAGCGGTGAAATGAGTTTCAACTGACTAACATACATGTGATGAGGTTGCCAGCCCATCTTGTACACTATTTATCTGTGACATGCCAAATGGATGGGGAGGAAAACCTGGGAATTTTCCATTCCATAGCTTCTAGTCCTACATAGCTTGGGACACTAAGCCATGCCTTGGTGTTGGTGGACATACATTGTCCTAATACCATAAGACATCCTGATTAGACCAGACAAAGAAAGGGAATCAGATCTTGTATTGGCCTCTATTGCCTCTGCCTACAGCCAATGCAAGGCTTTCAGAGATGAAGGTGAAACAGCATTTCAAGGCAGAGAGATGAAGGAGTGAGAGCCACCCAATGTCCTTCTGCCACTGGAAAGAGAACAATGAGGGAAAACAGTGGAGGTGGGGCAGAGAGCCCGGGAGAAAACTGCAGCTGTAACCATGAAACTGGATTTCATGTTGTAGTCATGAAAAAAAGGTTGTCACTAACATCTTACCTATCCTGGGCTCAACCAACCCAATTATTAACCAGTTATCAGCATGACAGGACCAGGTTTAGTATGCTTTAGTTTTCCCTTCGCTAACTGTTTGCAAGATTTGAAATCTCTCATATCTATGTCTTCCTCTGAGGCTGGACTCTGCTTCACAATGAAACTTTGCATTTTGGACCCTCCCTGCTTGCTTTTCTTAATAGCTCTTGTCTGCTACCTTGCCTGAGGCTTTGTGACAGTCTAGCTACATTATTTTGACTGATTGCCTGCTATCTACCACTTTATGAACAAAGTATCAGGGAGCTGATGGGCAAAGAATCAAAAGGAAGATTAATGGGACATTTTCCTTTGAAAAAAAAAAAAAACGTGGTGAATGCTCTTAAGCAATGGTTCTGTTGGTTTATTAGTCTTCTGTATTATTCTTTAAAATAGTTGTTGGGATAATTTGTAAGGTCCATGACTTCCTTATGTAAGTTTTTCTACATTACTCTTATAGCCTTTTTAAACACAAATTTTGTATTTGTTATACACCAATCCTCTGGAGCATTAACTGTTTCTAATGAAATTGCACTTTTTTTTTTTTTCTTGGCAGCTGAGTCACTTCTTAAATTCACTTCGTTGGATGTAGCCAGCTGGATCTGGGGGCTTAACAATTTTTAAAAATATCAGCCATCACCAATGTAATCACTGCTTTTGCTCTCTGCACTGTCTTTCTTATCAGGAAAATCTATGTATAGTTTAAGAAGTTCCCCACTTTCAGCAGTTAAATTTAATGGAGTCACAGCACTGTCCCTGTTGTCTTCCTTATCTCCCTTAATATCAGATGATCCATAGAGCTCACCAATGCTTTGGTAGGGTTCTATCTTCTGCTGAACTCAGAGAATTTGTTTCATTCTTGCCTCTATCCGATCTTCAAAATCAAATTCTATCATTTTTAAGTTTCCTTTTATTACTTGCACGATTATGTGTAAACATCTTCTTAAATGTCAGATTTCCAGATTTGGAAGAATTTTTTTCTGTTTGTCTTGAATGTCTTCCTTCACTTTGCCACTTAACCCTAGAAGTTTGTTTCTTGCATTCCTCGTTCAGGAGCAGATCAGAAATGTATATATGCATTCAGAAAAAAAAAAAAAAAAAAAAAAAGATTTCTCTTAAATAACATCCATAAACCTTTACTTCTAATACTAGGGAGCTTTTGATTAATTTTCCCGTTTTACTAAAATCACCTTTTCTAACTGTTTGTGCCATCTCATTACTTTTTGATACCACATCTGTCCTGTGCACATCAAACCTAGTACATATTCACCTTCTGAATTTGTACCTGGGTGTTTCAGAAGGGTAGGAGGGTAGGTCAATCAGTTGTCTCCTATTGTATTTGGATTTTGCAGTTCCCAGAAGCAGTCACCTAAAAAGATGCAGAACTCTCTTTGACTTACTGTCCCACCGTGTTATTTGACTTCTTGATAGCTGTAGTCTCACTTTATTATGACTTGTTGTTTCTCCCATTTCTGTCAATGCCGTGCACTCAATTTCTTAATTTCTCAGTTTTTCTTGATCCAGAAACTTGTAAAGACAGCCACAATAATATTTATAGATATTCTATGCATACCCATAGGATATCCAAAGATTCATATTTCTATGTATTCAGTACTGCTGCCCTCATGTTCAGAATTGTTATTTTTCTTGTTTCTGTGCAAGTCTTTATCTGTAGTTCTAGTCCTGCATCCCATCCGCATTGCATGTAATTATTTCTCTCTGTTCATTTGTAACTATGTGCTGTAGCGTTATGGTAGCAAGTGTAGCCTGTGCAGTTTCTGCAGTGTTTGTTGTACCAAGGACTTTCTCTATAGTAAAACACTCTAGTTAACACAGCCGTGGTTTTAATTTTCTTGATTTTGAATATAGATATTTGTAGGTTGTGTTCTTGTTGAGGACCATTTTCCTATTTAAGTCTTGTGTTTGACATCTTATCCTTCCAAGACCATTTGTTTTGTTCTCCTTTTGACCCTATTATAGGTTTGTTGTAATCCAATCCTGTCCTGTACCAGTATATTACAGACATAGACAGCAGATGCATCTGTCCATGTTCTTCTCAGTTTCTGCAGGCTTCCCCTTTGGTCTTAGTTTCTACACTCTTTATCTTAGTTATTTCAGATGGCGGTTGTTGATTCCACTTTGGCCAGAGTAAATCCTATCCGTTCTGTATCACTTTTGCTGTCCCAAAGCATTTTTTAGTGTCTATTAAATGTTTATCCCCTCACTCCAGCTAAAATTTGTTTTGGAGTTACCCTGAATACACTGCATGCTGGGGTCCTGGTTTAGCAGGGAGTGGGCTGCCATACAACAGAGGCAGAGAGCCACAGAGTCCTTCCTCCCACTTTTTCTCTTGAGTGGAAATGGAAACTTTTCCAGTGCATTGCAGTCAGTATTATCCCTCAGCCTGCTTACTCTCCTGTCCTTTCTTTTATACAAATTTCTGTTGTCCTCAACCCTTCCTGCTTGGCTCCATGTTAGATACTGAAAGAGGTGTAGCACATACACCTAGAGAATGAATGTGCCATGAGGAGTGCTAAGGGGTCAGCTTAAATGCAAAAATGACAGGTTGTTATATGAATTCAGCAGTAGTCAAGCTTCCTACTGATGAAGTGGGTGAAGGGCATCTCCAAAGAAGCAAGGCTGCAGTGAGAAATGAAACGAATCTTGGTAGAAATTCCCAATCTCCTGTTTGGGAAGCACAGATTTTCATCAGGGATGCAAAAACTGGAATGAAACCTATCCTGAGGATTCATGTTAGAGGGTGGTGAAGCTGGGAGTTACAAGCACCTCCAAAAATGCTGTCTGCAGTATGAATCTAAAATGGAATTTAATTTATCAAGGGAGAATGTCTAGGTGCATGGCCCACACTACCAATGTGATACCACAGTTATATGGAAAGAGAGGAAAGAAGACCGAGCTGTTTCTTAGGGATACCCACTGCAAGGGGTCTGCGAGAGACTTCTTTGGAAGAGCAAGAGTCAATCTAGCCATTACACTCTGGTGTGGGACTGTTCAACTCTGTGAAATATCTGACTGCCTGACACCCACAGGGAGAAGAGAGAGAAAAAGAGTTTGGGAAAACAGCTTGGCCAAAAGGTCTCTGTTCTGTCATACCCAAGGCCTCAGCGGTGATGGGGTAGATCCAGCAGTGATGACAAGCTGAGTCATTTTGGAAACAACCAGATCGGCTATAAGCTGTCTGTCCTCTTCCACATGCTCCCCAATCAGGGGCATCGAGCTGTCCATCACCTGCCACAAGAGAGAAGAACAGCAGTTAATAAGGAGGTTTCCTGGTGGCAGATGCTTGTTTCAACTCACCTTTCATGCTAACCTGCTTTGTGTCCCCACATCCTTGCCAACGCATCTAGTCATCTGTCCACTCCATGCTGAAACGTGCTTGGATGGGATTTCACTTAGTTTTTTTTTTTTTTTTTGGAAAAGGCATGTACTTCCCCCACTCCCCATCTTCCATCCTTTTACAACTTGGAAGCCAAGCCAAGACTTCTGGTGGCTGAAGGTTTTCTAAATCAAGTTAACACAAACTTGCTTCTTCCTGAGGAGATGCCTCTCATGGATGAGGCCTCTCTGGCATTGTGCCACAACATTTGGGGGTGACATTGCAGCAGAAAGGGCCACAGGCAAGCACAGGAGAATGGAAACAAAATGTACTGAAGTCTGAGGAGATGAAAGCAATAGGGACTGGAGGAAACCAGGAAACATTTGGGATTAATCAACATAAAGCACTGCACCCTGAGAGGGGAAATAAACACCACAGATGCATAATGAATAAGACATCACCAAAACAACAGCACCCAATGCAGAAAAGGAAACTTATTCTCCGCTTATCTTCTTGATATTATTGTGATATGACTGCTTCCCAACAAGTCCCACAACTGTGCTGGAGAAAGCTGGGAAGCAAGACTGTGGAGACAGGGGAAAGAGAGCTGTCAAAGGGTCTTTGTGGTGAGAAATGGTCTGACACAACAGTAATAATGAAAGCACAACAGACCCTCAGCTGTGTAGCAGCCCTAAACATCATTTTCAGCGGTTCATCATAAATCAAGTGCCTCACAAACATTAGCAGAATCCCACAGGAAGAACTGTGCTATGATGAAGTTAAGATTCAGCTGGAGTAAATATAATTGTACCAAAATATCAGGGTTGGAAGAGTTTATTTTGTTTTGCTTTGATTTTTAAACCAAACATTAAAAACCCTGGAAATGCAGAGTTAAAGGCTGCAGTGCTCAAGAAAAGCACTGACTCATGCTCAGATAACAATCGGAAGCGCACTCCGCCCTGGCAAGGCTGCTAGAGTCCACTCTTTGAGTGAAATGGAAAGTTTTGTACATTTTGCTTAGAGGTAAAGTAGGAGAAATTGGTGAGCTGAGTTCATTGAGTTTGTATTCTCATCTCTTCTTGTGGAATAACTATTCATTTGGATTCACTTCTATAGGTGTCTCATACAAACACTAGAGAAGCTACCTAGGAAGTTTTAACTGGGAGTTCGTGTGAAGAATGACTTGGTGTTTACATCCATGGCTGCTTGGCCTAGGGTGCGAAAGGAGGGGGTTAGAAAGTCAGGTGGAAGTGCTCAGCTAAATACACAAAGTGGCTTTTCATTCCACTGTCCACTCTCTGTAAAAAAAATTAGGAAGTAGGGGAAGACGTTCCCTAGAGGTGTCAGCGTTAAGCCAAGGTGCCGGGGAACGGCCAGTTCCCCTCTGCGTCTCACTACCCAGGGGCTCCTGGGGGCCCACCAGCAGGTTCCTGCACAGGTCGCCTCCCCTCAACCCCCCCAAAAGCATTCCCATTTCATCCGGCAATTCCAGTTCACGTGTGAGGAAAGGGTCTCGGCTCCCTGCGATGCCCCTTGCGAGGGACCTGTCTGACCACGAGATGGCGCCATTACTCTGCTGACAGGCTGGCCAGCCCGGCCTGGCTCGGCGGCTCCCTACCCTTCCCTGGGATACAGCTCAGTTCAAAACACCCAAATCAAATAAAACCCCTCATTTCCCCACCTTAGGAACTGCTTTTCCCTATTTCTGTGGCAGCAGTGGCTGGAGCAGAAGGGGAAGATGCTGTTCTATAAAACAGAGGCAGCAGTGGGAATGAACCCTGGAGCAGGTCCCACCTAAGCCAGAGAAGATGGACCAGGGATCAGGGCATCTGCTGTACTTCTGTGTAGTGTCTGGCAGGGGTGTGAGCTGTGGGAAACTGCCAGTGTCGGAATGAGCAATCACGCACAGAAGGGAAGGCCTTTGAAAATGGCAGTGATTTCGGTGAGCAAAAGGACACAGCTGTTTGCCACTGAACGGGAAGGGAGCATGAGATGTCACCTTGCGTGTCCTCTGGGAAAGGCAAATTGCTCTGCGACTGGGCAGATATGGATGCTGGTGCTAAGGCATACAGGAACCGCAGGCAGATTGCACTCATCCCTTCCCGAGGAGATCACAGACCAGCTGGGAGAGACAAGAAGACTTCGGCACGCATGGACCCGGCCTTTGTAGCGGCCCAAGCTCGGTGGCTGCTCCTGAGGCAGCTGCTGTCGCCTGATAAGGTGTGCGGGGGGAGCGGAAAGCGGCAGGGCAGAGAAGAGGCTCAGGAAAACCCCATCCCGCTCCTCCCCCTGCGCCCATCTGACACTGAGGCCTGAAGGCCGGGCTTGTTATTCCATGCTCTGGTGTGCGGGAGCGGGGTGTTAGGTGATTTTTTAGGGAAGGAAGGAAGGAAGGACACAGATGATTAGACCTATCAGAAGGACTGATAAGGCAGTGGTGAAGGGATGGGCAGGGCTCCTTGCAGGGCAGCAGGGAGCATGTCCAGTAACACAGCGTGGCTACATGGCAGGTAGGGCCATGTAGAAGAATAAATCAAAGGGATCATTTTACTTGCTCCCCACCTGCTCCATATTTGTCAGTATAGCAGCGGTGTGGAAAAGGGTTAGATTACCAAAAAAAGGAGGGGGGAGAGATTATTAAACTATACACACAGCTGAGATCTTTTGAGAATCTGGCTGCTAATAGTGGTACCTAACGTGTGCTATTTTGAGTATCTGGCCTTCTGAATATTCATGCTGGATATTCTTTTAAAGTGACAAAGTTCTTTAAGGCAGAGGAAAAAGAAGAACCAGCATTTGCTGTCAAATTCACATCTGTTTTAATAGAGTGAAACTTTGAAGAAATCAGATTTCTTTTTAGCTTTGAATATGAACCATGGAAATGATGCTTAGGTGTGTTAGTGCTTTGAAGGGCAGAAGGGTGGTAGGTCCTGTTATCTGCCATGGGAAAAGAAAAGAAGGTGATGTTCAAGTGGCAGCAAATGCCATGGGTGAAAGATTTTCCTTGTCCTGTGCTGATAACTCATCTCTTTTAATCTGATTCTGTTTGCAGCAAACCACTGTGATAAATCGCAGTTCACAGAACTGCCCATCACTACTTCTGCAATTCTTTCCTAGAGAACTGCTTTGCACTGTGAAAATTAATTACTGCCTGCAATTGCATTGTGCAAATTCCTTATTTGTTCAGTCCATTTAGGTGTGCTTTCTTGTAAAATGTCACAGCATACTGTTCCCTCTCACCAAGAAAAATACAATTGTCACACAGTCAAAAACTTTTTTTCCCCCTTGTATCAAAAGAAAGAAAGCAAAATAAAGGATCAGTTTCAGACCAAGAAAAGTACCCCAGGAAGTAGGCTGGAGGCAATTAATTACTTGTCAACACCTCTCTCCAATCTGCATGAAGTAGAAAAGGTGCCTGTTTGGCTTTGTTCTGCTCTTTGTATTCCACTGCTCTATTCCTTTCCCAATAGTGTCCGTCAGCCTGGCATCTGAATGCCTGCTAGATGTTGGTACAGCAGACCTACTCAATTAGGTTCTCTGTTGGTATAATTCAGCATGACCCATCTGAAGCTGATGCGTTTCTTCTGATTTGTACCATATTAGATCTGTTGCTTTTTACCTTGGTCTCGGAGAGAGGAGAGCATTAGTGTGCATTTCCCTCCGTGTGCAGCCCGGTGATGGCTGTTAGCGTATGGCTGTGCTTTTCATGCAGTCACTCACACACAGGGGCAGATGTGAAAAAACAGAGGTATACCCAGACAGACGCATATAATCCTTAAGCACAGAATTATCCACGTGTGCACGTACATAGGCTTATGTGCAAGAATAGATGCAGGGATAGGAAAACCACATCTCACATCTGACCATGTATGGACACAGTCCAAATGTCCTTACTCTTGTTTCTAGCAAGACTGCTTTCTTGCTCTTCCTTTCTCAGCCACGTGTGCATAGAGATATAAAAGCGCATAGCAGGGAGGCAGCCTGCTCTGGAGGATGCTCCTCTAGGTGCTGATGAATTGCATACAGGAGCAGACCCACCAGCCGTGGCCCCATCACTACAGGGAAGACGGAGGCTTGCCAGCATTTTGTTGCTGGCAGCGTGCTTAGATCACATGGCCTTTGACAGGTCACTGCTCCCCGGAGAGTACATACATAATGCTGGAATGTGCAGTCACTGGAGGGCTCATGTGGTTCTCATCAGCATCCCAACCCTCAGCGGGTGGGACTGCTCTCCCACACATAGCTTTCCAGTGTGTCAGCACCCCTGCATGAAGCCGTAGGCTGGCTTTGCTCATCTTCCTCAGCTGGCCTGTGTTGGTGGAGTTTACAGCAGGTCAGATGCCGTGCCTCCTCGAATCACATAGTGACAGAGACACTTGCTTACTTGCCAGATTTTCTCTCCCCCAGAGTGTCTCTTAAGTTTCCACTTTGATTTTCTGGCCAGCTTTTCCTTCTCTGCCCCATTTGGGTGACCTGAGTGTGCTATCCACTCCGTTCCCACTTCTGCCTCCTGGCCTGATGAGGAGCGTGCTTAGCTCTCAGAGCCACAGGTTGTCCAGTTAATGGGGCTCTGAACAAAGAAGTCTGAAGTCCACACTGCCTGTAGTAACTCTGTACTGGTCTGTCTTGCTGGTCTGCTATTGTAGTGAATGCTGTCCAGGCAAAAGATTTTAGCAAATACACATTTTTTTTTTTTTTTTTAGTTAAATTGTTCCTGCTGTTTATGGACCTTTTTGCTGCACTCTTGCCATTTATTCTACTCTCTTAAATAAGATGCAGCTAGGAGTTTTGTTATTGGGGTTCCCTTTAAAGTGATTGGAGAAAGATGTGTTCTTTTAGAAACTGAGATTTTTAGTGCACTGAATCACCTGCTGAACCTGACTGTTTTTCTTTCTGCATGGCTAATGGGGGGTTGTTAAAACAATTAATATGCTAACACCATGTGGCACCCAAATTCAGGTTGAGCTGAATCTGGGCATGTTTGTTCATGATTCTGTCAATCCCTACTAACAGCTATGAGAGGTGCACTGGCTTTGCAAGTGCTCAGCCTAGGAAGAATAGTACGGGGGCACTGGAGCAATGAGACATGCCAAACTTTGGGTGCTGCCAGCAACACTTGCAGGCTCCTATGTGCTCGATGAGAACGCTGTTACGTTGCCACACTGTGGGGACTGATCAGCTGGAAAGCTGTGGTGGCCAAGCAAGCCTGTGGCTCTCCCATTTCTTTTCACAGTCCACACTGAGAAATGAAGGCACTGCAACTCTGGTCCCCTGCTGCATGTCTATCAGTTTACCTGTGACTCTGAATTAGTCCCTTGCATATCAGTGGGCCACAGCTCAGAGGAAACAGACGGGCACTCAGGAGCAGTGACTGCTTGAGCATGCACACCGGAGTAAATGAGCACATTGGTGCGCATGAACTCTGAGGGAACATGTATGCATGCAGATACACTGCCCGAAGGAGACTTGCATGCAGGTTCCCCGTGCTCTCACCTCAATGATATAGTCTTTTCCATCTTTGCTGTGGACAGCTTTGACAGCACAAATATCAAGACCTCCAAACATTTCCGCGCAGGCATCTGCCCAGAGTCTGTACCTGCAAAAATCAGAAGCATGGCCTAGGATTAGCTGCCTTGGGTATTACATCAATACAGTCACCCATCCCGTTGCTTATAGGAGCACAAAGAGATTCTGACAGCATACTTTATATACTTTGCCCCTATCTCTTGCACAGGAGATGTCCCCCCCCTCTCCCCCCCCCCAAAGAAAAAAGATAATCTTTCCTAAACTTTCCCTTTAGTCCAGATTGTTTCAATCCTGCCCTCGAAGCCACCTTAAAATGTTTCTTTCCCTCCTTGGTATTTACATCAGATCTCCAGTCGGTTGTCATTTAGCCAAGCTATAAATATTTAGCTCATTTAATCTCCCAGAAGAGTTGGCCCCTTAGCGTTTGTATTGGCTTTGCCTGAAAGCCCTCCATTATGCAGGCAGCTTTTCTCCTGATAAGATGTCCAGGATATTGGGGCGGCAATAAGATGGGAAAGTGAGCGCAGAATTTAGCAGGGAGTAGCCATCCCCTCCCTGATCTGTGACCTAGCGGCTCCTGCTTTTTACAATTCACTCCTTCAATGCCATCCTTTTACAGCCTCCTCCCTCCCTCCTATCCCTTGGGCGTTGCTCCCAGCCAGGCAGTCCCACCACACGGACCAGGCGCTGCTGGTCAGCGGGAGAGCTACAGGCTACAGCCCGTTTCTCTAGCTGTCCCTAAACGGGACCATCAGCTGGTGTGAGCAGGGGCTGGGTCTGACAGATGCCCCCTTAGCTGTCCTGGTGTCAGAGGAGGGGAGAGAATGACAAGAGGCGTATTATGAGGGGACTGCATCCCCCCGCTGTGGAAATGAGGAGGGAACGAGGCGGCCTGGTTTTATTTCCTGTGCAGCTGCTCTGCAGTCCTGACCATTTCAATAAAAATAATAATCTCAGAACAGCAGATCTGTAAGCAGGTCTACGACAAGATGCGGGGAGGGAGGGAAGGCCACACTCTTTGAAAACACTGACATTCTGCAGACCCTGCAGGGACTGGGAAAAGAGCTGTTCTGGCCAAAGAACAAGTTTACATCCTTGAAGCCAGCCAGAGTCCCCATAGCCTGACAATATAATGATCAACTTGTGCAAACACAATGTCTGCGGGAAAATGGCTCCTAATGAGGAGACCAAGCACGTTCACCCCAGCCCCTGTGAGGAAGGGAGAGCCTGAGAGGACTGACTAGCACAAGGAGGAGGAGAACCGCGGACCCTGCGAACCAGGCAGGAAGCGCTGCAAGCTGCCCTCATGCACAGCCTTGCTCTGACACCCAGGGGCACCATCGCAGCTCTTCCTAAGGGACATCTCTAGGTGCCTGGGTTCAACAGCCAGGCTCAGGGAATTGCTGCCCATGCCAGAGCCCCGATAGCTACCTGTCTTCAACAGAGCTGACCCTAGGTGAGCACTAGGAGGCATCAGGGCTGCTGGGGTGGAATAGCAGTGCTATGGGACAGAGGAACATATTTGCGTTTATGCATCAGGGGGAGCATTTGCAGAGGTTTACTGTCATTTTGCCCAGTGTCACTTGGATGTCAATCCTTTGGGCCACTGTTCAGTACAGTTGGTACTTCAGATTGCTTCTACTCAGCAAAGCATTTCAGCACACTCCTGCCTTGCTGCATATGCTGATGACTCACAGATTTCAATGGCATATGTTGCATTTGTGGCTAGATAGGGCTAGTGTGGTGAATTGGGGCACTCTATAAACTGAACCTTCACAATTCAACTTGGTAGGTTAGCAGGAATCTGGGCTTTAATCCTGCAATGCTGCAATTAGGGAATGTCTACCCTTCATCTCTCTGGCTTCAGCTGTGTTGTAAACAAGCAGGATATGTAATAACGTCCAGTTCCCACAGTCACGTTAGGGTCTTGCAGAGTCACCTTCAGCATCAGATTAGGTGCTTGGCTTGGTTTCCCTGTCTCACAGAATTAAAGCTGCGGAAGGGACCTTATATGATCACCTGCACGACTCTTGTACCTCAAAGAAGAGGCATTTCTCTAATCTAGTCTGAAAGAGGACAGAGATTCTTCATCCCCTCCAGCCAATCCATTTCTGTTCTGTGTTATCCTTACTGCTAGGAAATATTTCCTATGTCCAAATGAACATTTTCTACTATAGTTTAAGACTATATTTCTCACAGCTTTGTACTAGTAATATAAAGAGTGGGTAATGCCCTATTAGCAGCCTTTTACATATTTGAAAAACATGTGCTCTTTACATATTTTCATCTTTAGGCTGAAACAGTGTTTAGCTTGTGGACAATTTCTTCCAGCTCTGTGAAAGCTAATGAAGGAAAGTGAACCTCTGCACTGCAAGCACACATTCACTATGCATGAGTGCACACCTCTACTGAAAAAATATCAGTGGTCTGCAACTGGAAAAGGTGTAAAACTACATAAGCAATTGTTGCATACTTTTCTCATAGGCTGATTATATTTTCTCCTCTGAGCATTTCCTTTATTATCCTTTGACCTCTTTCCAGCTCACTGCTATCTTTCTTCAAATGTAGTGCCCAAACCTGGACGGAGTCGGAATTAACCATGATCCTAAGATCGTTGGGAATTGGAAATATAATCTGAAAAAAATCTTAGATTCACTAGGGATGAGTGAGTACACATATACTATGGTTTCTATAAATCTGTGAATAATCTACTTAAAAAATAGGATGGAGAACAAGTGACTTGATAGCAGTTCTGTAGAAAAGGGTTTGGGAGATACAGCAAAGCGTAAGTTACCATGAGTCAACAATATCATGCGGTTGCAATATTAGCACGTATCACAGTGATTTGAATATATGGAAGTACCATCTGCGAAGTTTAGTGTGCAAGATGCATGAGGCAATTCCTTCTCCCCTGTTCAGCAGTGAGACCTTAGCTAAAACAGTGTCCACTTTAGGGAGACTAGTGCTTTCAACACTTCAGCTGACAGATTTTTCCCTCTGTTGAGCAGCAGAAAAACACTTTTTCTGTGTCTGCCTCTCATTAGTAATGTACTTAGAATAACTTCTTGTTACTTCTTGTTTTGCACTGTGACCTTTCTGATTTTATCCCTACATGTTTGTGCTTGTGTGCTTGACCTTAGTATGCTGGTCTTGTTTCCTGTGGCTAAATTCACTAAAGATCTAATGATTTAGCAATGTTGCTCTCTAGCTGTACTTCCAGCCTGTTCTCCAAAATAGGACAGTTTGCCTTTGTGCCCTTAGTATTTTTTTAAGGAAACACTTGGTCTTTTAAACTCCTTTATCCAGCCTCCCAGGAGACCTCGCTTACCAGTTCTCTCAATTAACTGTAGTCTAAAATACAGTTCCTTCCTTCTAACCCAAGAATAGCTAGTACTGTCTTGAAACCCTCTTCCTTACCTCTCTGTCATTGCAATCTGTTCCAGCATTGCAGAACCTGTGTTTGCCTTCCAGTTTCCAGAGATAGACGTCCTCCTAGGAAAACAAACCAGAGACATAACCAGAACATGATATACATTCCTACCCCATCCTCCCTCATACTGTAGTCCTTATTCTTAACTCAGTGCTTGTACAGGAGGGGATGAGGCGAGGTTCTTCCTCACAGAAATCTTTCCAAATCCCGCCTCAACAACACTCCATACAGGATATGTTGTTCAAACTCATGAAAGGCTGAGTGAGGAGTTAGGCAGGGAAACCTCCAAGGAATCTTGAGTACACATCAAGCTCTGTGAGTACATTCTTTCTTTATATATCTGACCTAGGAGAGCTGAAGTGTTGGTAGAAGGTCTCTGGGACAATCACCCTTGTGTTCTGCAATGGTAGCATCCTCCGTCTGTGGAAGAGCAATGCTCCATGCAAACATCTGACTAACCAGTTCCACAAATGTCAGCTGTAACGCTCTGGGTCTCCCTAACTTTGATTTCAGTTGTACTGCTATCTTAGAAAACATGATTGTACTCTCTTTTCCACTGATTTTTCATTGACCTTTCCATGGCTTACTATGTCTGGACTTGGAGAATTTATAACTGCAAAATGGTTGGAGACTCATTAGCTGCAGCTGATGGTTAATTTCCCAAAAAAGGTACTGTTGTTGTCAGATCCTGAGTTTCACCATCATCCATCAAGGGATGAAAAATTTCCTTTCCTTGACCTTAGGCACAGGACAGACCTTGGTCAGCCTGCTTTGACAACACTGTGCAGATAACCCTGGCATAGTGTACAAGCTAGGAAAAGTCAACAAGCAGACAGGATACATCCAGGGAGAATCTCCACATTGAAGGAGATTTAGGTAGAGATTTAGGAGGGGAGTATGAGGTATGATCCAGCATTTTCAACATGAGGTTTTGGGAACACTCCCTGCCAGTTCTCTCACCTTTTCAATATGATGTGGAAAAATGTAAAACTGTAAACCTGGATCATTATAGTTGACTACCTAAGGTTTCCTTTTATTCTGGTGAGGGACAGCCTGGTGTCCTTTCTCTTCTTAAGTGGTATGTATAGTTGCTGTGAAATTTAAATATTTTTTGTAACCCATATTTAAAGGAGTGGGAGGGAGGGTAATGGAGTCTAATTACAGTTTTGTATAGTTGTGTTTTCATATAGTTGACCCTTTCCTTTTGCTACCTTCACCCAACATCTATCTTCCTGCCCTACTTTATAAGCAAAAGTATGGATTCCTCCTTGAGCTTTGATTGTTATGAGTCCTTTGATTGCTTGTAAGGACAGTGTTCAAATATCTTTTTCTTTTGATATGTGATTCTTAGGATTATGTTTTTTTCAGTTCCATAATGGGAAGAACCATTCTTTATTATCATATAGTTTCAGAAAATTTCCCTGCAGTGGCAGGTGGCATCCAGAATCCCATTAGTACTGATGAGAACTCCTGGACTCTGATTAGTAACAAGATGATTGAATATCAGAGTTCAGAAAATGTACCTGGCATACCAAGTGTAAGCAGTTGAGCCATCTGTGAGAAAACCAAAGCACAGCTATACAGTTTTACAAGGAAATGCAAGGTCTTAATTGGAAATGATCCCTCTACTCCGAGTTGAGAGGGGGAAGTTTATAATTTCTCCCACAATTTCTGCTGCCATGTGAGTAGTATTCATGTTTTCTCTTCACCAGTATTACAATGTCGGTCAAATACATTTGGTGGAATTTTAGGCATGTATCACATGCTGCTTATCTGCTGTTTTGTGACTGGCCCAAGGCATGGGCTAAGTAGGTGTTTGTTAGTAGTGTAAATCTGGAGTCAATGCACTGAAGTCAATGGGAAACTGAACTCAAGCCTTGGGTCATGGGCTGGAAGGAAGTGCATTGAACATCTGGGGTGGGGAGGAATGCATGAGTCACCCTGCAGCATCCTCCCTCTGGCAGATGCTTGGTGCAAAGTAAACACATTTTGCAGAAATTTTGGTATACAGTCTGTTCTCAGAAGGAAGGGTTTTTTTAAAGTCTATATGTGTGGGTGAAGGTATAGAAATCCTGGGTAGATTCCATGGCTTACAGATCAAAGAAATTCACTTAGTCTGACACATGCTGTAATTGCCTTCAAGACTGAGATTTGCTAGCATGACTAATGATTTTGAGTCTTCTATCTGAGACACCAGTGAGAGCCCTGATATTTTGGGTGCTTCTACCTCTGCCCTCTGACATGATAGGGACTTACTTATACCATAGAAATAACCTTCTCTTCTGTCTGATGCTGGTACAGAGGGAACAGCCCACGATCAGACTGGCTATACCGATCTCCCAAGCTCACTTCCATAAATGGCTCTCTCAATAAAAGTAAATACTCTGGGTTAGCAAGTCACTTGGTGACTTTTGCTGTTTGCTTTCTTTGCTAATAAGCTTAATTTCTCATTAAGGTGTTTCCCGTTCCTGGCTGTTTTTGTGTGAAAGCATATTTCATTTAGCAAACAATTGTTTGCACAGCTATATTCCCAAGTGGGATTAGCTCTTAGTGTGACTGCTTTCTTTCCTCAATCATCTGGTATTATTTCTGATCCCTGTCTGGATGAGAGTGTGGTGAGTGCGAATAATAAACAGGGAGAGGATATGATCAGCCTAACTGGGACTTTGTTTCACGTAGAGGCAGGCTGGGAGCAGGCTCTGGAGCCAAGGCTGGGTAGGTTGGCAGGAACAGGGAATTTTAATGGACATTTTAAACCTTCCTTCCTTTGGCCAGTTTGAGTTGTTGTTGACCTGATCAGATTTAAAGCAAATTTTCTCTTATTGGATTCACATGAAGTAGCTGAGTGTCCCACAAGTCCTTCCCATGAAGAATGCAGCTCAGTCACTATCTAGCTTACTTAAATACCTCTGTGCTAGGAATCCAACCAGGCAGCTAGAACTGGAAAATATGTGATCATGTGCATTTGATTATCTTATGTAACTACGTTTGCGCCAGAGCTATATGGCCTGGGGGTTTGTAAACATGGGTCCAAAACTCACGGTGTTGCAGGCCTTAGGTAACATACGAAATTTTATCTGGTGACCTGAAGAATGTACTGCCGGAGCTGTCTACTTGTCCAGAGTTTTGTGGCTGGATAAGGAGTGGTATTCCTGGAGAAGCTGTGCTATTTGGCTTTGCTTGTCTACTGGTTTGCAGTAAGAAGAAACAGGTGTTTTATTGAGTCATGTGGTTTCATCTTTAATTGAGCTTGACAACTACTGAAGTTTGGCTGAGAGCTTTTTAATATTTTTAAGCATACCAGGGTTGAGGATTGCCTTTGTGCCACCTCTCACTACCTTGCAGAGCAGGGAGGAGTGCTGGGGCACCTGCAGAAATACCTCTCCTTCTCCTTCCCCTCCTTTGTATGCTTCAGGGATCAACCATGCAAAATGCCCATGGAAACCCTGCATGGTGGCCAAGCTGAGGCCATCTGTACCTGGTGCTGCATGCTCCTCATGCCCTTGTGTAAGCACAGTGCCGTGATCTCTGGCTGGCGAGAAGACAGGGTATTGCTACAAGTTGGACGCTGTAGGACTCCATGAGCTGCAACCGTCTCTTACAAACTTATCAGCTGCCTGAGGCTGTTGGGACACCCCTCTTTTTTATTGCCTCCCCCGGCTGGGAAGTGGTGGGTTCAGTTCCCAGAAGAGGGCACTGGGAGCTGGAGGGTTTTGCTAAACTGCTGGGTAAGATGAGCCCTTCCACAAGGGGAGGTGGAGGTGGTAGGTGATGGCAGAGCACGGTTTTATAGTGGGAACTAACCGAAGCTCAGCAACAGGTAGAGGGAGATTTATCTTCCAGAGCAACGAGCTGACGGTGAGTAATGAGGATGATCAATGGAAGAGGGATCTGGGTTCCGAGGTGGGAGGAGAACAGCAGGGATATTGTTCAAGGAAATTAGGTCAGCCTCCTACTCCTGCTCAGAGCAGACACCGAATGAATTGCATCCACAGCAATGTCTCCCCCCGTCTCACCCCGCAGTAGCCACGCACTCACATGTAAGCCTTGTAATTGTTGCCAATTTTCTGGATTCGGATGTCATACTTGGAGTCAATGAATGGCTCGGAGGTGGCGTAGGTTTTTGCCATGGCTACGATGCTGGCCATGTCCCGGAAGTCGTGCTGGTTCTCAACTTTGACCTTGATTGCCAAAAATCCAGCAAAAACATGACAAGTGCAAAAAGAACAGGAATACCTTGTGAGTGGAAGTCATCTCCGTGTCTGAATCACACAACATCAGTTAGAAAACACAGGTCTGAGAACAGAGCAGGGACTGCATGAGAGAGAAGTTCCCCAGACCAACCTAGCCCAGAGAAAACTGAACCCTTTCTCCTTCCTCATGCATAAGCCCTGGTAAACCTGGCACCAAGGAGCCAGCTAGAGCTTTGCCCAGATGGCTCTTGCTAATGCTCATTGCTTTTATGATGCTTCAAAAAAATATTTCATCTCTTAAGGGGCATTACTTCATTCAGACATTAGAACTGCTATTTTCCATGTTGGGGTGGATGAAAACAGAGCATTTTGGGTGGCCAGGAAATCAACAAGAGAGCTGGTTGTCTGCCACTTCTAGGCTTCAGTTCCATGGCAATTCACATTGCCCCATCCGGGTTTTCTTTGAGGAGCAGTGCGGGTCTCCTGGCTGGACACAAGCTCTGAAGGAAAAGGCTGTCTCCGGGGGGCCCGTGATTCTCGGGGAGATCTGTGTGAGCATGATGCCGTGGCGTGTGTGCGGGACAGCTGGTTGGGCATTAGACTTGAGTCACACTTGGAGATGAGAGGGCAATAGCCTATGAACTGGAGATTTTCTGAGAAGCTCGCTTTTCACAGATTTGTGTTCATTTATGAGAAACACTCTGAGCCTTATCCAAAAAAAAAAAAAAAAGGAAGAAGGAAGGACCTAAATAGCAGAAGCTCTAATGATATGATTAAATGATATGATTAAATCTCTATGAAAGCTATTTGATTTGGGGGAGGATCACTGAACAAACTGGTAATGAGGACATGTTGGACATCACCTCATTTGTACCATCAACCACAGCGGTTAGTCTATTGGCAAAAATCTGCTTGGTGCATCAGAGAAACCCGTGCAATTCTTCTTCCTCAGAGAGGGACGGATGCAGGAAGGGTGGGTTAATTGGCAGAAAAAAGACCAGCGCTCATGAAAAGGGTGAACAAGTGAGTGCCTTTCTTTACATATTACCTATTCTTTGTATTGTGGTAACATCTCGAGATGGGGATTGCAGCCCCGCTTTGCTGTCTACTTGCTTGTAGCAGCCAGATGGTCTCTGCCCCAGAAGAGCTTTGCAGTTGCGTCAATGTGTGTGTTAAAGGAGGGAGATGCCAGACTGCGTGGAGCCGGCTGAAGGAAATGCATGCAATGGTATTTGGTGTTTCTCTGCGAAGAACAAACAAGTGGTTTTACATATCTGCCTTCAACCATGAGAGGGCAGGAGCCATCTTCACTAGAGAACAGAGGACAAGTTTGTTGCTAACCTGTTTTACTGTTTAGACGGCTTTGTGTACGCTTCAGCCACAACAGAAGCCAAAGATGCAGCCACATCCTGGTGCAGAGAAGCTCCTGAGAACCGCACAGGTTGTGGGGAATGTGAAAAACACAGCTAATTTGACCTGTGACCATTTCTAGATGCCTGAATAAGAAGAAAAAGGCCTGGACTCTGCTTCTCCTCTTGCTGAATGCAGAATGCCCCTCGTCCTCCTCCCTTTCGCTGTGGTGAGGGTTGGGCTCTTACTATTCAGGGCCATCAGAGAAAAGAGAAGAGGGAGACTACAGTCATGTAGGGGGTGGGAAAAAAAAAAAGGGAAATACCAAACCCAAACGGGAAAAGTGAAGGCAACCTTTGTACATGATGCAGGAGAGCAGCCTTGCTCTGGGCTGGGCTGTTGCCCCCTACGTCTGATGGGGAGCACCCCATGCTGGGGGAGCCCCAAGTCTGGGCACGGCTTGCAAAATCCCGGGGGGAGCAGCACAGGCTGCGCGGGGGCTGGGTGCCTTTGCTGCAGAGATAAGAGCGGCGCTGGTCTGGGTGACATCAAGCGGGAGCGTCCCCCCCCCAAGGAGATGATGGCAGGAGGGACTGCAGGGGCACACGAGGCAAGGCGTTAGGACGCATTCTCCCAGACCCCTTTAGCGATGGGGAAAGACGAAAACTGTTACGTAATGACCTACTTGGAACGAGGACCTTTGTGGGATCTGAAACAAAGTGCTGCGTTTGTGCAACAGATGTCTCTGGGCCCTGGCCGAGGCATTCGCGTTCCCAGCCCAGGAGCGTCGGTCCTGGGGGCAGAGGAAGGGATGCGGCTTCCCCTCACAGGCTGGAGTTAGACCATATTGCTAGAAGGGACTTGTATGCTCTTCTCATTAAGTGGGGTTTTTCCTCAAAAAGGTGGTGTGCTATAGGAAGGAAGGGTACATTCCTTCCTCCTCTCTCCCTGTAGGGACACGAGGCACGTATTCTCCAATGGGCCTGAGGATTTTTGGTTGGGTAAATAGGACACAAAGTAAGAAATGAGCACAGCAGATGACTCCCCCAGTGCTACACCGCTGCGCCATCCTCTGGAAACAGCTTTGCCGTCTTCCCCGGCCTGAGCCACAGCCCTTCCTGCGGACTTCTCAGAGAAAGCACCTCACCAGGTCCCCTTCTGGGAGGCTGAGGCCCTGTTTCCCACCAGGCATCAAAATAATCACTACACCAAAGCTGAAATCTGAGCTGCTTCTTGTTAATTGTTAGAGCCAGCCAAATTTGACAAAATAACAACTGTGTCCTGGGTTAGTGCTGGCTTAGTCCAGGATACGGTTATTACTTCATAAACAGGAAGCACTCCAGTTACAGTCAAATTAGATTTATTTTCATGTCTTATCTATCAAGTCCACCATTTTATTAGCTTTCTGCTTTTACATTTTTTATAATTCATTTCCTCGTGCCTTGTAACCATTTTACACATCAATAAAATATCCATTCTCCTAACGGGAGAAAAAAAAATAGAGATAACCAAAGGCAGGGTGTATGTAGCGTGACGCCAGAGGGCATTATTTAAGACAGAACTGTTAAAAGTCATTATAAAGCAAACAGTTACCAATTTACCTAATAAGGGATGAATCTAAGGCAGGTTGGCCAAAACGTGGAAGTGAAAAAAGAAAGAAGTTGGAAATAAATCAACAGGAAGCTATTCTTTCTCTCTCTCTCTCTCTCTCTCTCTCTTTTTTTTTTTTGCACCCTTCTTAGGATAAATGCGATATCCCATTAGCTGCATAGAGGAGCGCAAACAGCAAGTGCAAATACAGCCCCTGCCCCGCCAGCCTGTTTGCTTAGCTGTGCTGGCTGTTTGAGCAGCAATAGGCTCATTCTGGGGCCATCAGCTGCTGTTTGCTGTAGAGTTTTAGTGACCTGTTATGAAGAGCTTGGGCCAGCATGTTGACAAATGCCTTTTTCAGAGCAAGAAAGCTCAGCAGGAGAGTCCCTGCTTCCCTTCTGGCTCTCTTCTCTCACCCAGGTGCCGGCAGTGCCCTAGCACGCTCACTGTGGCTGCAGCAGGGAAGGATCTGGATCCCTGGGGACATGCTCACACAGATGTGACCAACCCCGTGCCCAGTGGTGGCACTTCAGAAGCTGGTGACCTGCGGCTGGTGCCCATTCCCATCCTCAACTTTCACAAGAGGCATTGATCTTGCTGCCCCTGAGCAGAACTGGGCAGAAACTTCTGCTTCCTCTGTCTCACAGTCCCCAAATCCCCTGCCTCGTGTATATGCCACATCTTCCTGCACACCAGGATCCTAGGGCTGCCGTCCTCCTCTCTCATCTTCAGCCTAAGCACTGCAGGCATTGCCTCACTGTGCCCTTTTGCTTTCATTAGCTACGAGGCCAAAAGAAAAAAAATAGCCAGTCAGCCAAAGTGGCATAATTACAGTAGTTTGCTTGGCTGCCCTTGCCTTGCCTCTCTGAGTGTCATCCAGAGTTAACTCGGCCTCACAGGTTAATCCCACACCACTTGGGAGATGGCTTGCAGAAGCAGTTTGTCTGTCCAAAATGGGTTTAGAGACAGGTGGAAAGGTAAATGTCCAAGGCTGAGCCAGGGCTGGGCTTGGCTCTGGTGTTAGTTACTGAGTCTTGGTAGGCTTGTGAAAATGCATGCTCTGAGTGCTTTCCTCCAGAGGAGCTGGCCTGGCCACACAGAACTTGGGATTTTTCTTCCATCTCAAACTACGCTTAGCCTTTCTGCAGTGACTTTGCCATTTTGGGACAGCTGGTCTTCAGGAACAGCTCTGCACAAAGGGCTTCCTGAGTCTCTCCTTCCCTCTACCCCAAGTTAAACTCCCCTTCTCAGAAGATACCTGATCCACTTGACACACATTCGGTTTAGGCCTAACTGAATGTGGCTAGTCCTTTGGCCCACCTCAAAATAATAAATATACGACAGTCTGCGCTTCCTGATTATCCTCAAATTGAAGTTCTACAAATGTTACACTTTAACGCAGT
Source organism: Anseranas semipalmata (assembly GCA_013399115.1). Lineage (NCBI taxonomy): Eukaryota > Metazoa > Chordata > Aves > Anseriformes > Anseranatidae > Anseranas > Anseranas semipalmata. The sequence continues at coordinate 443,481 of VXAA01006959.1, forward strand.
CAGCCTTATAATCCCTATTAACTTCCTGATGAATAGCTACTCTCAGCCACAAGTCTTGGCAGCTTTGGTCCCCAGTACCCTGGATCAGTCACCGTTTTCTGTGTCCAGCAAAAGGTTCCAGACTGCTGTGCAAGAAATGAGGATGCTCTTGCTATTTTCAAGACGGGTGGTACCTCCTCACTCATGAGTCAGTGGGAACACAGTGATTGGGCTGCTCTATTCTGAATGTTACATGTCAAGTCATTATTTGTCCTCTGTAAAAGAAAATATTTGTTCCTTGACAAACCAAGGCAGCCCTTTCCCCTTCCTTTCCTCTTTAGCGCACTGGATTTTCAAAGCTCTCACTTTTAGAACATTCTATTTCCAATCCCGAGAGAGACAAGGTGATGAGCTGTCCTTCCTGATAAAAAGCTTGTGGTATTTTTACATTACATAGTGGCTCTGTTTAGTTTGTGCTATATTTATACCAGGAAAAAAAAAAGTCTTTCCCATCCAGTAAGAGAGAAAATAACTCTGACCACATTATTATGAACACAACAAGTTTTTCTTCTACAATGTAATAAATTCATCTGAGCCAGGATTTGTACTGGGGAGGTGTTTTCATAATTATGGGGCAGGCATGGAGAGGAGGTGACTCTTAAACTGGCCTAATTAGAGAGGTCTAAAAATAAAGCAAGAGTAGCAAAAAATAAATATATATTTATTAAATTTATATAAATATATATAAAGCCACATGAATAGAAAGTGTTTTTCTTCTCTTTGCAGATCTGGCAGTTGTTCCTTTCTCATGATCTGATCAGGAAGAGGTGAAGAGGCTCTTTGAGTGAATTTACAGTGCTGGGCTCTGTTCCTAGGGCACTTTAGGGTCATGTTAGCACACAAAAGTCAGATATTAACACACTAAGAGCTTTATTTCTTGCAATGGGCTCTGGCATTATGAGATCTGGAGTCAGGAAGAAGTGTTATTCCTTTCTCACTGTAGCGCTCACCCTATTCAGCAGATACCACCAGCCACATCGGTGGTAGATAGGCTCAAACTGCACAATGCTTAAAAACATCTTAACCTCTTGTGAATTGCTGGGTGAACAATAGTTCAGTGCTACGCAAGGAAGGACATCTCCTTTCAGTGTCCACCTGTGATTTTCCTAGAGAAGACCTTGGCTACTGTTGGAGAGCTTAAATACAGCTTGAGAAAGGTCTTTCTCTGCTTTGTAAACCATTGTCTAAGTAATGTTTCTGATGCTGCATCTGTATCAATATGGTGTTGGACTAGCAGCACAGAGCACTAGTTATGATCTTCCAGTGCCAACGAGATATGGGGTGACTTCAAATTTTGGAAGGAGATAATGATGGTCATGGGAGGGGCTGAGGGGCATATGTCCTGTTGTTAGATGAGCAGATTGTCTGGGGTCCCTTTGTCTCTCTTGGTGAAGGCTATTCCTGGTGTTTCTGTTCAAGTCAACACAAAAGCTGTTGTTTCTGGATTTCTCAATAGAAAGTTCAAAAGATGCCTTTTATTGTGGTTTTATTTTCTTCATCTCCAACCCTCACCTTACATACATGCATCACATGGCAAGAGCATTTCTGTCACTACTGGTACACTGCCATCCCTCTTGGTTCTGACCTTGAATACCGACTGTTCCTCTTCCAAGCTAAAGACAATCAACAAAGCCTGTTTCTCACAAGTCCTGATGCAGTTATTTTTCATTTTAGGTTTGAGGATTCTCTGTTCAACCCTTTCATTAAAAAACGTGGTGAACGAATTTAGCGAAAATGTTGTGAAAACAAAGGATATGTGAAAATGAAAGTCTGACTATTACAATTATGCTCTTTCTAGCCATTATTACAAAATAATAAACACTCAGCACTTCTGGCAGTGCCAAGAGCCTTATGAACATGAATTAGAAGTAATCATTATAGCACTCTGGTCCGTAACACAGAGAAAATGAAGAACTGTGAAATGACACAAATCTCCCTGCAAGTCAATGGCGGAGCTTGCTGGGGAAGAGGCCTTTTCTTTGTCCAGAGTTTATCTGGCTCCTGGCCACTACCTCAGTACAAATAAAGAATAACAGTGTCTGGACTTCCAGTCTTTGCTCATTCTTCTAAGTCTTGATGCCTCTCATTACATGTGATTTTATCATTAATAAAAAGAAAAATATAAGTACTTCCTTGACAATTTCTCCTGGTAATGAGATTGTAATCTGAATGCTCACATCCTTTGAAGCACCCATTACAGGTACAGGTACATGGCTCTCTATCTTGGCATCATTTGCTGCAGTAAGTACTATTTTTAATACTCACATGTGTACTTTGGCTAATAGGCTGGTTATTTTATCCTTTGTTTCTTCAATCACCACTTTTATACAAAATATGACCTGGTGTAGGTGCTCTATTAATGTTTACTTTCTTACACTCATCCAAACGAAAAGCAAACCTCTCTCTTTTCTTATTATGTATATTTAGACCTAAAGACCTGCTGTTTTCTTCTGTCATCTCTACTTCTGAAGACAAATGCAAAAAAAAATCCTTTAGCTCTCTGTAATCTCCTTATTGTCATTGATTATTGCTTTTATGTTATAATGGTTAAAACCACCATTATGTCTCCTGGAAACTCTCTTCCAAGTTTCTTAAAAGGATGTTTGATTTTTTTTTTTTAACTATAGGTATTGCTTTTCCAGTAAACCTATAGTTCTGCATATTTGTATTCCTCCTGTCATTTTCTGTGGTTTCTTTCCATTAGCCTCACCTGGTCTTGAACTGTATTGCCTTAAAAATAAAACAAATTCCTGTTACTTGTCCTTTAAACCAATCAACTTGTTCTTTATTTTATTTTCACCTTCTCTTTTCTCTTTTCTCTCAGTGCAATGAAATGAAGTGGGACTTCAAGAAGACTAACTTAATCAATCTCAAATTTCCATCAGGCTGATTGTGGCTGGAGAAGGGTCCAAACTAAAACCATAAGGTCAACAGCCCTTCTTTCCTCTACCTTCCCCATTTACTGAACAGAGCAGTGTTGAAACTCTGTGCCCAAATCCACATCCAGACTTTCCTAGTAGTCCCTAATTTCATAAAGGACTAAAGTAAACTTGGCCTCAGACCAGTTCTTTCTTCTAGGACCCTGGCTGTCAGCCTATCTGCATCTGGAACGACTTCCTATGTAACCCCTTTGTACCATTGCATACAATTGTGCCTGGACTTTGAATAGAAAACCTCTTCCCCTATAACTTCTGACAAGAAAAATCACCATCATTAAGGAATAAAATGGGAGAGAAAGTGAGAGGTGGAAGAAGATCTGCTGTCTAGTGCAGAAGACAACAGCTAAATATTCTGGGGACGTTTTTCTCTGGAAACACTACGTAGGCTAAGGCACATTCCTTTGATTCTTCCCTCATTTCAGTAGCCACCTGATGGTCTTGCACAAGAGAGACACATGAAGCCCTCCCTACATTACAGATGAAATTGCAGAGCAGTCAGAGAGGTCCAGGATTACAGTAGGACTAAGATACCCACTGGGGCCTTAGAGAACTTGAAACCTGTCATCAGGGAGAGGCTTCTTCCTCCTGGTTTGTCCTGTTTGGATTTTGCTAATGAAATCCTTCTTGGGGGCATGTTCAGCAGCTTGCCCTGCAAGCAGCTCTAAGCTGTTCGCATGTAGTCTAATTCAATGACACCTCTGCCTGTTCAGCATACGAAGCACCAATATTTTAACAAACTTTTCCTGCTTATTTAAATGCTTGTTCTTTGATTCTGAAAGCCACCTCCACCACTTGCCCAGGAGCCCACTTCCTCTCCGGCAGCTACCATCTAGACAGGGGAACATTGCAACCAAAGCAAGAATGATGATGGGAGCTTCTGTGTGCAACCCAGGAAGTCAGAAAGAACTTCTGTTTATGGAGCGCAAACAAACAAGCTGTACCCAGCTTAGGTCTGGTGTACCTATGTATAATTTTCAGGCAAAGAGAGTGTGAGGCAGGGAGAAGACTGGTCTGCTCTCGGGAAGCACTGTGACAGGGGTGTCAGTTACAGAGTTCAAGTATCACCCACTTGGATTCAGAGATGATAAATTAGAATTCCCTAATTCTGAACAAATCACATTTTAGACAGATAGAAGGTGCTTTTTTAAGAGGTATATGCAAGGAAAAGAGGCAAAAGTGCAGCAGAGACATGCTGGCGATGCCTCACTGAAAAGGGAGCCCAGACACCCTCAGAAACAGGGGCTGGTAATTCACTGGGGGAATAAAGATCCCAGCGAGCCTGGGAAAAACAAACAGGTCCTTCTGGGGAGCGAACTGTTTTTCAGGATTCCTTGGCAGGCAACCAGCCACTCTGCTTTGTAAAGTCTTGTTCTTCCTTGCAAGGAGGAAAAAAAATAACTGAAGGGCTCCCACTTTATTGAATAAGGTCATCATCATGCGCTCAGAAGGACCAGCGCTGCTGCGCCTCATTGTGAGAGCTATGGGGTGTAGCTGCACATTGCAGGTGCTTGAATAAACAACATCACCACTTTCAGGAGAGTAGAAAATGTATAAAAGACGAGCCTAATGACTTCAGCCCGGCCAGCTTTCCCCCCACCCTTCACAACCCCCCTCCCACACCCCGGCAGCCTCCAACCCAACACCAGTGCCTGGCTCCGAGTGCGTGGCAGCAGCAGAAGGCCTCTTCTCCCACAGGAACAGCCAGTGCCACCCAGATAGGCTGGGGAAGGTTTAACCCCTTCGCCAGCTGGCCACACGCAGGGTATGATTGCAGGAATGCTGTGCCACATAGATATCTCTTTCCTGAACTATATGTATTTTTTCTTTTACTTACCTTCCCCATTCCAGCATGAGCATGTCCCAGCTTGACCACTACAGGGAAATTGGGAGTTGTGAGCTGAAAGACAGAAGAAGGAACTCCTCATTAGTATTTATTTCCAGCCATTGTATTTGAAAGAGTTTACTTTCATTTAGTAGCTTTTATCCCCTGCCTGGATGCTGATGGGCAGATAAACAGGTCCAATAAAGATTGCCCAGGTGGCAAGACAATAAGCAAGTAGTTCCTCACCGGGACCCATATGATCGGAAATGGAGGCCAGGCAGAATTCCTCAGATCTGACCCACTTTTGCTGCCTAATAGTAGTAACCTCTAAAACCTTCTTTTTTTCCCCACTGTGTACGTGTGGATGTGCATACACTCATATGCATGTAAAAAAGCTGCACCTGCAAGCCTGAATACACGAACACATTCAGATGCTGAAAACATTTGAATTCTAAGAAAGACGAGGGTTGTTTCTTTTTCCACACAGACTGCTTTGGCCTTTAGCGTGAGTGTGAGCAGTCCCTCAGCAGCTCCCATTCCCCTCCCATCAGCAGTGGTGGGGGAAGGCGAGCGGGAACAGGGGCCAACTCTTGGGTACAACTCACAAAGTCCATCTATTCATAAAGCCTCTCCCTTTCTCCTCTAACTTCAGGGGTGGGTGTAGGGAATAAAAGAGAACAAAGAAGGGTTGGGATCAGCAAGAAAAATAGAAAAAATTATGTCATGTCTTCTCTCTTGGCTCATGTGATGTTTACATTGGGCAGGGTCCTGCCATCTGAGCCATGCAAGTGCATCTCAATGCACATGTGGGATTTTACTTGGAGAGCTGCAAGTATCCTCTCTGCCTTCTGCTCCCCAGTTTCATGCTCATGCAACGATTCACTTGTAGAGATCAGCTGAGGGCTGGGTTGCACGGACTTGTAGGAAGTGCACATGCCAGGATAGTGACCAGGTCTATCTGGACATTCACACCACACCCTCCTATGTACCATTTGGTCCATTTCTGTGTCTCGGCTTGACATCACCCTGATCTTCATCTTGTCCTGTGCTCCTGATCCTAGAGATCTCAATGCTATCCCTTCAGTACATTACCCATTACTTTTTATTACATATTTCATTTGCTTTGATAGGAAGTGTTTTATAAGACACTTTTGTCTTTACCTAAATGCCTGAAGCACTGAGCTCTGTTCATTAAGCAGTTAACCTGGAGATCCAGCAATGGAAGGGACTTGAATTTTGACAGATAAATGGCTTTCCTATTTATTTAAGTTTGAGAATAGATAAACAAATTGTTCTTGTGTTAATTACCAATTGTCTGTATGGACAGGCAGGCGCTACACCCTAAAGATAGAATGGTGCTGCTGTCTCCATCTGTAGCAGCCTGCTATAAATAACAAAATTAGTAATGAACGCTGACGTTTTGCTATTCATCTGCTTATGTAAAGAAATGTCACAGGAGAGGGAAACAGTGAGTGCATCATGTTCTCAAGCAACCTGTGTCACTTCTGGGGACTTTCTTCAGCAGAAAGCTGAAGGACCCTCCTCTTCAGGCCACGGAAGGGCACCCTCAGCTGCAATATATCACAGCTCTGGCATGGACAGTGACCAGCAGCCCTGTGTCAGAGGAAGAAGCAAGAGACCATGATAGGTGGCCTTCCTGGAACCCCACAGTTAAGATAAGCACATGTCCAGGCACATGAGTTTGTGCTCTATTTCCCCTTTACCTCTCCAATTCATTGTAAGAGTCTGAAACTTAATTTGCTGCTGGCACAAGTGAGCCAAACGGAGGGCTGCACCTGAGGCTTACTGAAGATAGGACTATGGATGGACCGTGCCAGGCCTTTAATGTTGGGAGATGAAAGGTGGCCCAGCAGTCAGGGCACCCACCTGCTCAGGCTCAGGGAGACCTGGCTTGCTTCCCAGCTTTGTCATCCGTGCCCCGTGCACATTGTTTGAGCCAAAGCGCTTGCAAGCCCCGGCCTCTGTTCCCTGGATGCGAGCGGAGGCGGCAGCTGTTCCCACCGCACAGGAAAGGCAAGCCGCAAGCTGCGAGCCCCTGGCAAGGGGGCGAAGAAGTGCGCGGGACAGATAATGTGGTATCGCAGGCACAAAGCGGTCAGAGGCAGGAAGCGGTGTCTCTGCTGTCCCTGTTGTGTACCCTACCTGCGGGTTTTGCTGAGGGAACCTGGCTCGAGCACGGGGCCCGGCAGTGGGAAGCATCTGTTTTCCTGTGTACATGCAAAGAAACTTTGGGATCCAATAAACAACCCAAGTTTACTGCTAGCCTGGGAGAAACCACAGGCAATGGCAAAGCTCTGCTCAAACCTCTCCCTTTCTCTTTGCTTCTTGGAAACATGAGCTCAGCTTTCTTGGTAAGGCTCTGCCTCATCCTGCGTAGCAGCAACCAGCCAGTGCCAGAGCAGGCTGGAGCCACAAGCTGCTTGGGCTGGCCGTGGTGCCAGTGGCTGGGGGTGAAGCACGGACCCAGACTCCGAACATGCAACAGACAGCCTTGCTGGGGAAGCTGCAGCCCTGGGGAAATGCTGGCGCAGGGCTTGCCAGCAATCTGTTTCTTCCACCGAAACTCCACGCTGGAATAATTTCTATGTATGTGAACTTGCCTTATGGAGAAGCAAAGAGAGAGAGCAGCACATTCACTTGGCTGCATTTTATAATGGCTGTATCTAGTGACTCTGGAGTACCCTTAGTCTGTGCTGAAGTTAAGTAGGATCAAAAGCTCTCAATAATCCACAGGACTAGAGCAACCACCAGATATAGGAGTTAGGATGCTGTTGCTGAAGTGGTGGAAGTGGGGTGGACTCCACCACAGTCAACAGAGATATTGTGAGCTTCTATCATAGACAGATTGGGACCCCAGGCCCATTTCTGGTGCTAATAAGTTGGCCAGTCAGCATACTTGGCAAGCACATGAATGGACAGGGAAGCCAAAGGAAGGGAGAATGTATTATACATGTGAATATGGGTCAATGTACACACAGACCCAGTGAGAAGTTCTGGGGGTTGCCACAACTGCCACAAGAGCAAACCCCCGAGACGAGTATTTACACATGCGTAGTCATAGATTTCCTGGGAAAGAAGATGCTTATAATCAAAGGATAACATCAGAGTTTAATAAGAAAAGCATGTTTTTACTAAAATCATGCAAAGAAATGCCTGTGTCTTTCTATGTGTTTGTTTGTGTTTTGTAAAGGCTCTTTTTCTTGGAGAAATGGGAAAAAAACACTTTGATGCTTTTAAAATGTGCATGAACTGTTGACAGGGCTGGTATAGATGATGTCTGAGAGTTTTGGGATGGGACTGCGGCACTGCAGCTAGCTCCGTGATCAGACGCGGAGTGTTAGTTCATATGCACAACTCAACCCTTTGAATTAAAATCCTATAAGTTGATTCCCAGATGTTGTCACACAAAAGCCTTGAGATGGCAAGGTTTACAGATGTGTCTAGAACTCGGTGTATAGAGTCAAGCAGGAGTCTGAATCCTGAATTAGGGACTCTGCAAAGCCACCTTTTGTAGGAGTGAGGGGAGAGTCATGAAGTATTTCCAATTTAGCACATCGATGGCCCAAAGTATGTCATTTTAGCCTCTGATTTTACAGGCTTTGCTCTGCGTGTAGTGTCACTGCAAAGATAACTGCAGTTAATCAGTATTTTGGCACTGGTGTGTGAAAGTGAGTGCTGGTATGCATACATTAACCTCTATTTGAAAACACATGGCTGTAAACTATGACACTTTCCCCTTTATCCTCTGCCCCTCCTTTCCAACGAATACTGGGGTTTTTCAGTACTTCTTGTAAATATACGGATATCTTCTGTATTTATTGCTGGTGGAGCAGTAGAACAGAGTTGGATATAAAACAATCTCCAGGGAGATATCTTAGATGAAACGTGATCTATCACATAAATATAACGTTTTCCACTCTTTTGCTTCACTGAGGCCCTCAAGAGATGCTGGTCTTAGGTCTGTGATTTTGTATACTGTCCTACAGTCCATAAACAATGCTGAATGCATCTTTTGGTTTCCTTCTGCCATGCTTGGTTTTGTGCATTAGTTCACATTATCCACCTCATACAATGCACTTCCAGTTTCCAGGGCTACTCTTTCTTCTGCAGAGCCTTTTCAATAAACACTAAAATAGTCCTGGGTGCAGTGGCACCACGGTTGATATTAGGAAGGTTTTGGGGAGATGGGAAGTGGCAACATTAAAACTTCAGTCTCTTGGCACCAATATTGTATTACCATAGTGTCTAGTGTTTTCAATCAGGCCTGAAGCCCCATTGCGCAAGGTACCGTAAAACTTTTGCTTCACCCTTCCTCCAGAAGTAATACTGTGATTTTTTTTTCAAGCTTTTATGCTCTAAAACTGACCTTTCTGTTTATTTAGCTGTCTTTACTTGTAGGATGACAAAGTCTGTTCTGGGTGGGTACCTAATGGGTTATGGGAATGTTGTTCATGCCCTTGAGTGCTGAATGTTGAAAGTAATGTGTGTGGCACTTCCCTGGTGTCAATTAAGTTGGAGGAGCAGTGAATATATATGATTTCCTGTAAAAGCAAGCAAGCTGATGTAAACCTAGAGGAAAGTAATGATGTCATGACACGATGTCATTATGTTTATGGAACTATCTTACTGAAAGGTCTAAGCTAAAGACCAGCACTGACTGCATGCTGGCCTTGCCCGACGTGGCAATGTCAGGGCTGTATAGTAAAATATGGAGGAGAAGAAGTATTGCTCCCAGTTATTCACTTGCTCACTCATGTAATCACCAGCTCCATGCAGAATCACCGACTCAGTGGATTGATACTGTGGCCCCGTGGAGGTTTGTGGTGATAAATGTATGACAGACAAGTCCTTCTCTGCTGTTTACCAGATCAGGAATAGTGTGAGAAAAAACAAGCAACTATAGGAGAACATGTTGAACAATATGAGCTGCCAACATTAACATCTGTGCTCTGTTAAAGACACGTGATACGGATTCCTTCAAAACACACGTGTATGTTTGTTACTGTATTATAATTGCCACACAATGGAGAAAAATTCATTAGCTGGGGAAAGAGGGCCTGTGCTTCCAAGCCAGCTGAGGTAAACCCTGAGGAGGAGTAGGTATCCTCAAAGATCTTTGGAGGAAGGAGGAGATAGGAATTATCATGAGAAAAGTGCTGAGATACTTGTGACAGGAGTAGTTCAATAACGGCTGAATCAAGACAGCATTGTACCAGGTAGGACCTGAAGCAGCACAGTGGTTGGTAGGCAGGGTGGCAGCTGGTGTATAATAGTGCACCTTCTAGCAAAACGGGAGGCAGCACCTCATTTTAGGATAGGAGAAGTTTTGCAGAGCTTTACTGAGCTGGGGTGATGAAATCAGTGCTGTGGGCAAGGTGGATGACTTAGACAGCAGTAGTTTGGGTAGTCTGTAAGGGATGCTTGTAAAATTAAATGGGAATAAACTAACACACGATGCAAAGCATTTTAGCAAGCAAGTGCAAGGTTTTGGAGGTGGCACAAAGAATAGCCAAGAAAGAGGCTGCTGATAACAAGGTTGTGAGGAGAAAAAACATTCACTAATTTGAAGGAGACCTCACTGCTACAGGCCTGGATATCTGAGAGCAATGGGAGGACCAGGAACGAGTGCAAAGCAAAGGGTTAGATTTAAGATGCTTTGAATGGATGGCTTCTGGTCATTTCATTTAGTGCTGAAGCTGAGACCTCCAGCTTCAGATAGAATGAACATACTGAGCAACTAGATGGAGATACAGCAACAGTCAATTTGTGCTATGAAGTGAAGTCAGCAGTGCCTTAGTGTGAGAAGATCCTTCAGGGTGGTAAAAATCTATTCTTTGATCTTATCATTGAGTTTAGAAAGCACAACACACACAAAAAAGAAAGCCCAACAGCAACACAACTTAGTCCCCACATCCTTGAGTAAACAAACCACAAACCAATGTTTCAGGGCTCATAACACTTGCTGTGGTTAGAAGAGGCCACGGAAATAGGTGGAAAGGGTTAAGCACAAAGTGGAACTTTTTGTCATTAATTCCACCTCTAATGTTACTGTAACTTCTGTTTTACTTGAGACAGGATCCTTTTGGGTTCCCAGTGGTCCCCCACAGCATTTGGAGGATAAGAGTGTGAGCATTTTATATTATTCTCATTCCCTTGGAGCTTCAAGTGTGAGAAATATACGAACAAGTCCAGACAAACAGATGCTCAGAAAAAAAATAATATAGCATGTGTGTGTGTGTGTGCTATTATGCACACGCACATCTAGCAGTGCTGGTCAATAAATTCCCATTACCATCTCCTGAAATACAGGCAAGTTTTTTAAAGGTCATTATGAGTACATGGAAATGCTTAATTTCTTAATGTGTGGGGTTTGCTTAGCCACTATTTTTTTGCTGTTACCATTAAGGAAGCCTTTTGTATTTCCTCACTTGCTAGGAGAGCGAGTACATTCTGATGTTAAAAAACTGTGTGAATATTTTTTGCTGGATGCAGTGGGAAGAGAAGAGGAAACTCAAGAGGAAACTCAGGAGTTCTCTCTCCCTCCCACCCCCCTGACCCAAATCAGGTATTTTTGCCATGTTTTTCTCAAATTAGAGAATTCCATTCCCCATGTCAACACATTTCAGGGGGAGAGATGGTGAGTGCCAGCTGTTGACAGGGTGGGGAACTCTCTAGGAATTTTCTTTTGATGGGCTACCTCTGGGAAACCTGTAGTGCCTCAGCTGTGGTAGAAGATACAGTAAGGAAGCAGAGGGAAGAAAATGCTTCATGAAGATATGCTGGGGTCTTCAAAGCCATCCCTCTTCCAAGAACCTCTACGGTTCAGAAGACACTGGCCAACAGAGCTCTTTCTTCACTCAGAAGGCTGTCCCTTTTTGGGGGCGGACTGAATTCTCACTGATTTCAACATGAGCAGCATAGGGTTATACAATGAGAACAGAACTTCCCTGAACTCCACGGTGGAAAAAAACCTTCAAGAACAGGCACTGCAGGAATAATGAGGCCTCGCTGAAGCTGATCGTTCATGTGTTAGCCTGGGTCTCTAACCTCACCACGTGCTCAGCTGCAGGTGCTTTCCTGCCTCTGAAGGGCAAAGCAAATGCGGTTCCCAGCTCTTACACAAAGTTTTGCCGCATGCCCTGATGGCAGTGCTCAGGAGAATCACACCCCCCCAAGGGCTTGGTCGTGATTTCACAACCTTCTGCAGCTCATCAGGGAGTGATGCAGCTATGCCAGTGTGAAATGAGAAGCGGGCCCTGGGCTTATTACTATATTCAGCAAGAAATACTCTGCCTGACACAGAAAGGCTCTGATGTTTCATTGCAAGTCTCATGCCACTGTAAATGTGCCAATGACTCTGAGCAGCCTTGGCTGACATTGCCGTGCCAGATGCTGTCAGGAAGAGGCCATAAGCAATGAACCATGGATGTTGCCTGGTAAAAAGAACGGGATACCATGGTCCTCTGGAACATTTGAAATGCCCTCTGGGCTCCTGAAAGCTGCTGGGCAATGGATCATCGCCTCCTTCCTTCTTGTCATTCTTCAGCACTCAGAGCTATAGAAATAGCTGCACAGAGAACCAGGCAGTCACAGTCTGACTTTTTTGAAAAATCCCTGGTTTATTTTTGTATTTTTTTTTAAAAGTCCCTGTGACCAGCACAGCTAGTAATCTTAATTACTAGTCCACTTAAGTAATCTTAGTTACTACATGCCCTCCAGAGCATGAGGGGCTTTGGATATAAAAAAGAATGAGGAACATGAAATGTGTCACCCTGCAGCTGGTATCTCAGGCTACATCTATACTAGTATATTAAGCAATGCCACAGCAAGGACAATGGCCTTGAGTTGCCTATACTGTTCTCCCAAGCACAACATGGAAAACAACATGACTCTACAGCCTTTTTCTACAGGATATTTTGGAGGCCAAGACAGTTTAATAGTATGGCTGTGGCCAGACCATGCCAGAGTTGCCAGAGAATGGCCCTGGCACTGTATGGTTTGCTACCATAAACGTAGCCTCAGTCTGTCTCTCAGGGTTGAGCAGGAGAGTGGTTTTTAATCTCACACTATGCTCCATCTGTGTATGCTGCCACATTAGTGTTTTATTTTAGTTGTACAAATGAAAGGTCTATCACACGCACAATGGATTAAAGCTGCTACATGTCATACAATTCCCTTATGATAATTTTCACTGACTACCTTTTTCATACTGAATTCACAGTGGCCACATTTTTCACCTGCAGCCACAAATATTTAGACCACACATCTTTAGTTCACTGACCTGGAAAGTCAAGTATTACCTCACATGAGAAATGTTTATGCTATGGGCCCAGTTTGTCCTATTCTACAGCCAGATCTTATTTTAAGCATTTTGAGCCCTTAGGCTTATGCAGGAATCCAAATACTTCACCCATGTGGCCTGGTGGTGAGACACACATCCACTACGTTTTGTGGTCTCTCCAGCTCTCTGGGCCATAAATGGGGGGAGTAAGGGTCTCCAAAGGCCTATTCTGTGGACCCTCCTCCATGGGCTGCATATGGGATTGAACCCTGGCAGCAGCTCTTCTGAGCCCTGAAGTTGTTGTGACATCTTTTGTAGGCACCTACAGTGGACGGAGGCCAAGTGTGAGCCTTGTTCTTTCTACGCCCTCATTCTTGTGCTTCACAGTTTCAAGTTTATTTCTCCAGATAAAAATCTTGTATGTTTATCCAGACTAATTTTTGCCTTATGTCAGAGACACTGAGGACATGAAAGGCAACCATTGTATCCTGTGATTGAATTGGCTCTGTGTCTCTTGAGAGTTCTTAGGAACTTTCAAATTACAAGTTTTTTTGTAGGAGCCAAAAAGTGTAGGAAGGGCTCTATTTCACCATCTCTCCAAATTACCCAGATGCCTGGGGAAGAAAATAAGGTTCCAAGCTGCAAATTTTGTATTTTCAAAGCAGAAAGTTTCGTGTTTCAATGATTCTGTGAATGAGCACTAATTAACTTTTTTTTTTCAATCCAACAGGGAATCCAACAGGGAAATGAAATACTTCCAATCAGTAAAAGGGAAATTTTTCTGATATGCGTTTTATTTCTGCATGTTTCATTCATGAGGCTTTTTGACTTTGGGTTAGGGAAATCATCTGAAACCTTGAAACCTCTCAAGAGCTGAGAAAACCTTCTACCCAGGCTTTAAGGGCGTAAGCCCACAATGGCACCATATGGGTATTTGTCTCCCTCTTGTGGCTCATTCCACGAGATAAGACATGATCCTTCTCCAGCTGTTTCCTAAAGCCATTAGAGCTTTAAATGAAGTGGAAGAAAGGCATTCTGTGGCTGTCCTGTGCAATCACCCTATAAGCAAACCTTGGCTGCGACCTCAATGCTAAGAGAAAACCCAGTTTGCCATTCAGAATCAAAAACAATTGAGGAGTTGAGCAGGCTCTGCACAGGACACAGGCAGAGCTATTTTCAGCTGGGACTGGCTTCTGTTGACATCTTTCCCAGCTGTAACGAGAAAGGGGCTCCTCAAGTGAATGCATTCAGAGGAAACAGAAGAAACCACTGTGTGGATCAGCCTTTTTCATCTCGCAGCCACCACCTCGGTCAGCAGCATTTTTCCCCTGCTGAGCACACACATTGATGTATGGCAGGCTGCAGCGGCCAGGAACGGCAAGCAGCAGGAAGCAGAGAAATTCCATTCGCAGTAACACATAGACCCTCTTCTTTAGCTTGGGCGAGCCTGGAGCGGCAAAGGATGCTGTGGTCTCCATAAGCCCACTCCTTCTGTTTTGTCTGGAGAGAAAGGGTTCGCCCTTTACTGGAAAAAGAGGTGGAGACCTGAGCTGATTTCATCTGTGAGGCAGTATCTCCGCTTCTCTGGGATAAATGAGGCAAATGTGAGTGAGCTGGTCCACGCCCAGCAAAGGAAGGTATTTGTTTCTTTCCCAGGCTGTGACGGGATACAGGTAGGACTTTGGAATGTGGGCAGAAGCCAGCATGGAAGTACATGGGCACGTGCCTGAAAGAAGGGCATTGGGCCAGCCCGGGGAGCTCGGGCTTGGCACTCTGGCTGGAGAAAGGGCCCCATGCACAGGAGGGAAAGAGGAGCAGCGGCACCACTCACCTCCACTGCTGTCACTGACGTTCAGTGACAGCATCACTGCCATTGCGTCGCTGCACCAGCCAGGAGCTCACTCATGAGCAAAGTGCAAGACTAGTCCAGAAAGATGGGTACTTGTTGCCTTATTACGATTCTACCTCTTTTCTTCCCATCAGATCTTATGCCATGAAATTATTTCCTAAAACTGGTTGCTGAAGTCTTTCACAGTGGTTCTTGCTTTGTTTCTCATGGAGGTAGTGTCAGAACCTCAGAAATGCAGCAACTGAACTCTGTGAACTGTGCTGAAAACACAATTGCTATTGAAATGTATAGACAAAACTTCAGGGGAGTGGGAGCTCCTCTTAAAGGAAAAAAAAAGCCTTTGCACTCACAAAAAAAAAAAAATCTTTGCTCTCTCAAAGAAGCTAAATCATACCTCATTCTGTTTAGACTACTCAAAACCTGTAAGATAAAACCTAGTCTCAGGTGGTAGGAACCAACTGGGCTTTTCACTTTTTCTTGATTTTGTTTCTTAAACTCTGAAATCAAAAGAGTTTTGTATATACTTATCTTGGTGGACTTCTCAGCTGATGGGTTTTCACCCATCAGTTGTGAGTGGGTCAATGAAGAAAATGTTCAAAACTTCACGTGCAGAAGTGGCTCAACTAGAGTAGCAGGTGTCCAGGCTGTGCATGTGTGTGTGTGCACACTTTTGGACTTGAGTAGCAAGACTCTGATACTGGACCTTGAGGACAGGGTACTATTTCATATGCATTTTGTAGACAGCCCTAATTAGCTAAATTAGTTTGTCTGCATCATAAATGTAAAGCAGCGCACACTGGATTTGTCTCTAATTGTGGCATTGCTGTGGTGATGGGTTGCAGACTTTTTTTAACTTTCTCATTAGTACTTAGCTTTAGGCATTTGTGAGAAACCACAGCCTCTAAAGGCTCCCACTCCTGTCCTCTTAATTTTGACTCACAAGGTTTTAATGGATGAACAAGAAAGCAAAGAAAGCCTTTGGTTCTCATACCAT
The DNA here is from genome assembly GCA_013399115.1 of Anseranas semipalmata. Taxonomy (NCBI): domain Eukaryota; kingdom Metazoa; phylum Chordata; class Aves; order Anseriformes; family Anseranatidae; genus Anseranas; species Anseranas semipalmata. The sequence goes on from VXAA01006959.1 coordinate 459,426, forward strand.
TCAGCAAACCTCCGGCTGGCACTGGCATTGTTTGGGAACCCTTGTGGGGATGAAAGCAAATTCTGTACAGATGTGGCCTCTTCTGAGACTGCTCTTTGAGGCCTGTTGATTCTCAGAACAAAAAGCACGTGAGAAGGGTGACTGGCAGGGGATTTCCATGGAGGGCTCTAAGTGAAGTTATTTTAAACCGATCCTGCACCACACAGGGCTAGCAATAGTCCTCGGTGGGAGGGGTTCCCAAAAGCACGAATGCTGCTGTGACCCTTTGTACACAGTGAATTTTTCAGTAACCTCAGTGGGACCAGAGCTGGCATGTCTGCTCCACACAGTGGGACACTGCGTGGAGATCCTCTGGGCTGATGCGCTCATGAAGCACGTCATGATGCAGGCTCACCAGTTTGGAGCTGGGAAATGTACAGTTGGATGAATGTGGCAAAAAGGCCACATGTAGATGGTTTATGCAGGGACAGCTCAGGCGTTTCTGTTCCCAGACCTTTCCAGGGAGGGAAACAGGGGTTAGCATACATGGATCTGTCCAATTGTGTATTTTTGCACCTTGGTCTCCATCCATGAGAAGTTAATGGGGTGAAGCCATCTGGTTGGGTATCTCTGTGCCTGCTGTGAAGACACGCTCATGGAGCACTTATGAAAAATCCTGCCCTTTCTTTCTAAACCTTCATGGAGGGAGTTTATGAGGCATGATATGTGAACCCTGACCCGTGAAAGGATTAACCAGCTCTCAGAAATTGGGAGTGGTAAAGGGGGTCCCTCCTGAAACAAATCCCACTCTGTGTAAGATTGCTGATTAAATTGAGTCTTTGGATGGTAAAACTGTAACTGGGGCAGGAAATTTGATTACATCCATCAGTGCAACCGTCTGACTTCATGTGGCTAACGTTATCCTGAGCTCATCACTGTGGCAGCGTGGCATCTCACACGTAAAGACTGAAACCCTGGCCTCACTGAAGGCAGTGGGAGTTAGCTCATTCATTTCAACAAGACTATGGTTTCTTTTGCAATGTTTGGTAAAGATTGTTTATCTCAAATTCCTTTCCCACCCTGAGGTATTTTCACTGTTTTATTGCTTGATTATGCAACTTTTAAGCAACCCTGCGCGGATGGCCTTTCGTGCCAAAAATTGAGGCCTACTGAGAGTAGGAGGGCAGCTGAAAGGCTGCGGTCACCCAGCTTATGACACAAAGTCCCAGCGGGATGTGGGTCGCAGCTGCCTTGAGACATCCTGGTGGCAGGGAGAAGCAAGCTCCTCTGGAACTTGGAGCAGTTCTGAGCAAGATCAAAAAGAGAGGAAGGGATGGACCACATCTTCCCTCTCTTCTTGTATGAGGTCTGAACCAAGTGCACTAAGATCACCTCTCAGAGGCGAGCAGCAGGGTTTACGTGTGTGCATAGAGATGGGCCTCGCGAGACCAAGAAGGTATCTCAGCCAGCTTTCATGCTGAAGCATGCTCAGTGACCAAAGAGCCTGCCTCAGTGCTCTGAGTAAAAGCTTCTGAGGGACGTGGAGCCTGCTTCTTCCACAGCTCTCAGGAACTTGCCCTGCTCCTTGCGTTCCCTGCTCTCTCAAGCATGTCCCACTTCTTCACGTGGTGCCAGCTGCACAATGAGTGCACAGGGGCTGTTTAGGAAAGGTTGTCACTGTTGCCTTTACGGTGGCATGGGTCCATACTACACCAGAGCTGGCCTGCAGCCACGGGCCTAGTTTGCCCCAAAGTTTCCATGTTGCCAAGGTAACGGTAGGAGACACAAATCATTTCTATATGTGATTTCATTCTTTTATGCTATAAACTAATTGCTTCCTTGTACCACAATATGTTCCAGCTGTTGGTCTTTATCTGTTTCTGGGTTTCTTCCGTCACTCTGGTGCATGGGTAATTTTGAAATGGTTCCCACATTTCCTCTTTTACTTCAAAAGAAACGAGAAAACAAAAACACTCACAGGCAAAATCTGCTTGCTCCTCACTATATTTTTCCATGTAAGAGGCTCTGAGATCAAATTCCCTACAATATTACCTATCAAAAGGATTACTTTGCATTTGTTGATGCAGAGCAGAGCTTCTTCCCTGGTTACACTATATATGTAAAAGCCCAGAGCAGGGACAACTTATGCAGTGCAGTATGTGACAAACCCAACCTTAATCTTTAATGTAGTCTACTTGTACAAGCTTACAAAGACTAGTTTAGGAGTGAGGGAGAATGAGGACCCTTTAGTTTATTTGTAAAAGTTGATGTGATCCTTCTGTGTCCCCAACAATAGATGACAACAATTATATTGAATTCAGTTGCTTCAGAACAACCAGGCTGTTCTGAGAGGTGGCTAGGTGGTACACTGGGCTAGATGGACTACTGGAGATCAGATTTCCAGGGCTGCAAACAATCCTTGTGAGAGATGAATTAAACAGGTCCTGCTTCTTCAACCACAGCCTCAAAACATTTCCCAATACCCAAGAGCAAGATTACAACTAATGTTCTTTCAAGATATAAAGTAGAATATCAGTTTTAATTATTTTCAACTGCAAATATGTTATGAAGGCAAGCAAAGAGGTATAAGGAGTTGCCCAGAGAGGTGGGTGAACTTGGCAATGTGATTCAAAGCTGACCTTTTCAATAGCTGCATTAATCACTGGCTAAGCTAACATCTGACTTGCAACTTCAATTGAAGACAGGCTGCTGAGTTTACGGAAAGAGTGAGGGAGAATTTTTCAGGGAATCATGAGGAAGAAATGAAAAAGGAAATAGCTGTATGGGACAGGCATGAATTGCAAGCAAGCTGACTAAATGGGGTGAAGCAGAGGCTATTTGCTTTACTTCAGTGTGAATGTTACAGGAGGCAGATGCCCATGGATACCCTGATCCTTGGTTCCTACTGCTCCTGTTTCCTGACTGTTCTCCTTTGCTTACAGCTTATTGATGGGAACCAGCAACATGAAGAATTAAATACCCAGGTGCAAATTGAACAAGCTCTGAACTTCAGTGACCTCTGTTTCAGGCTCATTAGTTTGATCTGTCTTGGGAGTGCCAGCTGGTGGCCAGAACTTTTCCGCCAAGGGATAGCCCACAAAACAGAGGTCTGTTGCATGATCATGTTGTTCGTGAATAGGATGAGTTCCATCATGAAGCTTACAATGCTGTTGGGCAAATGTACCCAGCAATGAGCAGGGCAGATTTAAACTGCATGAATTTTTTATAATAAGAGGGATTTATACTGACTCCAAATGACATTAAGAAAGCCATCCTAGCAATTCCTTTCTGTGGACATGATCAGACAAGCAAGTGGGGGAATGGTACTCTGGCACTTTGGGTCATGCTTGGGGCATGGGCCATACCACAAGCTTGGCTATAGGAAGTGTGTCATTTAGTGGAAGTCTTTGGAGTATGGGGCCCAAAATTGGTATGTTTGTTAGTAGCAGTGCAAGGCTGAGACTACTCCTCTTTGGCGACATGACAGTCCAGGACCAGCTGGCCAGGCAAAGGATTGGTACCCTGAGGCCACTCAGTGAACCTCATGTTAGATAGGTCTGAGTTACACTTGGAAAGTGGTACAACATATGTCAAGTGAAGGAAGGAGCTTTAGGCTGATACAAGTGTGCCTATATTGAGATTTTGTGCAGGTGGAAAAATGGTAGGACTGGCCTGGTCTTTATACTGCTCTAGGGCAGATGAAGGCAGCAGGAAGGGGGAAAGACCCCAGATACCTTGCCCTTTTGTAATGAGGGGTTTACACTGACTGTAGATGATATTGAAAGCACTCTGATTGCTGTCAGGCAGAAATAGCTAAAGTAACAGCATAACCTCACCATGCATTAGCTCCTGCTCACCCTTCTTACTGCAAATATAGTTGGATTCCCCAGATTTGGGGAAATAAGTGCTTAGATCTGGGGTTCAATAAAGCTGATCGGTTTGAAAAAATGATTCAGCTAAAGCCAGCACAGACTGAAAACATTGCACTGCCTCCAATAACTGCTAATCCAGTGATGCCAGTCTAAGGCTGAGGTCTTGAATGTACTGGCATTGTACAAAACCATAAGGCAAAATCCCAGCAAAACATGACTGGTGAATAAACAGAAAAGCAGAAGTGTGAGGGTGTAGTGGGAAGATGGTCAGCACAAACAAGCATACATTAAGTCCTGATAGAAAATCATCACAGCTGCTAGGTAGTTACCAGGCTAATCGGGGTCAGATCCTGCTCACCCGGCGGAGCCTATTCTGAGACTGATTATTTGATGCACAAAGAGGTGAGAAACCACCACGGTGAAGCAGGTCCTTCAGCCATTCACATGACAACGAGTTTTCCCAGGTGTGCTGGCCAATTGTGCTCAAGCCAGAGTTTCTGTCTTACCTAACCCACACGCCTGGACCTGATCTGTAGTAAAACTCCGTGGGAGATTTCACAAACTCCTTAGCTTAGAAGAAGTTTGGGGATGCAATGAGAGAACTAAGCTCTCCTTGAAGAGGAGTTCTTGACTTCCAGAATAAAACCCCAGGGTTTAGAAACCTGAGCTCAGCGTATTTTCTCTGGTGAAAACTCAGTTTTGAGCATGATCTGACAGAGCTCTGCCTGGCTGCCTTTCTGGGTGGGGTGGAAAGCATATTTGTTTGCAAAATCTGTGCATTGGGAAGCAACTTGCAGAGTTGTTTTTTCTTGGAGAGAAGATGGCTAATTATCAATATATACAATTATAAAGGAAACTCTTAGGATACTATACCAAACACTGTGCAAAACAAACCCTGCTTTAAGTGTTTGCAGTCAAAACAGACAAGATGAAGGTGAATTACTGTCTTCATTTTGGGAATGAAGAACTGAAACACCGGGAGATTAAGTGACTTGCCATGAATCAAGCAGGCAATCTGTGGCAGAGCCAAGAATAAAATCCAGATCCCACTTAAGCAACCTAACCAGGAACATCCTTCCCATTGAATAGTTTAATTAACATAAATTAAGCAGCAAGTTGACTCAACATGTTTTTAATTTTACATGTGTACTTCAGAGAACACGATAATTGCATTTTATAATCTAAAAATAAACAAACACATATGTCTGTCAGAAAAACAACAGGCACAGAGGAAAAATAGTTCAGTGCTTTATTACATTTGGTGTGAAGTACTTTGTTAGGACTAAAATTGTGATGTGAAGTGAAGGAAGAAGGCAAAGAACTCTCTCCTTCTGTACTAGTTTATTGGAATTAAAAATAATCCTTTTAGGTCTGTACTGTCTGAGTGCCAGGGCTCTGTGTAAACAGAAGAGCCAAATGACGGGTTCTTTAAGCACAAATCCTGTCAAATCCACAACATCCTCAGTTAGCTCAGTGATGTTCAGCGGGTAAGAGGCAGAGATGAGGATTTGCTAGCATCTAATATGTGCATTTGGAAGGGTCCAAAGACAGAAGGAGTCTGGAAAGCACCTGAGCCCTCCCATGCACTGAAAGGGAAGATGGAAGACAACAGAAGAGGGGATACAATAGTAAATCCCAGTCAAGGGGAAGATGTCTTTTAAGCTCGACAACAAATCTGTCTGCTCTTTGAAGCTGGCTATGCCAGGCTTCATTCCCAGACAGCAGAGTGAGCATTCCTCTCTAAAATTAAGCCCCTGGCAATTGCTCCCCCCAGGAATAGGCATGTACTGAGTGCAGGAAAGCTACACATGAGTGACAATAGGATTTAAAGAGCAAGAGAATAGAGAGGAACCGATTTAGACCTCATGGGAACATTCACGGAGCCTTTCTACATGCAAAACACTTGCATTGAATTAAGCTAAATCAATATAAGCCAGCTGGAAAATGATCAATGGGGATGGCATTCACAAGCAAACAGAAGATTATTTGGCAGGGGCTGCATACCAGCTGAGGGCCATGTAGCCCTCCCTGGTCAGCCCAGATCCATGGAGAAGGTCAAAAAGCAACAGTTCTTGTGGTAACTGCTCTTGCATCACAGGGTGCAAGCACAGCCACGTGTCTGCACGCTGCAGCCCTCCCAGATCACAGTAACACCACTGACAACACTGTGCTGTGCCTGGAACAACTGCCCCTGCTGATATTAATGCATCAGCTGGAGCTCAGTGCTGTGCTAGGAGATTTAGGCATCTCCTGGTTACCCTAGAGCATGTGCTGAATGACTGCAAGTCTGCCTGGTGCACGTCTTGTACATAGATCAGCCTTTACCGTCTTAGGGTATCTTCTGCAACTCTTTTCCCGCAGTTAAAGCAAAACTAGAAAAATTGGCAGGACCCTGGCCTTCATCCACAGAGCTGAAAAAACACAACACTCTCTTCTTGTGACTATGCTATCGGTACAACACAAACCCAACTTTGATTTTCACTGTGGCAAATGTTTGTACTTTTTTGTCTGTGAGGAATGTCAGGAAAATGTCAGTGATACTTGATGCACCCAGAGTTATGTCTAAGATGATACTTTGAGGCAGAAACTTGGCAAACTGGTATCTGGTGGCTGCATTTTTCCAGGGACTGCTCCTGAGACAAAGTTCCTGCTCCACTCTGCTTTTCTTCAAAGCTTGAAGACCTTGTAATATGAAGGCTGGTGCTCCATGTCATCATTTTCATTGTGTCTATAGGCTTATGTGGTAGTACCTTGTTTTGGCGAGCAGGTGCCAGTCAGGAGGGGAGCAATGTCTTTCAGAAAGGCTGTGCCCCGCACACGGCATGCCAGGATTGATCCCACTCCTGTGCTTGGGTTTATGTTAGTCACTGATGAACAGTTGGGAATCAGAGACTGAATGAAGCAGACCTCTGACAGACTCCTTCAGCGAGACACTTCTCACCTAACATTAGACACTTCTGGCTCTCACCTACATCTGCAGCAGCCAGTCTGGACAAATTTTACAATCAGTGGAAAGAAGTTGGGGTTTTCAGAGCCTGATTTGTCTGTAGTATTTGAGACACATACCTCAGGATGAGAATAACTGTTCCCCAGTAATGCTTGTCCCATCGATGACAAAGACAATGCTGGTGACCAGGTCAAATATACACACCTGCATAATATACATCTACAGAACACACATTTGCATTTGGTTAGGTGAATCCTAGCCCTTGAATGTAATTGATTTTGAGCAACACCCTGGTGTCCAGAGGCAAAAAAAAAAAAAANAAAAAAAAAAAAAAAAAAAAAGCCAAGAAAATACTCTGACTGGAAGACTGGAGTTACTGAAACCCTCACCTTACTGGAGGTGATATTTTCTGGGAGTATGGAGGGTAACTGGAGAAAGTTTAATCAGTGCTTTGTTGCCTATCAGCAGATACTGTGAGCCAAGGAAAAGGAGGAGCCTGGTTTGCTTTGAGGTGCTGGGGAGTGGTCTGCAGTGCTTGTGCGTGGGTGTGTGCACACACCATCTGTCCTTCGGGCCTACACTACCAGTATGTGGCCCTCGGTGATGGTGGGAAATGATGCTGAGCGACTCTTTTCAGCTGAATGCTTCTGCGACAGTCAGAGGTGGCTTTATTTTTGACAATAGCTGGTGCTGAAGTACTGGATGCTTCTAGTAGTTTTGAATTCGGCCTGACATCTGAGGCTCACCAGGATACTGTATCACAGGAATTAGAAGAATACTGGCTTCCACATAAAAATGAAACATGTGGACCATATGTCATTAAACAGTACAATAAGCAGGCAAAAATACAGCAGAGTTTGTGGTTGTCAGGGGGTCGAAGAGCCAATCTCCTTGATTATGAGGAGCTGAGTCTCTAAGAAGAGAGCACACATGGCTGGAACCTGAGGCAAAGCTGTGAAAATCTACTGGAGCAGCCAGAGTTATTTCTTGGCAATGCAATTTGAATTTGCCAGCCAAAGGAAGTTACCTAATTACTGAAACCTACAGAAGATGGACAGTGCTATCATGCTCCAGAGGATGCACGCTGTTACCCAAAAAGAAACTGGAAGCAGAATGGTATACTGGGCACGGAGCTGCCGTCCTCATTATGCAGCGCACAGATCTACAACAACACAAGGACAATGGCTGGTATTTGGAAAAACCTTCAAGAACCACAGTAATTTCTATCACTTTCCAAGAGTTTCTCCAGCATGGACAAAGAGGACAATAGCACCGCGTCCTTAGATGACTCTTTATGGGACCGGTGAGCAGTACTGCAGAGGATTAAAGCACTATCATCTCAAAAGCAAATGGAATGGCTGTGCCTTGGATGTGGATATTGGTGCAAGCTGATGTGTTGCCAGGAATAGGGATGCTAGTATGGAAAGCAAAACCACAGGCTGTTGACCATAAATAGGTGAAGCTCAGGACTTACTGTGGTGAGCTAATTCCTATTAGTTGTGACTAAACTCACGGGCAATTAGCAAATTGGAAGAAGCATAATTTATAATCACACCAAGGGAGAAAAATTATCCACGAACAAAAACATGCCACTCCCTTCATCTCATATTAAAGAGGTAACTCACCAAGGAGGCAGAAGATCAAAACAATTGGAAAAAAAAAAAAGTTTGAGAATATCTTCCAAGGGAAAGGGAACCTGTTAAGGCTTGTTGCATACACTGAAAGCACAGGCCAGCCAAGTAAAAAATCCCATGGCATGGGAACAGTTGGTCAGCTGATGCAGCCTGGCATAAATTACTTTATGTTGGAGAAATGAGTATTTATTTCAGAGATAGCCTTACTAGACAGTCCTGAAGGTGATCACATCCGTTTTCTCTAGATCTAGCCACCTGGCTTAGCTAATGGCTAACAATGCCCCGCAGTTTAGTGGATATGAATTTAGGCAGTCTGTGGTAAAGCACAGTATGAGACATTTTATTGCTAGTCCAAATGTATACTCAGTACAACAGGTTGGTAGAAAGCAATATCAAAATAAGAAACCACCCACTGGAAAAGAGTAAGGAGGTTAACTGTGACCTGCATTTAGCATTATTAAATTAGAGGACTGTACAGAAGATGAGTGGTTTGTCAGCTATGAAGATTTCCTTCAGCAAAAATCTGAAGAAGAGAGAATGCCTGCAGTGTTAGAAACTGATGACACCGAAGCCTGGCACATCTACAAAGAAATAGATGAGGTAAAATAAACCTTTAAGAACTAAGGTCTAAGGTCATGGAAGCATCCACTCTTACATGAAAGCAAAGCAGATGATCTATGCAAAAAAAAAAAAAAAAAAAA
>VXAA01006959.1:468571-579132 GCA_013399115.1 Anseranas semipalmata
AAGAAAAGAAAAAAAAAGCAGTTGCAAGTAAAAGTGAGATCTGAAATGGCAGCCTTGAATTCATGAGGATGTCATTACAAATGGACATTTGATCTCTAAAAACAAAGGTGGCTTCTCCAATTTTTTAGAAGGGACAGTGACGAAGAGCACAAGGTCATTTATTTTACTCAGGAAGGTCTCAAGCAGGGGATGACTGGAGCTGGTTGAGGCACCTGCATCCTAGATTATGGCACAAGAAGAACTAACAGACTTAGAGGTGCTTGTCAGTAACTGCAGGGGTTTGGGGCAGGTCCATGCAACTCTACAGGGTACATCAAAAACAGACAATGTTAGTTATTATGCTGTGTACATGTATCTGGCTTTCTATATTATATTATTGCTGGTGAAGATGCATATGGAGAACTGGACTTTTAAAAGGCTTTCTGAAAGCAAGTGACAGCGGGGACTGCCTTGAACACAGGCCGATGTTATGCATTGATGGATAGGGGAAGATCAGACCCCAGTGAAGTGAACCTCTTTCGGATATGATCGCTCTAAATGACTTCTGAACACCAGTCGTAGCTCATTCAGGAATACTGTTTACTGTCATTTAGTGAGAAAGTACTGCATCAGCTGGCACTCAGGATAAGTATCTCTTGAAGTCAAAACAATTTTGGAATTACTAAGAAACTGATTGTGCTTTCATCACCATACTGATTTGCCAAAAAGATCACCTATCAGTCCAGTGTATCTTGGGAAAAACAAACCTGAAAGTAGTTGAAATGAAAAGTTTCTGCAATTTACAATGGCTTATCGTTTTGTGAAAAATGTCATCAAGACAGCATTTTCTAGTGGAAATGTCAAATGAAAACAGGAGCATTTTGAATAGCAGGAGAACATTTTATTTCCCTTACATGCAGATTTTTTTTCTAGCAAAAATACTTTAAAATATTCTATCAACATTTCTTTTTACACAAAGCAATACTATTGGGGCATTCCAAATCACACAAGACTTTGAATTTTGTAATGGCGTACTTGCTATCTTACGCTAGGATTGTAGTCTCTTGTGTTATCGGAACACCACCAATTAAACAGTGCAGATTTATCTAAGAAAAGCACCTATGAATGTTCCAGGAATCTCAGTGTAGCTAGTTACAAGCACTAATAATTGTAAAATTAATTAGGCCTCAGAGGTACTTACACATCTAATGCCCCTTTCTGTAATACAGCCCTTAATACTTTTGGGGCAGAGAGACAAAGCGTTGCAATTGTACTGAAAACAGCTGAAACATCCTTTATTTTATCACAGCACAACTTCTAATTTCCAAACCTCTTCCCCCCAAAACACTATAAACTTCAAAATGCCAATGGCAAAAAATAAAGCAAAGCAAAACAAAAGAGATCTCCTTAAAACATACAAATTAAATTTCCTTCTGGACTCCCCATAGGGTTTTCCCATCCCATCAAGGGAATGGTGACATCAGTTCAAGGTGTCATCCCCTCTCTGAGTCATTCAGCTGCACAGAGAAGGAAGGGAAAGGGAAAGCATTTAGATGGGTCTCCGGGGCTTTAGCCCACTGAATTCCTCCTCAGCATACAATCTCTGGAAGAAGCGGAGGAACCCCTTGAGCAGGAAGTGATTCAGAAACATACGATGGCCTGTTTGCGGTGACTCACATCACATCAATGGCAGAATTGTCCAGAGACCTATAGAATGTCAGGACTCTTTTTCTACCATTGTGCAACCACAAGTACCAAGAAACATGTGTTTCCTATCACTCAGCCCAGCTTTATTTTAGGCTAATATATATCAGTCTGTCTAAATGTATGTTTTGAAAACAAAGCTGGGTTTGCATGTATGTGGAGTGTCTCATGTTCAGGCATATTATTATTATTATTAATTTAGATCACAAGTGTTTCTGTTGGAGATTGCATGGATGTAGTTACAATTTGTTCTCTGTTTCCAGCCGGCTGCACTATATAAATACATACTTTGAATGGCACATATGTTTAACAACATCTTCTATGAGCAGGTTTCATGCAGACATGCCATCAGGTCTCTGTGACCCATCACATGGGTTTGTAACACTGCAGCATTGTCAGAGCAGTGGTGATATTCAGGTTTCCTATGGTGTCTTATAAGATGCTGTTTGACCTTCTGAAAAATTTGCCTTCCGGTGACCATTCAAGCTGGAATATTCTGCTCTTAAGATGAAAATATGGAGAATTTCAGGTAAACCAGGAGGCTACATACACTTACACATATATACTCACACACTCAAGCAAAGGAAGAGTTGTTGGTTTGCCCATAGTAATGAATACTTGCAGCTGCTTCTTTGGGAAGCTGGCAATTCCAACTCCAAAAAAAAGGCAGTGAAGTGTAGCAGTCATTGGATTTCTTCATCCTTATGAAAATTTGGCCAAATTTGATCAAGTTCCAAACTTCTGGAATTTGCAGTTTGCACATGCTAAGTGCAGACTTGCCAAAGATCTACCCTAAAACCTTGAAAGCATCTGTCTGCACTGAGCGGGCTGCTGAAGTGCAGAAGCTCACCAAGATTCTTCCATGCAACTTCTGGCCTCGGATACCATAGGTACTGAACAGAAAAAAGGGAATCTGTGGGTGTGGAAACACGAACAAACAAATACAGGGAAAACAAATTACTTTGTGTGAACTGATAGGCAGGAATTTTTCCTGTATGTATATGTATTTCAAGTACTTCCAAGTACTTTCTGGTTTGTTTTTCCCAAGTTATACTGGACTGATACATGATCTTTTGGCAAATCAGTATTGTGATTATGTAGAGTAATTCTTAATCTACATAAATGGGGGGTAATTCAGGGCAATCTAACCTACAATAAAAGGCAGATAAACTACTTTACATTGACAGCATGCTAGGTCTTCATGCAGGTAGATACCTGTTTATGGCCATGAAAAGCTGACAGCACGTGCTACTGCATGGTGGCGGTTCTGCATGCCAGTCCCTTTCTGTGTGTGTTCCATACTGCCTGTGCTGGGCCCGCATCAGGGATAAGGCACTGCACGTGAAATCCATAGTTCAAATGCAGAAAGACCAAAAACCTGCACTGGGGAGGACTGGACTTGGAGAGGGAACAACAGAAAGTAGGGTGATGACACTGGTATTGAAGACTGCTATGGGAGAGAGAAACTAGAAGTAGAGATCTCTGTGGGTAAGAATAAGGGTGGGAGCCAAGAGCAGAATATATGGGGACCAGTGGGACAATAAGCCTACATCAAGGTGCAAACAGAGAACTGGGACTAGCTGGGGAGAGAGCCTGAAATAAAGGGGTACGCTGCAAATGAACCCTGCATCTCGGGAGGGAGTCCAGGCGTGAAGCGTGAAGGCAGACTATTGGCAGGGAGGGGAGAGAGCATGGACAGCCAGCCAGGGATAAAGGCACCAGACAGGCCAGACAGGGCACTGGTGGCACACACGGGGACTGCGTGAGCAAGATGTTTAGGACAGGGAAGGAAAGACGGAGAAGCAGATATTAAAGCCAACTGCATGAGGAGAATGGGACTTGGCTAAGGAGCAAGGGTAGGACAGACCCAGCAGGAAGATACAGATGAACTGGAGGGAAGGAAAGCCTGTCTCCATTGTGGCCTTTTCCCTTCAGAGGAAAGTTCTCTCCTAATAGAAAATATTTGCAAAGCCATCTGCACGGCCACAGGTAATGAATGCAAACATATGCCTGCTCTTCATGCAGTGCAGGTCAAAGTACCAGCCTTGGAGAGTTACACGAGTGCCAATGTATGGCTGCCAGAGAGAATATGTTTTTTTTTTTTTTTTTTCCATTTGCTTTGTGGTAGACCTAGGAATCGTTATGCCCGTATATCATGTGAAAAGAACCTTATTAAGGTCAAAAAGTTAAGCACCCAAAAGTTAGGAAATCCAACCTTAATTTTCCTTCCTTGTACATAAGCATTATGAATCAGTCTTTAATTATATTACCATGGGTTATTTTTTCCACAGGTCTCCTTCAGAAGGGTCCATCAGGTGGACCTGCTCTGAGGCTAAATCTGGACTTAAAGAGGAGGTTGTTTGCAGGATCCCTGCTTCATTTCTTCCAAAAGTCAGAAAATGCATAAATTATGAGTCAGGGAATAGCAGAAAAAGAAAGGGCACTTTGAGGATTAAGGCAGCTGAAAGGCATCTTAGTGAATTGGATTCTGTCCCTAACTGTGCCTAAAAGTCCATACGAAATGCTGAGAAAATCACTTAAATCATACTTCTCTGTAGGAAGTAGGTTTTTTGTCCCTCAAAAAATCATGCCTTCTTAGTTTGAAACACTGAAAGCTGATTTGTAATTTTTATATCCTGCTGCAATTAACCCCTGAAAATGACATCGTGGTCTGGTGTTTACATATAAAAAAAGAAGAAATACTTAAAAATGGGAGATGGTGTGAAAAAGAGCAATTTAAATTATTTAAGATCTGAAGAACATGTCTACTGAAGAGGTGCTTACAGAACTTTTTGACAAGTGACTTGAATACAGGTTTCGAATACTTTCCTGAGGAGTAAATACCAGATGCACAAAGAATCTTTAATGCACTGGAGAACCTATGTCTTTGAGCTGAAGCTAGGCAGATTCAGACAAGGAATTTGGCATAAAGCTTTACCAGTGAGAGTAATTAATCACCCCAGAAAAATCAACCCAAGCAAATCATCAGCTCTTTATCTCATGAGGTCTTTAAATTGAAACTAGCTGCTTTCCTGGACTACTTGCTTTATACTTTGGTTGATCCTGAATTATTGGACTAATTATGGGGTTAACTGAGTGAAATGTATATACAGGTCTATAAAATCCAGGAAGTCAGACTGTGACCTAACAGCCCTTATCTTTACTAATCCAAGTGCCAGGCAGTCATGGTTGCAGCTGAAGTCAGTGGAAAACTTCTCTATGATTATATAAAATGTTAAATAGTGCTACACAGACAGAAAAAAAAATAGGGTCAAGGGTATCTCACTCAAGACACTAAAATACATGACATAATTTTGAACTTAATCTCTTACTAGTTCAATTTTCCGTCTAGAAAATGAGGCTGATAATCTCCCTTTATCTGGAAGAGATGTTTGGAGTATGCATTGATTATCGTTTGTGAAACTTCAGTGATGAGAACTACTGAAATGCCCAAGGGTAAAATAATAATTCTCACTTCAGGACAGCAGCTGAATAGCATGAGAACAGTGGACAAAAAATATGAGGAGATAACAGCTAACTCAGAATGGTATTAAATAAGGCAAAAATCTTGTGATAAAAAACAGTATGTGATCCAATAATCGAGGACTGGCACATAGATGCATAAGCGTAAAGGAGGCAAATAAAGTCATACAATCAACTCTGTTTCTGGCATTTTCAAAACCAACCTTGAGTTTTTAGCCTGACCGTGCTCCTCAGTTTATTAGCTGATGTATCCTCCATAGAACACAGAAAAGAAAATGTAGTGTAGCAAAATATATAACTGTAGCATGACATTAATTTATGTGTATCTCCTTTGAACCTACACTAGGGAGAAACCTGTCTAAATTACATAAAAACTAGCAACTGATTCTCAGTCATTTGCAAGTCTAATGTGAGTCACAGAGAAAGACTGAAAAATAGTGGAGGAGAAAGCCGATGGGATTTCTATGTCCAGATTTAGAGAGGTAGAATCGTCCCAGTACCCAGAATTGCGGGTAGGGAGGGAGGTATGATTAGAAGAGTGGATCGTGCTGAAGGAGAGATGTCAGTTACTGCATGTGTAAGGAGTTAACACCTGGAAGGCAGTACGTAAATACAAATGATCTCAGAATACTTGGAGCCTCTGGTTTTGTCAGGGCCCTGAGCCACTAATGGCACTAATGACCCTGATGAGCCTCACCTAGGGCCCACACCCATGGGGCCCAGGAGCTCTATTTAAGCTCAGCCCTGGGCCTTCTGTCCTTGCATGAGCTGTATTGGAGGAGTGCTGGTTTCAAGTGTAGATACAGCTATGACCCTGCCTGGCTATGGAGCTGCTTGACCCAGACCTCAACCTATGGACTGGTTTCCTGGCTTATTTTTGTCCCTGCTTTGTCACTATGGACCTGCCTCGTGATCACTGGACCTGATCCTATCCCTGACCTACAGGTTGACTTCCTGGTTTGACCTTAGATTTGCCTCATCAGGACAATACCGTCTTTTGATCTGAACTTTTGGTTGGGCCTGGCCACCATCTCGGGGTCTGTCCTGCTCACCTTTCTCTAGCACTCTGAGTCTGAGACCTGGCTGGCAAGGCTCTATCATGGCTCCTGGCTCACCTCCCTTTAAGGAGCAGTCCAGCTCTTGGTGCTCCCTGACAGATTTATCCTGGAGTTTGGATGTCAGGTACTCCAGAGGCAGAGGCTGCCTTGCCAGCAGGAGACAGAAAGCAGCTGTAGCAAGGGTGGGAGGGAGGGAGGGAGGGAGAACTCTCCAGCCAAAAATAACTCATTTAATTTTTTCAGCCAAAACAAAAGTTTGGTGACTGGTAGCTGTGTGTTTGTGTGACTCAATGTGTGCACCCAGAACCAGTCGGGCCGTAAGATGACATCAGCTCAAGGAGCATGCCAGCAGCCTCTTAGTAATCTCTTTCCTGTTGCTTGCCAAGAGCTGTTGACGCTTCCCAAAACATGCGGTAAAAAGAAGCCTCATGTGTGTTTACATTCAAGGCAGGATGAGGGCCTACCATTGACCAGACTGCCACACTGTGCACTTCAGAGCCTGAGCCAAAACAATGCTGCTCTGACAGAGTCTAATTTCCGATGGCTAATCACTAGCTGGGTGAGGTTGTTCCCTGTCTTGGTCTTCTGCTGTATTTGTTTATCTTCTGATATCTGAGGAATTGGACTTAAAATCAATTGGGGAGCAAAAATGGTCAGCCTAGGAATGAAAGGAGTAGGGCCTTATGTTTGAAGTGAAACTTGGTAAGTGTTTTCCAAAAGCTGGTGCAAGCATGGAAGCTGTGTGTAAGCTTTGTGAAAAGTGGTGTATGTACTCTGCCCGTTTCCCAACAAGTGTCATGTAAGGTAATTGCTATATTTATTTGAGGCAGGTTTTCATTTGTGAGCTAAAGCTTGAAGAGGTTAGCAAACATGTCTCAGCATCCGCTGATCTGAGGAGAGGAGGCCTGGCAGGGGCAGTGTCCCCTGCCACCATCTTGGGAAGGGACTGAACAGGAGTAATTAGTAGGCTTTAGTCTGTTCAGTTGATGTATTAGGTTTTATCATGGGAGTAGTTAAGACTTTTTAAAAGTCCTTATATAAAGGGGAGGGATACTGTAGCTTTCAATTATGGGTGATAAGCTGGGCAAACCAGTACTACTTAAATGTGCAAAGGAAGAGTGGAACGCCCTCATCTTAGGCAATAGCCAGCACACTTGGGAAATGAAAATCCAGTCTAGAAGATGGAACAAAAGAGCTTTTTTTTTTAAAAAAAAAAAAAAAAACTTTTCTGTGGACAGAATGGATTATATATGTGCCTCTAAGCTGTGTATGTTCTTGTTAAAGCATAGGTATTACTGAAGAATAGAAGTGGCTGTCAAAGTCAAGGCAGGTGGCCAGCTGCAGTAGCCTGCAGGAATGGTTTATGGCTAGGAGCGACTGGCTGAAGTGTCCTGGGCACAGTATGTGATCAGCTGAAGCTACGGTGAGGCCCTTGCTACTTGGCTGTGACAGCCGCAGGCACCAGAAGGCAGAAACTGCAGGCAGGTGTCTAAAGCAGCACTTGCCACTGCCTCACCAAAAACAGAGGGCTTGAAATGATGGTTGTGCTTTAGGAAAGGGGTAGTTGATTAACCTACCCCTTGAGTTATTCTGTTTATTTTTTTACTGTCTTCCCTTTCTTCAGCAATGCGCTGTTTTGGTAAGCCACTAGGTTGACCATATGGCAGCGGGGAGGCTGAGCTCTCAGACTAGCCCATTAGCGGTAGCTATCCTATGTTCCTAGGTCGGAGATTCAGCTGGTGTTTGTTACAGCCTTAGAAACTCAGCTGTACCATTTTGCTGCCAGCCCAAAGTCATGCAGGAGGGTTACACAACCTTAGCTTCTCTTCAGACATTTTTTGCTCTGAGAATCTGCTTCATTTCTGAATATAACTAAACTGTGACAAGGGGGAGATAGGTACTTTCAAGAAATATCTACCTTCTTAATGGCTTCCAGAGACTTCAGGGAAAAAGTGCTCACCACCTCTTAAGATGCAGAAGAGCAGCCAGCTGAGAGGACCTTGCAGATTTTGGTAAAACTTGGAAAATTGCCAAGGCTGTGTTATCTCTAGTTTTCTCCAGAGTTCAGAGTGCTCAAAGGCTGAGTGAGCCTTCCTCACCCCCTTACAGCAAGTCTTGGGAAACTCATGAAGTCCATCACCTCCCACCACTAATTTTGAAAAATTACCAAGGGACTTGCTCCTTTTGTCCCTCAGGATTTATGGTTTTTAACTACATAGAGCTACATGAAAAGCAGACACCTGAATTTGGTAGTAGTACTGCATTCAGAGTCGAATATAACGAAGAACCACAATTTGCCAGGCACAATGACCAGCATTATGACAAGTGCACACCACAGTATTGTTCTCAGTGTCGCAGGCAGAGCTAATACGTGTGCAGCTCTTTTCTATTCAGTCATTATTATCTTCTGCAGAGGGCTATGCTCCACCGGGTTCTTTGGTCCTGCTGTCCTCTTATACTGTTCAAGACCTTTCCAGCTCATTCTGTTTCCTAGAACAGACACTGTCCCACTAACTCCAACCCATGGTTTAACCCAGTTAAGAATGAAAGATGCCTGGCTTGCACAAAGATTGTTTTCAATTAGGGTGAAAAAGCTGGTTCACCTGACAGGATTGCTGGACTTAGTGGACTTTGTCCTATTTTTCTTGCTTAGAGTGAAAACTTGTATGCCCTATATCATGGATTTTCCCCTTATTGCATTTCTGATAGGAATCCGGAAGCCTCTATTGTCAGTCTTTTACTTTTCTTTTGGGGTCTTTGTACCCTCTTCTGTAGATATCCCCATTTTCTCTTTAATTCCAGGCATGTGCATGAGTCTGGCATTATTTATGAATTAAATCCCCTTTGTGCATTAATGTGTGTGTGTGTTTTTTTTCTGGACAGTTTTTAACATGTTTGTAAGGTTGTAGAACTTTGCAGGTAGAAGATTTTTTTTTTTTCCTAATACTTTGTGATCTATGTGTTTCCAGTCTTGGGTCCAAAGAGTCAAGTGAAAAAAATGTCACCTGGTTATACTTGATCTTATTTCTTTCAATCTAGACCTACTGGTGCCAAGACAGTTGTTCTGAAACTAAGCAGCAAGATAGAGATAATTATGTCCATGTTTGTTTTTGTATCTTGACGTTTTAATCAGCCTCTGAAAATTTCAGGCTAGAAAGCAACCTGATCAGTGGTAGGCTCAATTTTAAAACTATTTCATGTTGAAAGTTGGAGGTATCAGCCCTGGGAGACATTACTGATAAGCATTTGAATGTTGCAATTTGGAAAAAAAATATTTTAACATGTCAGACATAGAATTCCTGTTTCACATCTGGTGTTGTGAAAAAAACTGTTTTTTGTTGTTGTTGTAGGGTGATATAAACACCAATGATATTATAAACACCAACGTAAGGTGATATGAACACCATGCCATCACTTAAACTGGTTTTGCATGAAATGGTAGTAAAGATGTCTGTGCTGGTACTGGTTTCAGTGGTAACGGTAGCAGCAGGCATTTAACAGAATTCATTATAAACAATTACTTTTGAATGTAGTCTTCATTTGCTAACCACTTGTCCAGGCTGGTTTCTTCAAATATATGTTTGTCAGCTGGCTGAAGTGAATACATTCAACCCATGGACTATTTTAGACCTATTTGCAGCTCATAGCACAATTCATTACATCATATGTGTTATATTCTCTACTTTCCTGGATGTCAGAAACTACAGAAATAGTTCAGAACTAAAACAGATCAGACAGCCAAAAGAAGTCAAAGAAAGGGAAAATTTTATAGGCAAGGAACTGAGGATGAGAGCTGAAGTGGCCTGCCAATGCTTACAAAGGAAAATCTGTGCTAGACTAGGAATTGGACCCAGACATCCTGAGTGTCAGTCCAGCCTTTACCACAAGACTGTCCCTCTTCTGTTTCACAAATATTATTACAAATTAACTGGTGGTTCACTGAATCCTTGTGATTCATTAGTCATGAACAGTGGAGTAAAACCATCGCATTCTTTGTGAGGATGTAACGCTTTGGGTTTGGGTTTTTCTATGGTACTGCTCAGCTCTCTTCAGCCAAGATGTCATTGACTGAAATGTGGGCTGTGATCTGGCTGTTACCAGATTAGAGATAGTTGGCTGTCATTGTTTTGTGTATGTAGCTGGGATTCTCATAGGATATTCTGTGATAAAGAGAATAGGCTGGTAAAAAGAGACCAGAGCTTTAGCATTTTAGCTGCCAGAGTGAAGGAATGATTCTTCTATTCCTGACACCTGAATAAGCTCTTTGTCTCATAGGTATGGGACGTAGGCATGGGTCTCTAGAGATGTTTTAGATGGCAAAATATTTGAAGCCAACTGGCCTTTTGCTTTGGGATCTTTGGGGCAGCATCTCTTCATTCCGGCTGGCTGGATACCTCTGGAAATGTTTTTATAGATTGTCAGGACCAAGAATAAAATCCAAAAGGTGTCCGTAAGGAATGCACCTGAGCATTCCTACAAGACTTGGCTTGTTAAGTGTAAGCTGTTAAAATTCCACCTTTCTGCCTGGTGAGGCTGTCTCTAACCAAGACCAGTTAGAGGAATGCTGACTGTGTGGCTGATCCCAATATTACTTCCAATGAGCACACATTTCAACCTTAAGTTCTACCTAAGCATGATCAATGGCCAACCTATAGTCAGGAAAAAAAAGGTGGGGATCATGGTGGTGAGCATGAGGAAACCTAACTATAATGCTGCTCACTGTCTTGTAGTGGAAAAATGGCTGTCATGCATGCAGTGATGCAAGTCTGTGCTAGGACATGCTTATATCTAAGCAGTGAATTTTAGTTAATGCCCTTGTCAAATCTACTGACTGTAAAGAATCACAGAACAATAGAGACCTTGGTTGAAGCAGCTGTGTAAGTCATCTAGTCCAGCCACCTGTTCACCGAGGTACTATTGCCACAAGGTCAGGTCAGCCCTAACTTTGAATAGGTGTCTTGAACACCTCCTAAACTGAATATTCTGTGACCACTGTGTTCCAGCGCTGCACTACTCTCATAGGAAATCTTTTTCTTAATGTCTAATTTAATGTCCCAGGCTGCAATTTGTGGCCATTGTTCTGTGCTATATCTTCTGATGACACCGAGGAGAATGTGGGTCTGTTATGTTTGTATAATTACCCTTCAGGTAGTTGTAGGCTATTAGATCAGCCTTCCTTTCACCTGCCTAAACAAGCCAAGATCCCTCAACGCACCCTTGCTGATGATGTGCTCCAGACCTCTGACCATTGTGGTAGTCTTCAGCTGGACATTCTCCAGTTTCTTCACATTCCTCAGCAATGGAGAGGCTTCAGGCTAGACAGTCAAATGCATACTCATCAGTGTCAGACAACAGGGAAAATAACTTTCCTAGGTCTGTCAGCCATGCTCCTCCTACTGTAGTACAGTACTTGGTTGTCTTACAGTGACAATGCCCTGTCAGCTCATTCAGGCTGGTATCCACTGTAACCTCCTGATCATTTGCAGGGCTGTTAGTTGGCTGTTGTTCTAGCCTTGGCAGTGAGGAGTCCTGAAGGTAACAGAACTTCACTATTACTAGACATTTCTAATGCAGCACTGGAGGAATTTTCTGGAATTCATTCATATTGATTCATCAGAAAAAGACTGCCATGTGATAGTATAGGAAAAAACATGTTCAAACTAGAACTAAGCATTCATGGAGGACAAGGTGCCTCACTTGTACTGGAAGCGCCAAAGCTGTTGTCTTTCCCATCCCATTCTGCCTTTGTTTCTTTCCTTACCTATACAAACTGAAATTTAGGTTGTGCAGTTTAAGGAGAAGGGATGAAGTCTGGGGTGAAAAACAGTGAAGCTGTTACTGGTAGCTAGTGTCTATATACCCAATCAAACTGTAGCAGGAAAAGGTCACTTTCACCTTGTGTTGTCCAAACCTGTTGACTCAAAAGATACTCTTCTAGGAGAAAAATATTTGTCATTACTTCATAACATTTAATTACAACAGCCTTCTCCCCACCACCCCAGATAGATCGGAAGAGTTTCAAAAGGTGAACAAATTATATCAATCTGTCTTTAATTTTTCTTTGGCTGCAAGTCCTTCACGGTGTGAAAAGATGGGGCCAAACCAAAAATGTTCCCTGTCCAAATGTGCATGTCTCTGGATTCAGATTTTATATCCAAACTCTATGCCTGTAGTCCATGTCTGTCAGCAGGAGGTCAGAGACGAAAACCACCCCACACGTCCAGGTCAGAGCTCTTATGAAGGGGTCTTTTATTCATTTGTCTCTTCCTCACCCCTCCTCTTTAGGGTCCAATTTCTTTTTGGTTCCTGTTAGCTTAAGGGGAATTATGCCTACATATGGTAAGGAGAGAACGGATCCCTTCTTCCTCTGTAGACAGTAAGGAAAACTAGAGGAAGCATCAATTTGTAATACAAGATGACCAAGGAAATCCTTAGCAATTATTACTTCACAATTGTGTAATTATGAGTATACAGTTTCCCCTCTACACCTGA
This sequence comes from Anseranas semipalmata, assembly GCA_013399115.1. NCBI lineage: Eukaryota > Metazoa > Chordata > Aves > Anseriformes > Anseranatidae > Anseranas > Anseranas semipalmata. Next base: position 481,288 of record VXAA01006959.1, read on the forward strand.
GAAACTGCAGAGTTGAGCTGCATCCCATCCTTGTGCCATATGACTGAATGGTGCCAGAAGTAAGGACAAGTTCCTCTGGTCGCTAAGCCGGCTGAGTGACCTACTTGTACCGTCACTGGATACTGAGCATCCTTCTTCGAGCACAACATTTGTATTATTGCTGATGCACTGCCTTATTAGTTATTTCTCTCTGCCATCAGTGATAGGATTTAATCTCACGTAATCTGAGGTGGAAATGAAACATGATGCAAAGCAACCTGAAGGGCTTTTTGCTTCAGACAAGTTTATTTAGTTTCCCCTGTGTGGCATAGTTTACTGAGTACTAAATCAGAAACTTACTGGTACAGCAACAGCTCTTTTCAGAGATGGAAGAGAAGCCTCACTCACAACATGCCAGTGCTGTGGTGCGTTAATACTGCAGGTGTTGCTGATCCTGGGAAAGCATTTTGCAGAGCCAGGTGTAAGAGATGAGAACTGTGCAAGGCTGCCTTTTATACAGACAATGTATGTTTACTACCTTCTGTTAATTAACCCTGGACTACATTTTTTTTTTTTTATATCAAAGCTGAGCTGGGAAAAAAAAAAAAAAGATATTTGCTATTCTGGTCCTAAATCCAGTCCTGCTTTACCTGTGGATTTCATTTTTAACCTTTAGTGCTTGATTGCGCAGATCCCTGCAGAAACACAGTGTTGCCCTGTTGGAGGCCATCTTGTGTGGCCTACGCATATCTTCACAAGAGATTAGTATGCAGCTCACAGCACTCATGCCCACTAGTTTCTCTTGATGAAATACCAGACTATTAACCCACTGCGGTGCATACATCCAGCAGCTCTCTCAAAGGATTATCCTGGGTCTGAATGACCTGGGCCCTTCTTTTTTCCTCTATATCCCACTGCTTGTCTTTACAACTCCCCTCCTCTGCACGGGTCCCGGGGCTGTTATCCCTGGGTGAGGTAGCAAGCATTGCCACCATCAGGCTGGTGATACCCAAGGCTGGTTTCTCAGCCTCTGTATCTTTATTCAACTGCATTGTGCTGGATGTATACTTCCATATACACTTATAATGACTTGCTGTCAAGAAGGAAGCTGCCCTGCCCTTGTAGCAGCCCGCGATCATCTCCCTGCCCCACTATAAGCCCCTCCGAGGAGATGGGTGTGAACATGGTTTTGTCACTGGGGACCTACCTACCACCCACCTCCCGTGTTAGGGACTTCCTCTGGCCTCAGGGGTACAGGGAGGGAAATTTCCCTTCAGCTCAATAAACTACTGCAATAAAGTGACTTCAAGTCCTGCATCTTTTGGTTACTTATTCTCTTGGCATTTTAGTGGGAGCCAAAGAATCTGTTTTCCATTTGCTGTACTTTTGCCGGAGACTGTAATTGCTCTTTGAACCTACGGGAGCAGGAAACCCATTAAAGGCCCAAGAGGACAAGGATTCAGTGCCAGCCAGCACATTCCTCAGGTCCTTTCATCCTGCAAGAGGAGAGTGCTTCTGGCTTCTCCAGAAGGGATATTACTACATTTTGTTCAAATTTAAGCCTGATTTTGAGAGTAATTCTACCACTCACCTTATAGTAATCATTATGCCTGCTATTATCATTATTATCTTTATGGTTATTACTATCGCTAACACTGAAATATCTGTGGAGAAGAGGTCATTAGCTAAGTATCAAGCTTGCCTTTCTGTATCTTGCAGACTGTAAGGACAGATACGATAACGAGAAAAATCCATGCTGAGAGCAGGTCACATCAAACCTGTAAGTAGTGTGGAAAACTTGGTCAAAGCTTTTAAGGAAATGAGAATGAGAGCACTGCATATTGTATGAGAAATAAGAGCTACCTGTTCCAGGTAGAAAAAGCATGAAAAATCTCCTGTGTGTGATGATACATTTTTGATGATGCAGCTGCCACCCATTAGGAATTTTTTCTGAGGAAAGGACCATCAGTTGTGCCCCCCCAAAATTGCAGTTGGTACTCTACAAGAAGTGTCATGGCTCAGAACAGGTAAGATTGCTATGCTGCTGGATTAACCTGGATGTGCACAATCTCTTCTAATGGCAGATAATCTTCCAGAATGTGGGTTGCTGTCACTTTGCCTCCATACAGCATGCCCCACAATGACTTTCTGCTGCATGGGACCCTTGGTATAGCTAGCTGGCCATGGCTGAGTCTGTCCCATAGATTCTGGAGTGAAAGATGGGGAAGCGGCACAGCACAAAGAAAAGTGTAAACCAGAGAAGGCATTTGGAAAAAAAAAAAAAAAGGTAGACTGGGCTAGTACTGGGAATAGGAAGACAGATATTCTGAACTGAAAAAACTGAGATCAAGGAGCTTGGATCTGATGCAGTGAAAGAAAGGAAGCCAGAAAAGATGATTTTAAGGATGACCCAGATGGAGTATGAGTCTGTTATTTTAGTGTACTTCACAATAGCTAATCTTTCTGCACCAGGTTTCGGCCCCTCTAACAGTTGGCTCTGTGCTCCTCCAGTCATGCAAATCTGCACTAAAGGTGACATAATGAGCTGGTGAAGAGCAGTTTCAGCACATATAGGCAAAGTGGATTTCTAGCACCGCTGTCCTGTCCTCTGCTGAAATGATCTCAGGCAAGGAAAGGGGAGGCATGAGGATATCCCACATATTACAGAGCTGTCAAAGTGGCCTTGAGACTTCTCCGGCTTATGCTTGGGACTGGGTCCTACTGGAGGGAGCTAGACAGACCTGTGTAGGGGTCAGTAATGGCATCGCCCCCGCCAGCTTAGTGACGGTAATACTTGAAGAGGAACTGTCACTTCCTATATGTATTTCTGCTTACAAGAGAAAGGGAATTTGCTAAGTGGTGTTAGGGAGCAAAGCCCATCACGCATGCTGTGCATGTCTAACAGAGTCACTGATTCACATATTTGCAGTGGTCATGGGTTAGGAAGGACCTTGAGCTGAACATCACAGCAACCATCTCACTCCCAATACAAAATTGCACTTTGCACGGGGAAGATTTTCTGTGAGTAATCAACATCCAGTTCAACTTTGCAGCTTACAACAACAACCAGCTTCTACAAGTGGGGAGCCTTCACTGGCAATTGTTCTAAATTCTTTTATGTCCAAATAATCTAGCATAAAGAGCAAGGAACAAGCATTTTTCCTGTCCTTGGCATTGCCCAGATAGCTATCTCCTGCCTTACTCATTCTTCTTGTACTCCAGCTTACTTTAAACAAGGACACATACTGCACACAAAAAGCCTGCATAAAAACTTTGTAATAGCTATGGACTCAAGTGCTCAAAAAGTTAGGAAATCCGGGATTACAGTTACCCAGGCAACGTTTGTGCAGATGGGTTATGATGCAGCCTTCATTTCAAAGTGCACAGACTATTGTTTCCTCCGGGCACTCCCTGGCTCCACGGGCAGGAGGGAACTGCTCTGAGGCTGTGAAAGCATCAAAACAGTTTTCTGCACTAGCTCCCTGCCGCACTGGATGAGGCAGGGGACTGGAGGAAGAGCAGGAGTCATCATGGGACTTATGCAATGGGCTGCCGCCCCACACAGCTGTGGTGTGACCCAGGGCAAGTTACTCTGTCCTGGATTTCCCACGAGTGATCGTGACGTGGCTGCCCCTTGTCTGGATGCCTAACACACCCACCAGTCTGCGACCGTTCTCTGAGGCCCAGGAGTGTTATTTTTAATATGAATCGATTCCCTGATCCCATATGCAGAACAGCCCCACGAGCAGCTGTGTGCGTGTGATGCACTGCAGGGCAGGGTGGGAGGGCATGGGCTCTGGTGGCGGGGTGCAAGACATTGAAGTTGGCATTGCAGCCAGAGCCCCCGAATGGTTGAACCACAGCCGCCTTGCAAAGGGACTGAGCACTCACAACTGCATGTGGGTTTTGTGCTTGGAATATGAAGTGCTGCAGCATGCTAGAAACTGAAAACCAAGTCCTTGTTGTTCTGCATCAGGTGCTCAAAATCTTTTGACTCTACTGTTTTCAGTAAGCAGCCTTTCATCTACGAGATACATAATATCCACTGCAGTGCTGTGAAAACAAATTTGTTGGTGTCTCTGAAGCAGCCAGATATGATATCTTGCTGAAAGCCTTGAACTCAAAGTGGGTTTTAGTCATTCTGCTTTCAGAGCATGGTTTAAATCCTGTGTACTAGAGATGATCTAGGTCTATCCACTGAGCAGAAGGATAAAGCAAAGCATGAAATACTAATTTGTTAATTGAAGAAATGAGGCAGGAATCCTGTGAAAGAAATGATCTACATTGCAGGGCTCACACAAGGGAAATTAAAACTTCAGTGGCAGCCTTTGTAAGGGCCCTTCCTGTAGGCACTTCCTGGCTTTGCAATTGTAGTAGTACTTCAGGAGTTCTTGCGCTCACGCTATATATTCACAGTCATCTTCTTCTGTACCCTATCAGTCCCTGCTGACCTAAAATTTTCTCTACAGATAACATTTGATTGTTTTAACTAATAGTCAGCCATAAACTCAATTAAACCAGAGCAAATCTTGTGTACAGATATCTTGTTTTGGAATAAGTTGTTTATTTGATTTGGCTGCCTTTGGTTTGTTTGTACAGGATTGAATTATGAACTATGAGAGTCTCAAACATCTCTCCTCGACTTTATATTCTACAGACCCTTCTGGATGGGCTTACTAGCACATCCCTGAAGAGACAGCAGGTATGTGTAGGAGTTGGAGTGTGTTTGAGATGATGGCTAATGACCCATCAACAGATTTTTTTCAGAAGCTAACTTCAGTAATGCTTCTGATGTAGCAGCCTTTTAGCACAGGAAATTTAAAAAAAAATTTTTTTTGATTGGAAAGTAAAAAGAATGTAATCAAAACAGTATTTTTAAACTTTTTCATTGTTTGTTTTCTGGGCCTTCTCTTAGGTTTCTCCTCCTTGTTTACAACTTGGAAGGAAAGGAGCCAGCCTCTTTCACCCCCTGAAAGGTTTAACACAGGTTAAAGCAGCAGCTTAAGATTTTTCTTCAGTAATAACCAGCAAACAAAGCTAAATCCTTTTGCAGAACAACAAATTTAATCGGACAGGCAGCTTTGCACCAGCTTCCGCCAATCCGCAGCCCACTGCAGAGGCACAGGCATCTCCAGGGCCAAAGCCGGTCCCCAGGGAGGCTGGCGGTGCTCCAGCCCCAGCCTGCCCAGGAGATAAAGCTTGCAGCCTGTTGGGAACACGCAGCAAAGTGTGTGACTGTCCCATCGGTACTCAGCGTTGGGAAACTATTACAGGAATGCGTAGCTCAACAAGCCTCTACACACAAGCCTCTGTTTTTTTCCCTCGAGATAAGATTTCGTGTTATGAATTCTCAGGGCTTCCCCTGTTTTGCTGGGCATAGGAATCCTGGCTTAACCCAGCAAATGGTGGAAGGGGCCCAAAACAGAGGACACAGGCAGGCCTTGTCACCTGAGATACCTGCAAGCCACCTGGCAGTGCATCAGGGAAGAGTCTTACAAAGCAGGGAACAGCCACCCTTGAGGCAGCGATCCACAGAGAAAGCTGTCAGCAGCTTACGTGGCCCCATCCGTGCTGCCTTGGGGCTACCCGAGCTGGGTGCTACCAGCAGTGTAGCTGTGGCAGCTCGGAGCTCGGGCTGCAAAACCTGCCCGGTCCCTGGGGCACTGTGCTGGCTAACAGCTTACCCTGAACTCTGTGGCTACGGTTATCAGCACACGCATGAGATAGCTTAGAGCTAGTAGGAGCTTGTCAGCGTGACCCGCTGACTGGCCTCTGATTACAATGTCGCTGTATGCTCAGCCTCTACGCCCCCTCCCACGCTGGGTCTTTTGACAGACCACTAAATACACATAACACATTTTTGAAAGGAAGGAATAACCCCCCCCTTCTCCACTCAGAGGCTAAATGGAGAAAAGCCTTGTTCAAACACAAGTGCACGAAAGGCTTCAAAGTCATTTTCTTGAAAATGGCTGGGAATAATTTCTTTCTCTGCCTCAGAGCTTTTTCTTACTCTTTTTTTATGTAAATACTTGCAACAATGGCTAATTGTCAGAAAAAATGTAAGCTATTTCTTAGTGGGATTCTAGTCTGCCCATTTCTACATTCCAAACTTTTGTCTGTAAAGCTGAGGTCTTGACAAAATTATATAGCTCAACATTTAGCTAGGTACTACCTCTCCAGAACTAGCCTGTTGGGACGGAGAAGTATTCTTGTTGAAAGCCTAAAATAAAATAATCTCTTCCAAATGACTTATTCTTGGCTCTGGCAACTAATTGTGCATATATGCCCTAAGTTATATTAATGTGGAAGTAATAGATCACAGAGAGCTTGTAGAGTTGTATGTGTTACTCACACATTAAGCCTATGGCCGTGACATCATTGCCCTTGTTCCTTGTTCTGGGCTCCAGTGATGGCGTAGCCAAAAAGTAACCGAGAGCACAGCGCATTGCTCCTCTCAGCTGCTGGGGCCATATTGACTTTGTGAATCATGCTCAGCATGCAGGGATGATACATCCCATCATTAGTGTTACTAATGCCCTGGTCTGCAGAGGGAATACTGCCTGCTCTAAGAAAACAGAGAAGGGGCAGAAAAGCTTGGGAATGGGTCACAAACTCATTGGCATCTCTTAGCTTGAGTTCACTCGTCTGCGGCACAGATACAACACTAGGATCTTGAACTGTTATAAACAGGGGGTTGTCTTGAGGCTTACACAGGACAACTATTACTTTTTGATGAATCCTGATGAGATGCTCAGGCTGACCGCAAGACACAAAGAACTGACCTGAATACCATCTTTCCTTTATCGTTTTTCGGCCTCCCAGCAAGGAGGCCTGGAAAGGTAGAGAGCTAGAAGGGCAGGACTGCTCTGCTGGCCTCAGTTGGAGAGAAAAAGAACTGTAAAAGCCTAGAGGCAGGCCTAATACCCATACACTTCATTTTTACCTGTCAACACATGTGGGAGGATTTGTGTAAGAAACAACAATAATCTCATCATAAAAATGTGGTAATATGATTTTCAATAAATGTGAAAAGCTGGGACTAGCTGTGCCCATAGTTAGCTGACCACCCTTAGCTTCATGTAATCTTTTGCAGTCCTGGGAGGCAGAAATACTGCAAATAAGAGGGCCACCGAAGTTTGTTTAAGAAGTTGTCTTTCAGCAACAAAAAGCTGGGGCTCAATGAGGATTAGGAGCGGCTAGCAGGAACTGCAGGCAATGGGGGATGCTTAGCTGGAGCTGCTAAGAAGAGCAGCTCATGGAGTCAGAACAGCTACAGGAGGAAGCAAGCTGGAGGGACTGGTCAGGGGTTCCCACCACAGCTCAGCTGCAGCACAGAAGAAGCCTCTGCTACCCAGCTGGTGAGTGGTGGTGGCCCAAAACTGTCAGCTGTGTGGAGTATTTCTAGAGCAGGGGAAGCAATGGTCTGCTGTAGCAGTGCTTCAGCAAGCAATGAGAGAGAGCTTTGGTAAGAACCTCTATACTATAGGAAAGGGGACCTGGTGGATGCCTGTTATTTTATGTTCCTTTGTTCTTTTCTCCTTTTTCTCCAAAACAGTGCTGTTCTGTTAAGCCATTTATGATTTGTGAGTAAGGAAGTAGAGCTCTGTGAATACTCAGGTTAGTTTAATTTTCTCAGGTAGGGAGTGGGAACACAAAATTCTGTTTATTGGTGACCCTTAGAAATTGAACCTTGCCTTTGCTGCTGTCAGTCAAGGTCTGGTTGAAAGGGTTCACTTCTTGATTCCTTCATTTTTTCTCTTTCCCCTCTCATACTTGAGGCAGGAGTAGGGAAACTCGTTTATTGTTTTGTTGGAGTTCTTTGCAGACTTGGTGAGTCTCTAGGGAAAGTCTGCATGAGGAACCATTGGGAGCTTGGTACCACGAAACTGGGGGTTCGATTTATATATACAGGAAAAATGATAGAAAAAGGGCCTGAACACTTGCCAGTGTAGCAGTTTTTTACACCTCTGCTAAGCAGAACCTGAGTTCTTAACTGCATCTTACCATGTATGACCTGCTCACCATGTGTGGTTGCAGTATGCGAAGGTGTGCAGGAATCAGATAGAAAATAACTTACTTGAGTTGCAGCACAAGTCCAAGCACTGCAGCCTGGTCTTCAGTACAGGCCAAAAGTGCTCCAGTAAGACTGGGTAAACACGTGAAGCACATGCCAGCACTGATGCACTGCACTTTGTCACCTGCGTTAGCTAGAGGAACATTAGGTTGGCCGTGTCCCCATGACAGTGACATGTCTCTGGAGGACAGTGTCAAGGTGTTCTGAGTTTCACCTGGGAAGACTGAGGAAAGAAGTGGCTGTGGTTATGTTCCCACTGTGCGTGGGGCCAGAGGTACACTGTGATCATACCATCAGCATGACCCAGAGCCATCAGGAAGGCTTTTTACAGCCAGCCCATGGCCATCTGTGAAAAGGCTTCTGTTCTGACGGCCCTTCTCAAGCCTGTGCTTTCAGAGCAGCATAAGCAGTATAAAATCGTTTGTTACCTTTGCAGCCCTTGGAGTCTAAGACTGCTTTAACTGTTGTGAAGGTGAGGACAGACTGAAATGGCTGTAACATGTCAGAGAGCTCTTAGGCCTGAGGGACTCCTTCAGAAGTAGTCAGGACTAGCGAAGCCCACTGGATCCTGGCGGAGGGGTGCAGCCACAGACTGACCTGAGGCTGCTGTACAGCCCTGCAGGACTCGGCTGCAAGGAGAGGGTTACCTGGGGGGGCAGATCCAGCCTCCTGCGATACTTGTCCACTGGCACAGGGCTGAGAAGAGGCTGTTGCCAACCTAAGAACAGGAGTCCCCTTGCAGCCAACTCTGTGTGAAGGACACCTTCATCTACTTTGCCATCATCTCCCTTGGTATTTGTACCTGGAGCCCAGTGCCATCTGCTCCCACAGATGCTGACCGCTGTGCACTGCAGGAGGAGCTCAGTCCTGTCCAGGGCAGGAGGCCTCACTGGTATCAAAATTGCCAGCACTGCCCCATTCACATAATAATCGGTGTGTTGGCAGCAGGAAAGGGATGAGCCAGATCCCTTACAGAGCCTGGGCCAGCGACATGACTGAGAGGGCCGCGGGGTGTTTTGAGCTGCGGCGGTACTGGTGCTCCAGCCAAGGCCGACCAGCTTCCAGCGTGAGCAGGCCGTGATCCCTTCCCTGATGCTGCCCTGCCCTGCCTCGCCCTGGCTGAGGGCCGGACGCAGGGCTGCGTCCAGCCCGCTCGTTCACTCTCATTTATTCACACGGACTCGAGTCTATTCCCATGCTATTCCATTTGCATGGATTTGATCTATTGCCATGCTCCTCTATCCCTGCTGGAAGAAACTCTAGAGCAACCCCTCCCTGTGCCATTATGTGCCCTTTCGTCTTGCTGCTCTTGCTGGATCCCCTTAAGTGCAATTATAAGTTGTCTAGCCTACCGCGTCTTCAGCTTTCTGAGTTCCCCCTTCAGAATGGCATGCTCTGCTTATTTCCCACAAAGGGGAAGGCTCCATGTGCGAGATGCTGCAGAGAGCTTTTGCCCCCACCCAAAATCTTGTTTTCAGAGTGACGCACACCCTGCTCTGCTGTTACTTAATATAAAGTGAAGTCACTGCTTTCCTCCCCTTCAAACTGCTCCACCCTCAATCAGGAGGTCTGCGTCTCCACCCTTTGGCAAAACGGCTGTTTGGGGGTGGAGGTGAGTTTAGGGGTGGTGCTGACCACCCTCTCTTTTGGGGGGGAGTGGGGCAGGGGGGGAAGTCTAGTCCTGTCAAAGGGCTGCTCTGGTCCTGGGATCAGGTCTGACAGCCTTCCCCCCTTCAGCGCCTGTGTGTATTTCATGTGAGCACAGATAAAATCATTCACGTGAGTCTGTGGGTCTGGTCTAGGACACAAGAGCGTGAGTGCAGTACATCACTTGGCTGTTCTTTATCTGCCTTTTTTTCTTGCCCTGGAAGGAAGACTTCACTGAAACACCCACCCTGCTGCTTTGGCAGGTAGAAGAGGAAGCAGAGGAGTTGGTGTGTGTAAGTGGTGTGGTGTGGGGTAGGTGCTCTGCTCTGCTCAGGCTTTGCTGACAAGCAGTGGGAAGGAAGAGAGCCCAAAGGAGCAGCTGCATCATTTTGCCTTACCTCCATCAGGAGTGTAAGTGCAAGTAGCCCTGAAGCTGCCTAAACATACACCAGCCTCTAATAGCCCCTTGGGGACCATCTGCCAACAAAACGTGCCGGGAACACAATGTGGTGTAGCCACTCTTCCTTCCCACCCTTGACATGCCCTTCCTTGCATGCTGGTGGCTATTCTGGCTGGCTGCTTGCTGGAGGCTTTACTGCTTTGGAGACACCACAGGCAGGGGAGGGAGGCAGGCCTGGTCTGCATTCTCTTTCCTTGGAGAGAAGAGTGTTGACAATTGGGGCCACAACATCATGGAGAGGCGCTTTTGGGGAATGCCTTCACTCCAAGAGGTGGTACGTCCCTCCAGAATGTCTGCATTTAAAAGGGAAAGTCTGTAAATACTGAGAAAAGAAAGCATATCGTGCAAGGAAGCACAAAAAAATGTGCAGGAAACCTGTCACAGTGTGGGAGCCAAACTTTTCAGCTGGTTCATGCCGAGGGTGACAACTGTGGGCACCACTCCCATGCAAGGACAGACAGATGGTGGGGGACAGAGCACAAAAACAGGAGGTCTGGCAAGCAAGTCAGCAGCTGGTTCTGTGGTCAGGGTGGCTGGCTGTCCTGGGTTTGAAGGATTGTGCCTTCACCTGCCTTGGAGCAAATGTAGTTTTTTTCCAGCTTTGCTGGAACTGATGGAGGAGCTCTCTGCATATGTAGATACCTCTCTGACACCTCCTGCTTCCGCTGCTCCATACTGGTTCATGGCTTCTGTTCCACTGCACTATGGCAATTTATTCACCAGTCTCTGCTTTCCCCCCCTTTTCGCCATTTCCTGGCTGAAACAGCTGCTAGCTTTGCTGTGATAACTCAGCTGCTTTATGATTATTCACTCCAAAATAATTAACTCAAAAAGAGAGTGGTAAACAGAGAAACTAGGAGTCTCACTAACTTTATTTGTTTATATGGAGGTAGCAACCCACTCAGATACTGGCATCCCCTTTGTGCCGGGTGCTACACAAAAACAGAACAAAAAGACAGTCCATCTCCCAGAGGGAGACATATCTCAAAATCACATGAATGATTTTCATATTAGACGAGACAGACAAAGTGCACAGAAATAATGAGCTAATACTAGTTAATGCCAATGGTCTAGGACTTCAGCTTTGCCATTGTTACAGAGCTTGCATTCCTGGGTCAGAGAAACCATATTTTTGGGAAGGTTCAGTGGAAATGGTTTTGGGACTGTACCAAGGTCCTCCCATAATTCCAGTTTTCTTAGTCTTTAGCCTCAAAGGAATTTCCAGCTGGCTCAGGCAGAGCTGGAAGTCCCCACAGGAAGGGTTTTGTTGATACTCTGTCTTTGGAGGACAGTAAGCTTGTCTGTAAAGGGCAACACATATATCTGGCCATGTCCACGGCACCACACCCGCGGTTCCTCCAAAGTGGATAGAGTTTCAAGGACTCACATGACTGTGTCCATCTGTCCAGGGATTATTAGGAAAACCGGTAGATGGTGCGTGGGAGGGAGGTTCCCCCCATTCATTCCTTTGGCTTGGACAGGATTTATCACATTCTGGAAGTGAAACAAGCTGCCAACTTTGCTCTTAAAAATGAAGAGGATCTCCAGGCATCTGCAGAGCTCCAAGGGAATCTGTGGGAAGCCAGAGCCAACCTGAGATGCCCCTGTGCCCCTACCTGTGCTCTGCGCACTGCTGGGCTTCTCCGAGCAGCCTGGCTGTGCTATACCTCTGCTACCAGCGATGCTGGCTACGACTGCCAGCATCCTGGCTGGGTCTCTGTAGAGTGGAAAGTCGCTCCTTGTGTAGCATAACCACACCTGGGAAAAAACTGCAGGGCATGAAGAAGAGCCGTGGGCAGCTCACTAGGTCTGTATTTTATGCAGACAGACTGCTTCCTGCCAGCCAGAGCAGAGTGCTACAGGCGGTCTTGTCCAAGATGTCCTAGTCAGTCTCTTATTGCCGGTCCGACACAAAACCAGGGCAACCTGCCCAATTAATAACAGAAATCTGCCCTCTGTCAGCTCAAGGACTAGTGCTCTCCTGTCCTTGAGGGAATAATAACTACCTTCTCCTGCTCCTAGACAGCTTCCCAGGGCCAAAGGCTTCTAAGGATTCCTCACCTGACTCAAAGCCTTCTTAAATCTGTCAGCTGAAAATAAGGGTCCTGAGCTGATTCCTAGGCCCTGGACTTAATTTTCTTACAGAGCCAGCTTCTCTTCCAGATCCCTTAGGGGTCCACAGGCCCTTTTACTGTCCCCAGTCCCACACAGTACATCACTCTGAGCATATACTTTGGTTCTGCAGAGAGTCCTCTACAGATTTGTATGGGTAGAGAAGGGGAGATCACGGGAGGGAATCCACAAGAGATTTAGGGCAAGGAACAGACCCACCCATTGCTTCAAGTTTATGGGAAAATTTGCTTGAGATGAGAGCAGTCATCCCAAACCTTTTACCTTCTTTCTGTATCCTGTGGTGCATCTGGACATCAGATTCGTCACAGACCGTAGGGCAAATTTTGTGGACAATAAAACATTGGCAGCACATCAGCACAGGAGTGTAAAGCAGGTAAGACTCAGACTTCTGTGAACATCACACCTACAGTATGAATACCACATACAGCAAGCTCATTCACTCCTGGCATCACAGCTTCATTGCTGCTGCGTTTGTTTTGAACCCTTTCTGACATGTACTCTGTGCCCTTTGGCAGGGACTCACTCTGCCTGTTGCATATGAGTACAGTGCTTGGGACAATGTGGTTTTGGTTTTCCTACAGAAGAGCAGTGCCAGTAAGTAATGAAAGCACGTCTGTCATAGTCTGCATAGGAAAGGCAGTGTCCATGGGATGATAACATCTTTGGTGGTTACCATAAAATTTTCAAGAATAAGTCATTCCTCTCATAAACTTCCTAAAAAAAAAAACCATATACTTGGTATGCTAAGAACTTCTAATATGAATATACCTCCCTTATTTGGAAAAAAACAAATCGTGCTTCCAGTTTCCTGATCCCACTTCATTTTTGATATTTGACCTGCAGATTAGAGGTTTTCACGTCATCTCTCAGCCCACAGAGAGTATCCCAAGGTTCAGTGTGTGTGAGAGATAGGAAAGGGACATTAGGAACAGGCCAGCCACAAACAGCTAAAATTAGCTCTGAGAACTGGAGTGCTGAGGTCTCTGAGGAACACTAGTCAAAGAAAGAAAATGGTTGTTTGCTAAACTCCCACTTACTCTGCTGCCTCTAAGGACTTCTGGCTCACATCCCTGCTATTTTAGAGGATTTCCCCCACCCCTTCCCCCTCCATTGGCCATCATTTTCCTCTTTTGTAACTTCAGTACAGTGTGACATGGGATTCCTGCTCCAGCAGCAAGTTGCTGACTGGAAACAGGAAACGGGGCCTATTTGGAGCTCGGCCTCTGTGATAACACGGACGTCACACCCACGTGCAGACAGGGATGCTGCTCACATATGGCAATGATCAGCAGCTCCCCCTTTTTCTCCCCTTCCCTCTTCTCCAAAAGGGCTTACAAAGCCCTAGAGGGGTCCTATCTCGAGCTAGAAGCAGTCTTCAGAAAGCACGGCTGTGTGAGGCCTCAGTTATCACAGAACATGATTTCGTGCATAATTCTTTTAGATTCTCTGAGGCCCGTAAATTTGAGACTGTAAATCTCCATGTGACCAGAGCATATGGCCTTTGAATAAGACATGGAGTGAATTACAGAGAGAGAGCCTATCTTCTGCGGAATCTGATTAAAGGAATCCTTTGAGAATGATCCCTTCCATGCAGCCATAGGCATGGCTTTACAAGCTGCCCTCCCTCCTCCTTCTCACAAATGCCTGATGGAATATTTATTTATTTATTTATTTATTTTTGCAGCACCAGCTTCTTCTTCCTTCTCCTTCCTATTCTCAGAAGACCTTTCTCAAAATAGAACCGAATGGCTATATCTGCCTTCAGACTATAGTTTCAAGGGGAAAAAAAAAGTTTAATCACATTGATACTTGTGGAAACACATCGGGGGGTTGGAGGCATTGTCTAAGTTGAGGGGCTAGGTTCTGTCTTTGCAGGGAGGAGAAGGAAATGGTCTTGCATTCACTGGGAATAAGATTTTGCTTCCTCCAGCCAACTCTCTGTGGTGCTATTTGCTTACAGCCATGCACAGCTAATGCTATACTACCCCCCTAGGCTAAGTCACCATTGCCATTATATATGATATTCAGTGGTGAAGATTTATTCCGGATGGGGAAAGCAATTTCAAATGAAGTAAAGATTTCCCTTTCTGGCATGCTCCTTCCTCCTCTATGAGGCAGGTCTGTGCTCTTTTTGCTGCTGCTGCTGCTTCTTTGGCAGAATAAATTCCTTGAAACAAAAGTGACTAAGTATCAGCAGGAGGTTTTCTCCAGCAGTAGATCATTTCATTTGAACAGTGGGAGAGAGAATTGCAATGTCTTCAGAAGGTATCCCTATAGCTATGCTGTGAGATATGGGAGACCACTACGGATTTATCTGCACTGGGCAGATCTCCATCCCTCCTTCCCCTTTCCACTCACTGAGATGGCGGTGGTTCTGCTGAACTTGAACTGAGAGCAAAGGAAGCAAGATTTTGGTTAAAGACTGCTTGGTTGAAATCTATAGAACATGAAGACAGCTTAAATGAAAATACATAAAATGCTTGTCTATCTAATTTTCGTACCGTGTGGTGCTGGGAAAAGACTGATGGAGAGCCACTTCTCTGTTGGTTGAAATTGCTGTTGCTCAGACTCTTTGTTAGTTGTCTTCTGTGGATTATCCCATGAGTAGATACCTCTGTAGATCCCTCCCGAGCATTGCAGAACCTTTACACTGAGAGCACTTTCCTCCCAGTCCTCAGCTAGGTGTCTAGGGAGAGCCCTCCTTCCTCCTTGGCTGGTGTGGAGAGAGCTTGTTTTCCTCTTGCAGCTACCTTTAAACATTGCTTAAAATCACTGCTGCAGATAGTGGGAGATGGGAAGAATGTGGAGCAGCCCCTCAGCCACCTGTCTGCCACAGGAACAACAGTCAGTAGAGCGGAGGAGAGGAGAACAATAAAAGGAGAGGAGAGGAGAAGAGAGGACAGAGGTGACACCTGCTACCACCAAAAATGTTCAGTATCTCTCCAGCCTCTTAGCACTTCTGATGAACCAATGCACTGGAGCAGTCCAGGCTCCCACAGCAAGGCACTTAGTCTAACGCTGCACCCCTGGCCAACTCTGGGTGAGATTTGGTGGCACTATTACTACGAACAGAGCTACAGAGAGGTATTTTCTTGCTCAGGGCACATGTTCAAGCTGTGGTGCCTTCGTAGCTTTGATCCTGGTATGTAATCCATCCATCCATCAACACCTTCCTGCTAGCTCTGGGTGGTTGTCATTGCTGCCTCTAATACACATTTTAAGTCCTTCTTTCTGGGCAGTACCCGTGGGGTGCAAGCACATTCATCCATACTGTGTGTCTCCGCTTCCAAAGCGCACTCCCCCACCCCGTGTGCTACCTGTTGCTCTTGCTACAAACTGAGTTAAAATCAAGAGTTGAACTCTGCCAGTATAGAACGCTGCTTTTTTTTTTTTTTTTTTTTTTGAGCTTCTGCTAGTAAAGTGTGAGATCATAATCCTGGTAAAGGTACTTTCATTCATTGTGAAGGAAAAACAGAGGAAGTTTGCGCTGTTCCTCTTTCTTGGCTTCACATCCAGTTGTGTTGCATCTGGTTACAGATTAACTCTTACTGCACAATATCCATTACCACTCGCAATGGAATGGAAACCAGGACGCTTTGCTAAATGAACACAGAAAGGCACAACTGAAGGGTAGCTCAAGTCCTTCAGATTAAAGGAAAAGGGAACAGGGACTGTGAGTTTTCCCTCTGTCTTCAGTGGAGAAAGAATACTATTTTCACACATCTGTGTTAAATCAAACAGTGATCTTTTCACTGCTGACTTAATACATGAGGTGTGGAACTCACATTGCAGACCTGAAAGGGTCCTTTGATGAATGCGTTACTCGTCACTCAGGAAGAGCAAGACAATAAACAAATGACAGAATCCTCCTCACTCCTGGCTGCAGACCTACCATCTCCTCATCTTTTGTCTCACACTGTATGCCAAGATTTATGGAGAAAAATTCCAAAAGAGTGAGGAAACAGAAGTGCTGCCTTTTGCTCAAGAGAAGAAAGAGTTCTGTCCTTGAAATCATAAATCCCCCAGCTTCTAGTGCCTTTGACCGTGAGTCTGTGCGGGAGGGCCCTGCTGTAACTGAGGTAGTCGCATGCTGTTACAATACAGCAGTAGTTTGGGGATACAGGAACAAAAGCATTGAAAAAGTCAATTTGGATTTTAAAAAATCCTATGTGAAGGCAGCCATCTCTGTTGGGATCTCCATACAGAGCAACTGCTTCTCACTTTTGACACCCATGTGGTGACATGCACGACAGGAATTGCCAAGTTTGTTCCCTGCTGGGACACTGTCCTCATCATTAGAGTCCGTTCTTGTAACTAACACCTTAGTTTGCAGTTTCAGGTGAGAAACTAGGAACAGCTGGACTATGGGGATAAAGTGACTGGCTTATTTTTCAGGAAGTTTTTGCAGGTTATGCAAGAGAGGCAAGAGACAGTAAACTTTTCCTGCAGCTGCACCTGTTCTGCAGGTAGAAAGAAGACCCTTCCAACAGACCTGACTGTGTATCCAGGCTCACGAATGTAATAAAAAGAGGAATGCCAGCTCCCTGGTGCTCCTCTTTCTGCTTTTCACAAGTATGGTGAAAATTCCTTAGAGAATTCCAACATGCTTTAAAAACAGCGGCACATCCTAAGGACTGGCAGGCCTACTGGGTATGGAGGGAATGCAGCTCTGCTAGCCTTAGCTGACACTCAGGAAGACCTAAGAGATACAGGACCATTGCCTCCTGTCTGGGATCTTTCTCTACCCCCTACACTCACAGAGGGTTGTGGAGACCACTGTATCCTACACAGTGCCCTCTGATGTGTAGGAAAAGGGGAGAAAGATTATGCTGGGAGATGAGGGAGTGAGCTCAGTCAGCGTCCTCAGAAGGGTGCTGAGAGGCAGAGAGGTGAGGGGAGAAGGATCTGTTTGCACAATCTGCCATAAAGGTCATATCTTCAGTCCAGTCTCACCTCCCATCCCAAGAGAGACTGGATTCAGCTCCCTTCTTCCTTCACAGCTGTTCATCCCTGTGAGAAGCCAGGCCAACCCTTGAGAAGAGGAGGAATGCAGTGGCTTCCCCCCACACCACTTCCCAGTCGCTATCAATGGCAGAAATGGAAAATAGGAAGATGAAATTCTGGATCACACCGGGAGGGCTGAAAAGCAACAAGATACTCCCTTATCCCCACCATGCGGAGCAAACCCCAGCACAGGGGTGGGAATGTGAGCAGAGAGACTTGCCAGTCTGCCAGGCTGTCTGCCTGCTAAACACTGGGGAGTTATTTGGACCTCCACAAATACATCAAGCAACTGCAGTGGCCAGTACTCGGATGCAAACCCTCTCTCCTGGAAAGAGACATTTCCTGTACAGCACATAGGAGGGGGCACTATGAATAACTGATATTACAGTGAGGGATAGGGATGTGGAAGTGCTGTCCCACTCTTGAAGATGGGCAGGACATTAAGGCTACAGTGAAAGAAAGCAATGAGATCTGTGACGTCCATACCAACCTTCAGGCTCTCATTTCACCGAAAGGAAAGCTTGGCCCATAGGTGCTCATGCAGCTGCGCGGGGACCAGATATTACTGGTTTTCTTTGTCTACCCCTTCTTCCTCAAACTCCCCTCCCAGGCCTCTGCAGAGATACTGCCTTCTTCAAGCTGATAGAAACGTCAAACCTCGATTACAGTCATGAATCTACAGCTCATGAACTCCTCTAGCCACAATGCCACAGAGCTGCCTTAAAGCTCTCTTAAAAATGTGAGGCATTCCAGTCATTTTAATTACTGTGCATTGCATAAGCCAGAAAACAGTTCATACAAAGAAACAACAGAAAAGTGATTTTCAGTTGCTCTCACTCTCCTCTCTACTTAGTGCCAGCCTCCAAAGCTCTGGGAACACCAGCTCTTATTGCCATTTGAAGCACTACATCTATTTGAAATCTCTTTGTTCAGTCACTTAAAGCTATTGATGCAGTTTAGAAGGGTTTAAAAAGAAAAACAAAACTTCAATTTGGAAATGGCTACAGCAGCATGAAAGCAAAGCAAGAGAAATGGAAAAACTTATTATAAACAAAAATGAGAGAAAATTAATTGCTTGGAATGAGGCATAGGCAGGTAAAGCCAAGCAAATCACGTCCCGTCCCCTGACTCTGTCAGACCATCTAATCACAGCCTCCTGGCTTGAACCCTGCATGGTACTGAGCCCTTTGGCCCTGATCCAGAAATGCACTTAAGCTTATATTTAACTTTGTGCATGTAAATGGTCCTGTTGACTTCAGTAGAGCATCTTGTGTGCTTAAAGTTGAACATGTGCCTTAGTGTTTTGCTGGATTGGGGCCAAAGTGTGGAGTCATGTGCAGGAAACATTTTCAGCTCGATAAGGCTGTTAAAAGATATTTCCTGGTCACCCTTCTGCAGCTGATGCCACATCACAGCCTGACTGGAGGATCTCCACACTACTGAGAGGGTGATTTCATATTCTGCAATCCTTTATAATGTAATACTGTTGGTGACACATGGTGTCTGTGGTCTGCTCCCAGACTGGGTGCTCTCTTAAGCACAATCTGTGAAGGATCCTTGAAGATTAAACACGGTATAGAACTGTTAGAGCTGATGAAGGTTTAATGGTGTATCTCTAATTAGAAACTTGGAAATGGGATACAGTGTTACCTGTGTCTGGCTTGCAGACAGGAAAGTGACATAATTCCTTTGCAACCACAGAGAAAGAGATCAGATAAAAAATTTTCATATGTATATATAGAATCAAAGATATTTTTGAAGAAAAAGTCTTCTTGTTTTAAGTAGCAGATGAAGTCCATTGATACAACAGAGGAATTAATAGAGGAGTTCTTTTCCCAACCTTTTTTACACACATGAATCATAGCAAATATAAAAATTTTAAACAAAACAGCCTTCTCAAAGGAAAGTGTCAGAAAAACAACAACAACAACAACAACAACAAAAAACAGATATTCTGAGAAAGAAACAGATAATCAGGAAATAAGAGAATCTTTTGTTAACGCAATGCATGACTGCTCCAGTAGGGTTGCCTACGACATGGTGTGGGCGTGCTGTCAAAGAGGACATCAGATGGCTCTGAAAAGCACCTGTCCTTTCCTACCTGCTATATAAAAGCAGAAAAACAATGATATCCCCTAGAGGGTGTGATGCTGAGCTCGTGTAAAAGCTATGAGGATCATCAACTTCAAGAAAAGTTTTTAGGACAAGACAAGGCTTTTGAGCAACTTGTCAGCTGGACAGTTTGGAATGCTGATGGCAGGGCTCCACGCTCATGAATCACGTCAAGTTACTGCAGAAAAGTTAAAATGGAAAAATGCCCATACTTCAGAAGTATTTAAAATTAATGTATTGTTCACAGAGGTGGCAGGACTGTTCGGACTGCAGGCCGAAGCCTCCTGACTTCATTCATGCCTTGCTCAGTTTAAGCCAGCTGAGGTCTGTGATGAGCTGAGGTGTTTTCAGCCGCTACGTGTGTCAGGGCTTTTTTCTTTGGTGGTGGTGGTAGTGCGCGTGTGGGTCTTTCTTTTGTTCGTTTGTTCATTCGTTTGCTCTTTTTTTTGGCCAGCAGTTCCTGTAGTTTGATTAAGCCCTTCTGTACTAATTACATTCAGATGGTTTTGTCAGTTCAGAAGCAGCTTTCTGCCAGTGTCTGGCATTCCTCGCATTTCATTGTGAAAGGTGATCGGAAAGGAAGAGAATTTGCCTTCAGTTCTTTTACAGCAACACCTTATGCCTCTTGAAGGACTGTCCTAAAGTGCCTTTATCTCAGTCACTATACCCAGCTCTGGGATGGTCCTTTCCAGCCACAAACTGGACTTTGTGGAAGGGAAATGGTATTGTTAGTTGCACTCCTGATGTAAACTGCAGTGAGTATCTGTAGAAACAGAAGGTAGTTCTCTCTCCTGAAATTTAACCAAGACACCCAGTTTAACATCGCTCCTTTTGCGAAGACTGGTTCTTTAGATATTGCAGGGAACCTTCATCTGTATGAAATGCAAACATCTCTTGCAGCGCAGTGCCCCCTAGCACTGTCTCTACACATTCATGCAGGCTTGAGGGAAGAAGGCCACTTTACTCAGCCAACAACACCTGCAGGACATGGCTTTCCCTGGGAATTTTCACACCAACTATTGACCCAGCCCAGTCATGCTTAGCTTGTGGGATCCGACAAGATCACAGCATGAAGTGGTGTGGCTGCCCAGTAAAGCAGAGAGATCCTTAATTGTGTTCAACAGTGTGTTCTTGGTGGTGGACTGAAATAACATAGATTTCTTTATTTGGTGACATAAATCAAATGTGAGCTCTAATTTTCTCATATGAAGATCAAGGTCTTTATTTTCTTTTTCTTTCTCTGCTACTTTTTTTTATGGCCATATAAGGCTTAAAGTTTTATCTAGCCAGAGGAGCTGAATGCTAGTTTATTTTATTTTTTCCCTTTGCAGTTTCTCCCACGCAGACAGGGCATAGAGCAGGAATTCAGATGGAGTTCTCCTTTCAGTTCCTTCACTGACTTTCTGTGTTACTTTGACCCCGTATAAAAATTTTCACATATAAATAAACAATCAGAACACCTTCCTGGCTCTTCCAGAGTGCATTTTACTGGTAGGTCTCAAACTGGAGAGGCTAATATTGAACATCTAATAGGTATTACCAGAGGATGATAATATAATATTTCTATTTACAGATGATAAAATGAATGTACAGGCAGGTGAAATGATTTAACAAGCCTCCCAGCAGGTCACAGGCCAGACTGAGCTTTCCTGAGTACTATTTACCTGTGATTTACAAAAATAAAGCACTCTGGTTTCTGTGTACGAAACATCCCCTTTAAGTGGCAAATAAATACTGCTGTTATTGCATGGTATCCAGTCCTACTGGACTGTTATTATTGCACAGTATCCTGCATCCCTACTACTATAAAGAAGTTAATCTCTTTGAAATAGAATATCTAGGTGTCAAAAAAGCAGACAAACCAGCCAAATCCTTACTGATTGACTGCAGGTACTACTACTCCTACTGTGCAGGTACTGCTACTACAATTCTAATACATGCAGTTTGAATTTTCTGGATCATCTCTCAAATTGCGGCAGAGGAGACAGTGGTGCGCCTTGACACGCAGACAGCCTGAACATCGTCCCTTCCAAATGGATGTGCCCTGCTGCTGGGTCAAACTATGGTCTTCCTTTTCAGCCTGGCAAGTAATTGCAGATTACTTCTATGGGTTATATCTGAGAAGTGAACTAGTTCCTGCCATCAGTGCAAACTCGGTGTTACTTTAACAAGCTTGGTCAGTCTTACTGTAAGCAAGCTACTTCCATGCCTGAAGGGCCCTATGTAACTTCAGTAACTTCCAATCCCTTTCCTCTTCCCTTTTCAGAAACCGAGGTGACTGAAGGGTTTGTTTTTCAGTCTCCTCTGAATGTGTCCTGCGTCTTGTATTATAGTCACTTTTAGCATTTACACAACAGCCATCATCTTCAAAGCTTATTACAAAGTATTTAGCTCATTAGTCCTCAGAACACACAGGAAAGGTGTTATTAGAGAAATGAAGAAACTTTCTCAGAGGAGCAACTTGGCCAGGTGGTGCTGGAGTTGTGATTCTAATCTAATTGTGTGGAGGCCAAAGTCTCTCTTATTTACACAGTGCCAGGTTATGGAATAACTCTGCTTCTCTCAGATACTGATCTGAGATGTTGATAGATCAGGTGTATGATGATGTTGGTGATATCAAACTTTTATACAACAACAAAGAAAAAATGAAAGTACCAGACACACCTCATTTTTCTTTCATGTTACTCTGCTGAGGTCAGTGGAGTTGTTCCTTGTTTACACCCAGTAAAATCGAAATGACAGTCCAATCTGACATTCAACTTCAGCTGTAGTACCTGCAGTTGACAGCCCAAATACCTAAGGAGTTTTTCACTTGGGGTTTCTCATACTGCAATTTGAAGCCAGATGATTCTGACACTGATGTGCCTAAACCTAATGTCTTAGTGTCCTGCCTCATATGTACTTATATGACCTGTTATCACCTCAACACCATCTGATTTTTTTCACTATGTTCACTAACACACATTCCTGTGAAGCTCCATCACTATTATCCCCATTACACAGATTGGGATTTGAAGGACAGTGAGATGAAGCTGTCACACAGGTTGCCCGTGTCACAGCCAGAAGAACCTACATTTTCCTCTGTTTGCTTTGTAACCTTGACCACTACTAGTAACACCCATCTTGAAGCTTTTGTATACCTATGCTCCAAATAAAAGCCTGTGTTTCCATAAGACTGGAGGTTTTAATTTTATAGGCATGGTATGATTAAAGAAAAGGTGTAGGCAGGCTGTGCTTCACCCAGATGGAGAAGAATTGTAAATCTAAAGACTTAGCTGACTATTTAGAAATTTAGGACAGCTGGTCCCTGGCCTTTAATACCAGCATAATTTATAACTAGACATGCTTAAGTCTTGTAAACCCCATGGAAAGTACTCTGACATTATATATACTGGTTTGATACCGTGATTAATCACCCCTCGGTCCCCTCTGCGGGATAATAAGGATGTCTGTATCCTGCAGCTGGCAATCTCCTTCATTGCAGTCCCAGCTCTACTATAACATTTACATTTCTACAGCTGATAGAAATTTACTGTTCCAAAAGGGGATAAGGGAAAACAAAACAAACAGGACTTTTCTATAAATTCCATTAAAACCGCTCTGCTAAAATACACTTTGAGATTAAACGTTGGGAGATCCCGGGTAGATGCGATGCTGCTTTCTCCAGCTCGGTGTGGGCAGCCTGCGACCCCTTGCTGACTGAAAATCCCGAGGAGGGGAAGTGACGGGTGGTGGTGGTCGTGTGGTGGCAGGAGAAGGAGCATTTGAGTGGGATGAAAAACCACGGTTTGAAATCCTAGTTAAGGTCTTGTCCTTTTCCTCCATCCTCCTTTCACTGCTTACTGAAAGGGGAAAAGCAGCAAGGCGCTGTACTCCCTTTGCGCTTTCTGCGCACCCCCTGAAAGCCCTTTACAATACTATTTCCTTTCATCTCCTCCAGCTTAAAATCAGCTTACAGCCTGCTGAGACCGTTTGGAGGGAAACAGCCCAAGCTTTCCAAGCAAACAGCAACGCCTGCGTGCGCCCGAGGTGCCTCCGTCCATCCTCCCCTGCCGCAGCCCTGAGGGGAGGCAGACCCTGACCGCGGGGCGGGGAGGGCTCCGCGGGGCCACAGCCGTGCGGGCGCTGACGGCCGCGGGACGGGCCACTTGCAGTAAACCTCGGGGGTACGACTAGTTTGGAAGAGCTGCGGCCCCCGGCGGCGGGACGGGACGGGACGGGACGGGACGGGACGGGACATGGGGCCAGGGGCTTCTCCTCAGGGCGGCCGGTGGCGCAGGTAAGCGGCCGCCCAACCGCCGCCCGCGCGCGCGCGGCGCTCCCCGCACTATTCCCTATAAGGCGCTGAAGCCGCGGCCCCGCCCCGGCCCGCTGGCCTCTCCCGCCGATGAGGTAATGCGGGGCTCCCATTGGTCGGGGGCGGCGGCGCCCCCGGAGCCCGAGAGGGCGCGATCGAGGCTATAACTCCGCGCGCCGGCCCGCAGCGCCGTAGCGCAGTTCAGCCTCGCACCGCAGCGCCTCGGACCTGCCGTGCCCTCGGCTTGCACCGTCCCGCCGAGCGAAGAGGGGCAGCGTGAGGAGGCAGGCAGGCAGGCAGGCAGGCGCACGGGCTGCTAGGAAGGGAGGCTAAAGTCAGGCGCGCAGAGCGGCGGCGGCTGCCCTCCTGCTCCGCAGAAGCGAGGGGGCACCTCGGGGGCAGCATGACGGCGTGGCTGAGCTTCCTCGTCGTGTTCCTCTGCAGCTGGAGCCTGCGGGACCTGGTGGTGGAGGCTTGCACTTGCGTCCCCATCCACCCGCAGGACGCTTTCTGCAACTCCGACATCGGTGAGTGCCGCGGGCGGCGCCTCCTCGGCAGCCCGGGGCCCCCCGCGGGGAGGCGGCGAGGCCGCGCGTCTGGAAAGTTCCGCGGGACCCCGGGGCTCCGTGCCCAGGCCCTGAGCCCCCCCTCCGGGCTTAAGGGGAGCGGGGGGGGGGGCGCTTCCGCGNTTCCGCGCGGTGTCACCTGTGGGGGGACCCCGCCGAGGGCCCCGCGGGACGCGGCTGCCACCTGCCCGCTCCTCCGCCGCCGTTCAGCGTTCAGGGGACGGAGGGTGAGAGCGGCGAGGGGCGGCCCGGCGCTTCCCGGTGGCTTCGGGGGTGCGTCCGGTAACGGACGGCGAGGCGGGGGTCCGGGGGTGCGGTGGCCCTCGGGGGGGGCTCGCTTCCTTGGGCGAGACAACGGCACGGCTCGGAGGTGCGGTCGGCCAAAGCCTCCCCACGCCGGGGACAGTCCGTGATGGGAGAAGGGGTCAGTTCTGGCTCGTGGGGGGCTGCCCCCGGCCGTGGCCGTGGCAAGGTGCAGCTCACGTGGGGGAGCGGGGGACGAGCGGCTCCGCGCTTCTGCCCGCCCTGTCTGCGTTGTAAGCCCACGGACCTGCGTGGGCTCTGGGGGGTGGGAACGCTCTCCTTGGCCCCTTGCTGATGTTCTCTGCTATGGGTTTTAGCATCCCTAGGGTCATGCCTGCACACACTTTAGGTAGGGGACAAGGGAACACCCAAAATCTCTCAGAGGAAGAGGTAATGGAAACTTTAGTCTCAAGTTCTTTATTTTGTTTGTAGCTGAGGCTGGTTAACCAAATACGGTTAGTATTTGCTAAGTGTCCTGTGGCAAAAAGTACGAAATCAATCAGTGACATCCTTTCCATTACTGCTGGACACATGTCCACATGACAGTAAATCAGGCTGTCACCTTGGCCGTGGTGAGCAGGCTGTAAGAATGAAGTTTTCTTGCACTTCTGTGGATTTTTTTTTTTTGTAGCATGTTGTAAAGGCTGTTGGGGGACTTTGCGCTGCTGGTACCCACACTTCGCTGACTCCAAGTGGAGTCTGCAAAGAAATCCCCCTGGTAGCTGCTATGGAAGTCCAATAGAACACTAATTCCTGCTGCAGGAGAGCACCCCTTACTATGAACCCTGCCAGTGGCTTTAAAGTTAGCCAAACTTGCTGGCAAAAGAATTCTCTCTCCTGCCTTTAACTCTTCTCTACAAAAACTGCGGCTATGCCTGGTTGTTCATGTCTAGTTTCTATAGAGTATCTGCTCTTGAATGCCAGAAAAAGCCACTACATGTTAGAAGTTCTGGGAACTTTTCAGTTTGCTTCACTGATGAGAGCCTGGAAAATATTTATAAAATATTCTAATGCTGGGGAATCCTTCCAGGAAACTGCAGTATTCAAAGTTCTGCTGAAGGTCCTTGTTACTGCCACTTTTTTAGTTTGGATCAACAGGCATGCCGCCTAGCTGGCAACTGCCAGGGAGATTGTCCTTGCCGGGAAGGTAGGGCTGGGAAACTGTTTTTGCACAGCTAAAGCTGAGGACAGCATGTGGCCTTCACTTGCTGCATTTTGGGAGCAGGTCTACTTTCTTGCTCTGTTTAGGTCGTGTTTTAGTAGATCAGGGGTAGTTTTAAGACATCTTTGTTTCAATTTTAAGAAAACAGATGTTAAATTTTTGTTATGAATATACCCTGGTGCCAGTATACTTTTGCCAGATGCGTAAATGCCTAGGAGTAGGGTAAGCTCTGAAGTTCCATGTAACAGTGCTCCTAAACATCAGGGCGGGAAGTTTTCCTGTTTGCTGCTCTGATTTCTGATCGAGTTCAAAGCCATGTCCTTCATCTCCCCTCTCTCTGTTCTGGAGTCCCCCTTACATATCGTGCCTTGGCTGTGCTCGGAGATGTGCTGGTTCAGAAGGCTGGTGTCCGTGGGGTGTCATGCCTTCAGGCCTCGTGGTAACGCAGAGAAGCACACGGGGAAAGAGCAGCTCGAACTAGACGATGACTTGAATGCAAGTTTGGTTAAGCCCACAGTTCTGTGTGGTAGGTTGGAGCAAAAGTAAATCCTTTGCTAGAACTTTGCTGAATTTCCTGGAACTGTCTGGAAAATGTGATGCTTCTGCAGGCTGATTTTAGCGAACGCTGTCACGTTCTGTATGGCAAAAAGCGCGGTAAGGCTTTCCGGCTACGGCGGAGTTAATGTCCCCATGGAAACTGGTGGCAGTGTGCTGGTGCAGCCCCGAGCCAGACCAAGCTGCGTGCTGGGTTATAAAACACCTTGTGGGGAAGAAAGGGACTTGGCAGCGAGTTTTTACCGCTCTTGAAACTCCTGACAAAATACCAGCTCCAAGGGGAGGAGTCAGTGCAGTGAGGGCTGGAGCAGAAGAGCTTTTTAAAATAGCTCCTAAACAATACTAGAAATTAACTAGCTAGGTGGCAGCCTAGGAGAGGCTTTTCATCTTGAGAAGCACTGAATGCTGAAAGACTTTAATTTAGCACTGGAACGCAAACTCTCACTGTTGCTCTTTCGTGCCTAGCCAGGGAAGTCGTACTCTCAAGTTTATTCTCTTCTCCTTTAATCTCATGTCACTAGACATTTAATTTTTGGTCATCCTGTGGCTCAGTTCTGATACGGCCTCCCAACTCGGCAGTCATTAGAAGGTTTTAATCTTTGTAGAAACAGATGCTCGAATAAGCCCATTGGAAAGGGCAAGCCTTTCAATATGTATATCCTGTGAAAGTGGAGGCTGTGGTTTTCTAAAGCAAGCTTGGAGTACGTACACAACAATTTTATTTTTTTCCTTTAAAAAATAAAAAAAAAGAGAAACTACTGCTAGACTGGCACAAGGGGTCTTTTCATTCAGCCTGAGTGTTCTAGCATGATGAATCGAGCCAAAGTGAAGAGGTGTGTCTCATCTGACCCTTTGAGGTCAATCAATAATAAAATTGCTTTTATAACTCTTGGCTTTCTTTCTTTAACCGGATCAATAAGTGCCAGAACAGGCAGTACAATAATTAGACAAACAGCAACTGCTATGACATGCCATCTGAACTTTGCTTCCTCCCCTCCCACCCCCTGCCTACGACCCCTTCCAGATGTGAATATTTTTCTTTTGTTTGAATTAAGAGACCTTTTGAAAGAACAGACACCAGGCATGCTTTGTTCCATTGTGACAAAGCTGTGACATTTCCAGCTGGACATAGCTGACATGAAAAGGGCTTGTTTGTCCCTTTTTTGCAGGAGCAGCAGGAACTTTTAAGCTTGGCTGCTGAGTGTTGCATTCACAAGTTTGGAAAAATACCTCCTGCCTGGATTTCCCCCCAGCCTCCCCTTCAAAAAAAGGAAAAGAAATGTATGTGAAATTACAGGCTGGATTTTGACAAACCAATCTGCAAACAATAAAGAAAGTACTTTGTCCACTCCACACCTATCTCACTTTCATCTTGTGCATATACTTCAGAAAAGAGCTATGGCACTATGAGCTGTCTCTTACCCAAGTTCAAAGGAGCCTGAAATAACATTCCTCTCTATAGGTTGTGCTGGGGGAAGAAATGTCTGTCTCAGCAAGGGGACCTGTGAGTAGTGCCCCTCTCCTCACGCTTGGTTAAGTTGGGGCAGGCAAGCTTTGTGGAGATGAAGGCAAGCTCTTAGAGTCCCTCGGTGTAAAGGAAGCTGTTCATTCCTCCATCCTGCCCTGCCACTAGCACTGAGTTCACAACATCTGCAGCGGCTAGCCTCCTTTGAACTGAGAATGGGATGGGAGAAGAGCAAGAGCCAGCAGAGGAGGAAGCTCGTCAATTTGTTTAGCCCAAAGTCTGAGGTCCCAATTGAAAACCTGCCTCTTTTCTTTCACAGCTTTTCCTGACTTCATCGTTCCACCTTTTCACTAGAAAACCAGAAGGGATATGTAGAACAATTTGATCATACATGAGATTTTGCACACACAGTTTTTGCCTTGACATACACGTATATGGACTCTGTGGTGAGGTCACATGTGCTGCCTTATCCTTTAAGGCAGACAAGTGAGGCTTCAGATTTGCTGCTTAGAAATTAATTTAAAGGTTGAAAGAAACCTACTTCAATTAATTATAATACCATTCCTTTGAGCTGAGATGAACTTCAAACAAATTTATGGGTTAGATGCCATGATAATGGTTGCAAAAGTGTTATAACCACTTAGGAATTGGGCTTTTGTTGGGGAAGTAATGGTGTGGTTTCATTTTTAGACTGGACTTCCCTTCAAGGCATTTTAGAAGCATGAAATCTGAGAAGTCCCTCTGTAAAGGTTTATTTTTTTTTTTTTAAAGTAAATTCCATTTCATATGGGAAGAAGTTGAGGAGATTGGTTTAACTTTTACGAAAGTCCAATGTCCATGTTAAACCATGGTGAGAGATGGTATTCCTTGCGCCTGGTCATGTCTTCTGACAGAAAGATCGCCATTCTGAACCTAATTGTGCTATTAAGTAGAAGTTGCTTATTTGCTGTTTTGATTGTTTATTTACAATTAAAGTAGAGCCTAATCCTTCTCTGCTTTCTCAGAGTGAAAAGATCACCTTGTGGGATCTGGAGTTTGTCACTTCTCCAAGTGTATGTATTAAAAAAAAAAAATGTGGTGGAAATTACTGTTTGGAAGATGTAGTGCAGAATGTTATATAAGGCTCCTTTGGTGTCTTGTTACTATTGCGTGTGCTTACTCCAGATTTCCTGCAGGAAGTAACTCCACCAAGACCTCTGAGCCAGCAGAGAGCCAGATGTGCTAACCTTGAGTCTTAGAGCTCCTTGCTTTATGTAGATGCTTTTTTAATTCTTATTTTCACTGATTTCCCACCTGTTCTGAAGAACTCTCCACCTGGCAATGCTCCTCTAATGTTCCTGGGAAGAAGCGGGCTGGTGGGAGCGCAACTATGTACAGCTATGCACAGTACTAGCATTTTTTAGCTTAGCAAGGGTTTTCATCTGGGGTGGGGAAGGGTCTACTTTGTTCATGTTTGTGTGATTCAGGAAGCGCAGACTTGATTGTTTGACCGTAGAAGTGGCCCAAGGTAGCAGATTCATTCTCAGCTTCGTCCATGGACTTCACATGTTCCAAGATGTAGCCTCTCAGAGTCTCTTAGATATAACAGCTGGATTGGCATCTGATGAAATTGATCTTTGCACTCGTGTAACCCTGCTGACAGTTGTGGTGGGACCAAGAATCTTTACTAGGAGCACTGGGTGAGTCACCTTGGACTTAACTGAATGTTAAAGCTAAGATGAAAACTTAGTTTTCTCCTGTAACAATGTTGTCTGAGGTTGTATTTCTTTTTCCTCACAGCTCCAGTACCATGTGGTGCTCTTATGTAGCCCAACCAAGCATGCATCACTGAGGAAAGGATCTTATTTGGTCTGTGCAGGAGGTCTTGTCATGAAATGAAACTTCCACTGTGTGCACCGGGTGGAAGTTCGTAAGAGCTAGTAAACCTGAGAGGACAGCTTGGTGTGAGTTAGCAGGCAGGGCCAGGCATGCTGTGCTTGTCAGCTCGGCGCCAAACCAAGCTGAGGGTCTAGTTTCAGTCCTAATAATGTGAGGGGTGCATGTGGTTGACTTTCATTTTAGTGATGAGGATTTTTCGGTCTTTTTTTTTGGTTCAAGATGGGGAGGCTTTTGCTCTGATGTGCTGCATACTGCTCTAGACTTTCAGGGTATGATTCTCCTCTTTGACATAATGTTATAAATGGGAAGCAACTTGACTTACAGTGGTGAAATGACAGTAGCGTAAAAGGTGTGAGAGGATAATTGAGCCTTCATACACCAATTATTTAAGCAAATACAAAGTTCATTGAACTTAAAGCTCATCCTAAGCCTCTGAAGAACCTCCACATGTGACAGGTGGAGTTATCCTGGCCTGGCTTTAATGGATTGTTACTGCTTTTTGAGCTAACTATACCTTATGTAGACTTCTGATTGAGACAAAGTTGACCAGAGCAGCTGACTGTATTAACTGTCTTAACTTTTTCCTCAGCTTTGTGGCACTGAACAGTTGCTGCAAACAGGAGAGCCGAGGGCTAGCTTCTGTAATAACCCTCTGTGTCTGAGTACTCCAGACGCAGAGGAGGGAGGCGTGCTGCTGGGGCTTTATTAAAACCCAGAAGTCTTCCTGTAAAGCAGGTACCTGAAAGAGCATACTGAAGTTGTCAGTGCTGTGCCTGCTGGTGACTCTGCCACCAGTGTTAATTTTGCCTTAGCGGGATAAGTGCTTCTTTAAATCCCTAGTTAAACTGGACTTGCTTTGGAATAACTTGAGAAGAGGATGTTAACCAATGTCCCGATTCCTGTGCTTGTTTACTGGGAGAGGGAATAAACACGAGGCATATGAATTTCAAATTTCCGCTGTTTGAAAGTATTAGACTGGTACTGGGACTGAGGTAGAAGAGGTCAAACAGATTTACACCCTCTTATATTAGATCTAAATCTGGCCCAGTTATCAATATGGAAAGGGAATACTAGACCAACATCATAACTTAAGTAAAGCAGGTGTAGTGCCACAGGTCTCAGCAGCATTTCACTGGCTTTTATCAGAGTTGGATTTGAGTTGATGGTTTCAAGTTCTAAGAGGAACGTTACAAACACTAGAGTGCTTAAAACTATATTAAAAAAAGCAGTTAACTTTCTACTGTAATGTGAAGTAGTTCCCTTGAGTGACCAGAGTGAAGATCTAGTGGATTAACTGACAATGTGTAATAACATAAAAATGCAAGTAGTTTTACACAACCCTGATTATTCTATTTATTCAACATTTCTGCCAGCTGAAAAAGATTCTGTGAGCCTTTTGGAAACAAGATAGAAATCTCTCGAGTTTCATACTGGTAAAATAAATGTTGACTATGAATAGTCCAAATTCCTGCTCGTGTTTATATAAGACCTTTCCAAAGGGCAATTTCAGCCCTTAGAAACAGAATACAGACAATAAAACAAGATAAATAACGGAGAGATGCATAGGCAAAAACCACCATCAGACCTTATCACATATCAGCAGTGGTTTGCCTGAGATGTAGAATGTCATTTTTTATCTTGGAAAGGAAGGAGTTGATTTGGGGTATCCCTCCTGGGACCGAAATCCACCGGGACCCAGCAGAGAGCAGTGCTTGGGGAGGCTGTTGTCAGCTCAGGGGTTGTGCTAGTGGGGAACTAGTGGTCTGTGGCAGTGGGCACAGGTCTGAAAAAGTCCAGCTTTGTTACTGGTGGGGGAAGAGGATGACAGCAACAATAGACTCTGTTGGAAACCTGTAATGGGAAAGGTGTTTGGGAGCTAAAGGAGTGGCAAAGGCCCTTCAAAGAGTAGTCTCGGAGTATGAGGAGAGAAGGGTTACTGGAGAAGGGAGAGGTTCCCCATGGAAGCATTGCTGAAGGACTAGATACAGGGTGGTCAAGCGAAGAAGAATCATGAGCTGGGACATGTGATGGGCCACCCCATCTGAAACTGGGGCGTGCCCAAGATGGATCTACTCCATCCAGGGGAGTGAAATAGGTACTGTGGCTTCAGTGAAAAGATGGGTAGTACAACCCCCATAAAACAGCCCAGTGCTCTACTGATTGATCTCTAACAGCCTGTAGCATGTTTGTTTCTGACTGGCGATCGAGGCTCAGGCTTTCAAAAAGCCTCCATTTATAGGAATGCAAAGTTCCTTCAAATAGACCTTCAAGACCTGCACGTTGCAGGAGTGTGTGTGCAAGAGGTGGGTTTGTTTTTTTTTCTTTCTTTCTTCCCCCAGGTGAGTTATAAGGAAAATACAGTATAGCTTGAAAGTGATGCAGATTACACATCAGGAGAAGCAAATGAAATTAAGCCAAATGCAATTTGTTGTCTAAAAGTATTTTTCATATACCTGAAATAGTAGCCTGACTCACCGCAGACAAAAGAAGCTGGGAGAGTGTGCGAACGGCAGAGCTGTCATTGTTCAACACCTACATGCTATTGATTCTGGGCAAAAGTACACGCTGTAATCAAAAATCCATGATTGTCCTTAGTTACCTATCTGTTTGTAAAGTGTCTGAGTATTGTAGTCCTGCTGGTTCTCAAGAACTTAGAACTGGTTTTTATGGGAGGTAAAGAAAGGTATATGAAAGGGTCCAAGGATGAAAAAAAGACCCCATAGATTTTTTCCCTTCTTAATTCCTTGGCTTTGACATGTAAAGGCCCAGCTTTCTCCTGGCCTGCACGATCACTTCAGCAAAGTGGATATAAATTGCACTGCATTTGCACAACACTTGCACAGATAGCGACAGCTGTACCAGGTGCAACAGTGTGAAGGTAACACATTATTATTTCTTGCTCCCTGGTGGTTCATTTAAAAAAAAAAAAATCCTGCAACAGCACATAGGAAACAGGAGTACTTCTATTCCACAGGGCCATGTTCAAACTGACCCAAACTCCTGCTGGCCTGGACTGAAAGACATGAATTTTAATTCCCTTGTGCTATATTGTAATTACAGTACTGGGACTTCAACATCTGTTTCCCTTTCTCAATGTTTCCCTCTGTATCGGTTGTTACTGCAGTGCAGCCTGCAGGGAGGCCTGCTGGCATTATGTTAGTCTCTTAATTTTCTATAGAAGAGCACTGGAGCATTTGCTCAGACAACAAGTTCAATCCCTCATGCTCAGTGAATACATGAACAAGCAAAAATCTTGCTCCTCTGAGGTTTAATCAGCCCTCTCAAATTCCTTTGGGTCAACTGTAAATAGGAGGCTCTTCCCCCTAGCGAGCAGGTTTTGGTCATGGTCTCCAAACAGTTAAAATATTGGGGTGGGAGTGGGGGGGTGCTTACTTGTACCAGGACAGGAAAACCACAGAATGGAAAACTTCCACTTGACTTTGAAAGACAGGAAATGGCGGGTGTTGGAGAGGCAGCAGGTAGAGGAGGAGAGAGCCGGAGGATATCTGTAGAAGACCAGCTATTCCCCTGATGCTTCTCCTTTGGCTCCACGTTCTCTTGGGGAAGGTGGTCCAGGCTGGCCACGCTCTTCCGAGCCCTTTATACGCTTTCCAAACACCCGCCCCGGTTTCCTACTTCCTGCCTCGTCTGACGCTGCCATAAATATCCTGCCTGCCTTTCGTCGGTCTGGAGACACACACGCTGCAGATTAAAGGGGCTTGAGGTGACAGCAAGAAACAGCCTGTCGACCAGCCCCTGTCAAGTGTGAGGTTGCTGGGTCCTCTGCTTTAGGTTGCCATTGGAAAACGGAGGGAGTCCTTTAAGACTGAAACATCCTCCCTGTTTATCATATTCACCTCTGGACTGGGATACACAGCCCTGTTTCTGAGTAAACAGTTTCCTCCAGTAAATATTAAACTGCATGTGGCACAGAGCTAAAAGCTGAAAAATTTCTGGTATTTGGGAGAAGGGGGGTGGGGAAGAGAGGTTTAAGAAGGAAGAGGAGACACTAGTGGAGGGACCGCACTGCATGGAAAAGTACAGCAGTTGCGGTAATGAATACCTAAAATGCACTGGTGAAGAGGATCAGTCCAACAGGAAAGAAAACAATGAAGTGACCTCTGGGGCACTTGAGTAGCCCTCATGTACAGTAATTCAATAGCCAGAAAGTACAGGGCCCTCCCTTAGCATCCTGCAGGGCAAAAATCACAAACCCAGAAAAGTGTAGGAAGATGGGCAGGCATTTGTGTGCAAGTAACTCAGTGTTGCAAAGACAGTGCTGGGGTAAGGGCAGGATGAGTTCGTAAGCCCTTTGTTTTATTTCTCTAAATATGAAGAGCAGCACCTGTCCCTTTTTTCTTTTCTTTTTTTATTTTCTTTTTCCCCAAGGGGGTGGGGGATTAAGGATTTAGTTGGTTATTTCCTTAGAGGATCAAGATGAAAAGGAGACTTCAGTAAGTCTGTTTCCATCTTCTTTACAGGCAGTATATTTTCAATAGAATTAAGCAGCTGTCCTGCTTTTCCCCCACTGTGTAACAGTTTGCAGCGTTGCAGAGAAGCACAGAAATACAGGATTCCACAATATCAGACAGAATTCTTAGGTGGCACCAAACAGGAAGGTTTTAATGGAATATTATCCATTCAAAGAGAAGTTTGACTAGTCCTGGTGGCAAACAGCCAATGACCCTTACCAGTAGGTTGCCTTTAGCACCTTTACTTCGGAAGAAGAGTGCTGCAGCAGAACCTGTGATTGTGAGTCATATGTGTCATCCATCTGTCCTGGACTTCTGATGCTGATACAAGATACCTCCCAGAAGCTTGGTGTGGGATAGCCTGACTTTCTCATAGCCTCTTCTCTGGCTGTCATCCTAGTTCCTTGTAGCTAGAGATTGATTCACACCCTGCAGTTTTAAGTTCCTTCCAAACCTCTTTAAAGGCTTTTGTTGGTTTAACTCTGGAGAGTCTGTTTTGTTATCAGTATGAATGTCAAATCTACCTTCCATGTGCACTCTTGAGATGCAGCTGTTTCTCGAGTTTCCCAGTATATTCCAGTTTGCTCCTTTCCTTTTCCCACAGGATGGGAATTGTGTATTTAGTCATATTTTGTTCTGAGTCTTCTCCTGCTGCTTACCAAATAATTTACGGGACTATAAGTCCTTGTCTTTGCAGAGCCCTACAACTCTCTGTTGTGTGACTTCGCAGGAGTTTGCAGGAGTGGCACCGCCAGCTAAAAGATGCATGGTTCAGAGGCCTGATGACATGGGGTTCTGTGCTCTGCAGGGTGCGGTTGC
This sequence comes from Anseranas semipalmata, assembly GCA_013399115.1. Lineage (NCBI taxonomy): Eukaryota > Metazoa > Chordata > Aves > Anseriformes > Anseranatidae > Anseranas > Anseranas semipalmata. The sequence continues at coordinate 516,214 of VXAA01006959.1, forward strand.
CTGTGCTCTGGCAGATGAATGGCTCATTGGATAGTTATGTAGTCTCTGATGTTTTTTTTGTCATTCTCATCTGCTTTCCACATTTACTCCCTAGCTGTGAAATCATGAGTACTGCTCACAGTGTTCTGAAAAACTGCCGAGCCTTTCTAAGACAGGTCACGTGGTCATTTATCATTTCCACTGTCTTATCTTGAGGTATCCAGCAGCAGGGAAGGGCTTTATTTGAGGTAAGTCTGTATCAGACCAAATTGTGTTTGATCCCAAGGACGCTCACCCTTTCCAAAAGACTGACTCTTCCTTTAAAAAACAGCACAGCAAAGTGGGAAGCACGTCCTTACTGGCCTTTCTTCCCATTCTATGTTTGAATTGGTATACAAAACAGTGTAGGTTGAAAAAAGCAGACAGCACCTGTGTGTTTGGCTGGATGGGAAACAAAGCTTTCACTAGTACCGGAAAGTTTTCAAGCCAATAGGTTCCTTCCTGTCCATGCTAGATCTCATGTTTGTTTCTGAATGCCCTCCTCTCATAGCGATTTCCTCCAGTACTAATAGCTGTTGGAAGAGGTAGGGTAAAGGAAAGCACTGTGTCTTTCTTTTCCTCCTGTCTCAGAAATTGTACAGACCTTTTCCTGTTTGTCTTTTATGCAGTATGGCAGCTTGGGCCATTGACGTAAACTTTGTCCTTTGTGCTGTTCAGAGCTCCCCTCTTCTGAATTTGACAACATTGCCTGCACGCATCCTGACTAGGCTGCCTCCTTGATAGACGGACAGGAGAGCGGACAGAACAGGATCCTAGGGTGGTAGTTGTCTTGGCACACCTGATGGGTGTCACGTTTCTCTGCAGGCTCTATATTTGCTCATCAAGCCATTGTAAAGTCCATACATGGCAGGGTTCCTTCCAGCATGTATTCCTCAACACACATGTGGACCAACAAGGAAAGATTGACCACAGTGGTTATTGAAAGATTATTGCGCTGGTGCTTTGAGGCAGCCACACCAGGTTAACAGCATAGTCAAATGAAGAAAAGGCAGCTTTTGTTCCAAAAAAATACTCAGAGTAGAGGAGATTGAGAGGGGATCTTATCAACCTCTACAAATACCCGAGCGGACAATGTAAAGAGGTTGGGGCCAAACTCTTCTCAGTGGTGGCCAGTGATAGGACAAGGGGTAATGGGTATAAATTGATGCACAGGAGGTTTCATCGCCATATGAGGAAGCACTTCTTTATGGTTCGGGTGACAGAGCACTGGAACAGGCAGCCCAGACAGGCTGTGGAGTCTCCTTCTCTGGAGATATTCAAAACCCGCCTGGATGCGATCCTGTGCAGCGTGCTCTAGGTGACCCTGCTTGGCAGGGGGTTGGACCAGATGATCTGCAGAGAGATCGTCACCTCAACCATTCTGTGATTCTGTGAAAGAGCTCGAAGGAGTTTTCTAAGGAGAGCTATGTAGCCCAGTTAGGCTTGCTTCATTGATGAAATCCATCAGAGCTTCCAGCAGCCATCTTGATTTGGGAAATTAGAACTGAAATGCTGATGAATATTGTTTCTCCTCAGAACTGTGATTTTGGACTGTATCTTTTTATTCTATTTTTTTTCCTCCTGAGAACATCTCCACCTGAGTTGCTGCAATGACTGTATGGTCCTAAACATACCGAAATTTGGTAATGTGAACAACCAGTGTATACTGGAATCAACAGAGCTATAATGGTTAACAAAAAAATCCAGTCTTGTTTCTGTATTCCCAGAGTAATTTCCCTTGGCAGAGAACAAGCACTGAATGGAACTGTACGCTCACGAGATACATATATCAGATTTGCCTGCCAATATAATAGCAAGAGCAAGCAGGATCTGTGTTCCTTTCACCCAGAAAAGGAAAACCATGTTTTTGTGAGATTTCCCTATGGTGATAGTAGTCTCAGCCCCATTTTGGTTTTAGAATGTATTGGCAGCAAAGCTACAGCCGACAGGACCAGGCACCACCAGTCTGCTTTCTGTAGAAGCAGTAATGCTTCCACTACTCAAGGTCTGAAGTATGACTTCCTAACCCCTTTCCAAAGGTGGGAGGGGAATCCTTTCTTTCTTTCTTGGTGCATTTTCACTAAAATTTCTTACCAGAAAACATTCCTGTGAACTGTAGCAGTGAAAGAGTAATCTGTGGCTGTTTTACATGGTTAGGTAATTTGTTGGTTTTCTTTTAAAGCCAAATTGTGACTCTCTGAGGCCAGCACTTCTCCAAACCTTATTAATGGTAGTCCTTGTCATTTTGGAGGTTTTATCTTTTCATTATTATTTGTACATGCTCATTTCTGGTTTTGCTAATGTGCACTTGCACTTCCTCTGTTTCCTTGCTTGTGGAAGGAAGCAAGCAGTGGAAGGAGATTGTGTGCATCGGTACGCTGGTTTTGTCTGCTTTTCCCACAGAATACCGGAAGCAGAGATGAAACTATACTTTGGTAAGCTAGGCCTCTGATTTTTCTCAGGGGAAAAAAGCCATGTAAGTATTCTTAGTTGGTATATTAAGTGTAAAATTAAGCAGTTCCAAAGGGGATGAACAACTACCATTCAGAGGGAGTGCCTTTGTGCTTCTGGCTTCTACTCAGAGCTACAACAGTTCAGTGTTCTTGACTCAAAGAGTTTCCCTTGGAGTAGTGGAAAATCAGAGCCAAGCAAGGCTTCTAAAACTCCAGGCTTAGACGTGTGCCTCGTGTGCGTGTGTGTACATCTTGCAGTTCAGTGATGACCCTGATGACTTCTTGAACTTTTAATGACAATGCAGCTGTCTGTTCATGGTGCTAATTAACCCAAAAGCTGATTCCTCCCTCCCCCTAGTTATCCGTTCAGTGAATGAGATGTGAAAACAAGAGGACGACTTTTCCCGTGCCCTTTGGGCTGTCTGAGCCTGGCAGCAGTGACCCTGCTTGAGCAGAACTGAAAGAGCTGCTGCGCAATGGCCCGTACTTCTTTTTAATGGGTTATTAAAATTCCACCTTCTCTCCCTCCCTCCAGTCCTGTTACAGTTCGGAGTGAAGGCACTTAGGGGAAAACAGCTGCAGGAATAACTTTTCCTCTTTTCTTTTGGAAGGGCAGAGGCAGCTGTTCAGTTCCTAAGTCTAGGGATTCTGCCGCTACTTATTTAGGGCCTGATCCCACTCCGGTTAAAATCGGAGGCAAGATTCCCACTGGGTTCAGCAGGCAGTTGAAGGAAGCAGCTTCAGGAAGCAGCCTGCAATCAAACAATACTGCTTCAAAATGTTGGAAAGGGCTAGAAAGCGAAAAGAGAATAGGAAGGCATTTGTCAGAGTTGACTTGCTGACTTGCCTGCAGTCTCAGAGAACAAGCACTCAGCAGCCAAATGCTTTACTTGAGGAACAGGTTGAATTATTGCGTTTGTGGTGTCCTAAGTCATTTTTTAAAGATAGCTCTAGTATGTCTACATTCATTTACAGTCTGCAGTGTTGACGGGCTTTTATTGGTGCACTGAATTAAAGGACTGATCTCTCATGTTGGGTGCTCATTTTAGTTTAGATCCTTTTCAAGATCATAAGGGATAGCGGGTTTACTTTTTGAAATGATGCCAGTTCTCGGCACCTGCAGCTCTCATTGGTAGGAATTTGTTACTTGCTGCTTCTGAAAAATGAGGGTGAAAAATGGAAGCTACTCTTGCTTCTGTCATTAGAGCTTGTTGTTGTCACCTCTGATTTATAGAGGGAAAGAGGAATCTGGACACGTGTTGGAGAGGGTTGGGATTTCTGTTCCACAGAGAATTTTGAAATGGCGGAAATTTATTCAAAATGAAATGGGAGGGAAAATGAAAATATCAGAGTCTTCAGAATGGAATTTTCAGGAAGAAGATTATTCTGATGCATCTGAAACTAATGTTTTGAATGGTTAATTTAAAAAGTCTGTTTTGAACAGAGATGTCCCATTAACATTTAGACTTCATGTGAAATTGAAGAGAAATGCCGATTCAGGATGAAAATAGGTTTCAGTTTTTCAGAGGAGAAATAAAACATAAAATAAAAAAATAAAACATTTCTGCTGAAGTTGATGCTTTCCTTAGAAATTCGTGACTTAAGTAAAACCACATTTCCTGACAGGAAAAAGCATTCCAGAAACACTTCTACCAGTCCTATCCCTGATGATTTAACAGTAACAGCCTCCCCTTCTGGAAATGCTGATTTTGATCAGGTTACACGCTACCCCTCAGGCTGGGAGGGATTCCGGGTCATTAGTCCTCTGGGTTTTATTGTTAGCTTGTTCTGGATGCTGAGGATTCTCTTTGGTACTCGCCTACCCACCGGGTTTGCTGCATTAATGAACAAACAAGTTTGTGGCCGTGCTGCTGCCAGTGGACTGAGACGAGGCATTTCCCCTTATGTTTGTTAGTTCCCTCCCTGTTGAAATGTTTAAGCTTGCTTACACCCGTGTTCCAGGTGTGAGCTTCACTGGAGCTCTGAAAAGCTGGCTCTTGGGAGGTTAGTTCATGTTCATTCTTTGCTGAAATAGTCCTCTTACAGCTGTGTCTCAGGAGACCTAGCCGGGCAGGAAGCAGTCAGCGTGTAGCTCGGTGTACACCCTGCAAATGATTGCCCTTATCTGTAAACATTCAGCAGGGCAGCGTCCAGAGAACTTCTGGCTCCCTAAATAAATGATGGGCCTTGCAGCGTTCAGAAATAGCGATCATTGTGCCAGGGCGGCTGTGAAAGGACTAACCATCCATGTCTTGTGGCATTTCGCTTTTTTTCTAAAAAGTGACAAGAACACCTAAGAACTGATACCAGAATGCAAGCTTAACTCGCCCAAACTGGAACTTAATGAAAGATTTTGGTAAGAATGCTTTATGAAGCTCTCAAACTCCAGTAGCACAGGTGAGCTAATTGACTGGGAGGTTAACTTTAATTAAATCACCATCAGGTTTGTATGGTCAGATCTGAACATGTCCATGTCAGAAGCACTGATCAACAATACTGACCAGCAGTGGACCACAATGGGTTAGTCTTAGATTTGTGTAAATAGCTGTTGTGCAAAAACAAACACAAACCAAAAAAAAACCACAGTCAACAATTAGTGGTTGGGCAGGCACTACTAACTATTCAGTGTGTTCTCTGTGCTTAAAGAAATCTAGCCAAGAGTCGTATCGCATTGATACTTCACTGGGAACACCAGGACGTACATGAATGTCAGGGTGGTAGCACATACCTTCTGGAAATCTATTCTGTGTAGAGCCTTTTGGACTGTCCATGGACATGGAATTTTGATGAAAATTCCTTTTGATGAAGAAAGTTTGGGTATTAAAAGAACTAGACAGTTTCACTGTTTCTCTCTGCCACGGTTTCTGAGGAGCAACTTTAGCCAGTCTGTCAGTCAGGGGGTTTCTGAGGAAACTTCCTGAAGAACAAAAGTAACTGGCCAGCGTCTGCCTGTCCTTTCTGCTGCCAGTGCCCCGTGTCTGTGCACAGGGAAAATCCTGCGTCTTCAAAGCCAGAGGACATACAGTGTGCAATAATTGTTATCCATGTAAACGTAAAATCCATGTTCTTAGACTTCCATCTCTTCTCATCACCTCTTTCACGAGCTTCTCATATCAATCTCCTTTTTTAATCTTATTCCCCAAACAAATCAACTCTGAGTTCCTCTGGCCCTCGATGTCCCTCTGATGGCTGAAACCGAAGGTCGATGTTTTGGCACGCAGTTAGGACGGGGTGCTCGATGGGATGCTGAAAGTTCTGGCCAGGTGGGTGAGGTGGCCAGGGTGAAGTTTGCCCGGCTGGTGTCCGGCCCTTGACCTGCAGCGTGACCGTAGCAGCAGCAGGAGCTGTGGCGTGCGGGGCTGACGCAGGATGCGGGGAGTCCACTTGCTGTAATGGACGTTGGGTGAGGGTCTGAGAGCTTTGCCCCACGTCTTTAAATGGTGCTGAGACTTCAGGGCAGAATTCTTTATATAGCTAAACTCAGAAATTTAATCCATAGTATTAGTGACTGCGGTTAGATAATGGACTTTAATAAAATGGGTAATTAACAAGGTCCTTAAACATTATGATAAACCAGATCTGTCATGGACACGTCCAGTGTCTGTGGACAGTCTGCAGAGGCTGTCAGCTTCTGAGCAATTTATAGCGTAACGGTGGACAAAGGTACTGGCTTCTGACAGGACAAACTGTTTGAATGCAGGTTTAATTCCAGCGTCAGGCAGGCTTAATACTAGGACCCGTGAGGTCCGGTGCAAATAGGAACAGCAGAGCAGCACATACAGGCCTGACTTGGTTAAATATGTATACCTCTTTGACATGGACAGCTGCTTAGTCTATCAGTTTAATGCAAGTTTTCTAATGCGGGCAGGAATTTGCAGGCCCACCCAGTACCCTTGAAATCTATACGCGTTCCCGAACAGTTCTTCCTCCCTGGCTCCTACGTGCAAAACGGGGTGTAAACGGTGTGATCAGCGGGGTGCAGCCTCCTGGCGGAGCGCTGGCACCCGTCCCAGCCGGGCGAGGTGCTGAAGGAAGGAGGGTCCCCTGAGTAAGGCGCTGGGGCAGGGAGTGTCCAGGCCCGTGCCTTTTGATACTCCCTGTTTTGAAAGGTTTACGTGGGCTGTCAGAGCTGCCCTATTTCTCATGCGCAGAAGAAAACTGCTTTCAGGTGTTCTTTTTTGCAGGACTCTCCCTCCTCCTCTTCCTCAGGTTGGCCCATTTGGATGAGAGCTCCCAGTGCATTCATGGGTTGCACGGTGGGTTAAGGAAGAATAATGAATAGGCTGACTTGTCTCGAGAATTTTCTACTGCCTCCTTGGAAAATACAGTGATGATTTTATTAAGCTTGCTAACTCCATATATCAAAGAAAGGAGATTTAACACTGAAGGAGCAAAGACATGCCAGTTCTGTGTGCCTGGCTTTAGCGAGGTTGCACTATTATATGAAAAACAACATAGCATCTACCAGGTGCAAGCCTTGGGCATTCACTGTATATATGGCTGAGTGCTGTATGAGAGCATCTTTTTCCTCCTCTTCTTCTTTTGATGTCTATGGGCAGTCTCTTGACTGCTTGGTGAAGATAGCGGTTTTGTTCTGAGAACCGGATATCAAACTGCAACACAACAGATTGCAAGAGGAACAACCATATCCCAGTAGTGCAACTTATCTACAGCTTTGCAGGCTGAGGACTTTTCTTTCCTAGCAGAATTGAAACTTTTTAGGAACATTGCAGTCAAAAAGAAAAAAAAAAATGGGAAAAAGGGGTGTATCTGCGTTGCCTCTTTGGCTTCAAATCTCCTCACTGTTTACCTGTTTGAGGCACACATAAGAGCAACATAATTCACCTTCAGAAACAGGCATTGCATTTGAGGACTGTATGTTGCCCTTGCTTAGGGTCAACAGTACTTTATTCTTTAAGCAGAGCCCATGACCTTCAGGGGGTAGGAGTCTGCTCCTTGTAACTCAGAATGGTGTTTCTGTGAATGTAGGTTCTTTAAAGTACCACACAATCCATTTTAGTCACTCTAACGCTTGTTCTTCTAGTTTATTCTCCTGATCGTGATCTGTGGAAATGCACGATCAGCCTCACTTGCAAGCCTATCACTAAATCACAGCCAGAGGACACATTTCCTTCTTGCAAAGGCTGCTCCCCTAACGGTACTTCTCCAGGCAATTCATCTCTCTTCATATGCTCCAATTTGCTTTCCATGTTACAGCTCACTTGATGGGCTGGGGAACGATCAATGCCAGATGCACATTCCTTTCAGGCAGTAAATGCTCCTGCAGCAGTAAGCCATGCGCTCCAGCTCCTTGTTTCATTAAAATCGCATGTGGTTTCCATTTGCCCCTAATTGATCTCACCTCAGCTCTGCCATATTCTCTGAGTGGAACACTTAGACCTGTGGCTCCTTTGAACGCTTCCAAAGAGCTGTGAGAAACCAGAGCCTTGCCCGTCTCAGCCTGGCTTCCCCTTGTCCTGTATGTGCTGTGTCTAGAAGGACATGATCTAGAAGTGAGGACTGAGTTCAGTCTTAATCCCGAAATCTTATGTAGACCAAAGGAAAAGGGAAAAGGTGTCTGAATGGGGCAGTACCTGACTAGGTTTGAGTCACATGCATATTATTTCTATCCATTGTTGTAAGTTGGCTCTGGAAGTGCGTTTGCTTGTTGGTTTTCCTTCTAACACTGCCAACCTTGGCTGAAAGCAGTTCTTTCTTTGCTGGTTGTCAGTGACACAAATGAGGCAAAGCGTGCTCTTCTGAGAGCATCCCTTAGAGAGAAGTGCAAGGTGCCGTTCTGCTGTGCTCTGTTCGTGGTGCACTCCCACTGCCTCCCCTCGCATCACTCGTCCTTTGCTCTGATACTCGACTACTGCCTTTTGTCTCTAGACTGAGTTCATCTGTCAGTAACTAGTTAAATATTCAGGTGGAAAAAAAAAAGCCTGCCAAATAGGAGACAGAAATGGCTAGTTTACAGGAGTGCCTTTGGTTCCTCTTTTTATTTTGCCAGAAGATCCTGAAAGCTGTCGGCACGCTCATTCTGCAGCCTGCAGCAGCTCTGTTTGCTTACTTCCCAGCAAACCTAGAATGTGTTGTTGACTCAAGCTGTGAGTTTAACTTAGTGATGCATGTAACTCTTATGACTTGATTAACTATGCTCTGCCTGTTCTAGCTAATCTCTTGGTCCTGCCTGACTTCCCTGCGTGCAGTTGGTTAATAGCTAGTAACAGCAGATGTTTTTTCTTTTTTTCTACCTTTAGCTTCTCCGTGTTTTATCACAAGGTATTTCCTGAAGCTAGTCTCGCTTGGCACAAGACATACCATCTCCACATAGATCTTAAGGATTGTTCTTGTGAATGGATGGAAATGCATTTTAGAACCCTCTTCCTTCCTCCTCGTTTCAGTCTTTCCTCTGTCTTCTAAACAGTCTGCCTCTGTATGATGGGAAAGCAAGGGAGCTAACAAGAGGAGCTGGATGCAGGGGCAGTGCTGGGCAGCTGAGGAATCTTCAACCAAATATCATATAGGAACCAGAATGAAATGTCTAGAAGAGAATTTGCAGTTTCTTATTTAAGAGAGACTCTCCTTTCCCTCTGATCCCGATGTATTTCAAAGGCAGTACCTATGGGCTTCCATAGGGTGAGATGCACAATAAAGAGAGGGAGTAAAATGCTTGCTACTAATGCCACCTCAAAAACTGCATCCAGTTAATAAGCTACAGGAGAAATGCCAAGCACAACCCCAGTTCTGCTTGTTTAACGCAACCTTGCGTCTTTAATTTGTGGTCTTGTTGGGAGGATTAGCTTTCTCCCAAGTAGGGAAAGCCCTTCTAGAGCAGTTTATAATTTTTTTGAAGTGATGAGAGGTCTGATGCAATCAGTCTTGTGTGAAAGTGTGTATCACCCCTGTTTTGCAGCATTGGAAATGAGGTAGTTCAGTGTGTTGTGCAAACAGGCTCCTAGTGACTAGGAAAGCTGCAGAATATAAAGAGGTACAAAACCTGGTTAATATTTAGCAACTGCAGTTGCGATCGGTTGGTTCAGGCAGAGCTTGGGCCTGGGTGAAGCCATTTAATTGCCTTCTACTTTTCGGGGTGGCCTTCAAATACCCTTTCAGTGCCACAGTTAGGGAAAGCTTTTTGATCTGTAGGACAAAGGTCAAAAGCAAATGTCATAGTTGTGGTCAGAAAATCAGAGGGAAAGATATCTGGGTGAGTTCCCTTCCTGTTTTCATTTGGACCTCTATGTCAGTCAAAATGTTCCAACAAGCCTGGCAGTTGCTTTGCCGAAGGAGGCACAAGCTCCTTCCATTGTGGTATTTTCGTTGCAACTGTCTGACAGGTAGAAGTGATTGGTGTTAAGAGGGTGCTCTTTCTTGGTCAGCATTCCTCGGAGCGCAATGAAAAGGCAAAAGATCGAGATTTGGACTGTCAGTTGAGTAAGCTAATTGGGAACTAGTTTCATGGTGAGGGGTATGAGAAGAAGGCAGCCAGCAGCAAACTGCTCGCTTCACTACCTTTTTTTTTTGCTTTCTTGATGAGCTCCTCTGGTGATGCTTTCCAGCAGCACTGCTGGCCTTGGCTTGTTCCAAGACAAAGTGAAAGAAGCTTTCTTTGCTCTTGGGGCTTCGGCTGGAGGTCATGGTGGAACAAGGCAAGAGAAAGCTCCTCTATTGTATCTTTCCAGCGTTTTTGGTCTTTGCAAAAAGCCTTCAAATTCAATACTCTAATTTGTAAAAGAATTCTATTTTGGTTACATAGGAGGATGCGACTTTTAGTACAGACAGATGATCAGACAGACCGGGGACTTGTATCTGTGTTTTGCCTCTTCGCGAACCCTCTGCTGTCATCAGCATTTCCCCCTCCATTCTGCTTTGCTGTGGAAGCGGAGGAATGGGTGGGAGGGTGTTCTCCTGTCCCTCTTCCAGGGACAGCCCCACTCACCTGCTTCTCATACAAGCCTGCAGCCACCAGGCAATTTAACAGGTCCCCAAGAGGCTGCATACAGCTGGGCCAGGCTTCCAGCCCAAAGGACACAATCCACTTGTAGTTATGGCCCTCTGTTATTAGGGAGGCCAAGAGCGTTGGTAATAATTGCTAACAGATCAGCCGGGGTGTGGGAAAGGGAACACAGCTCGTGTGAGAGAGAGAGCACGAGACAAACGCAGAGCAACTCCATCCTTCAGGCAGCACCCTCAGCGTTTCCGCAGCGCTAGCAAATCCATGTATAAGAGCATATCCCTCCTTGGCCAGTTGACTCATACCTCAGGAGGGTGCTAGGTGTGCTCGGAAGTCTTAAACATACCGCCTGCCCTAGCCCCGTGTGGTGTAAGCCCTCCGGCATGCACCAGCACAGCAAGGAGTTTTGTGAGTCAGGCTGAATGAGGGAGCTGCTAGGAAGCTTGGTAGAAAGTTCTTAGTAACTTGCTCTTGGGAGGGGGCACGGGCCCTTGTATAGTCCTTGGATGGGTAAAATGGCAGCCTTCCTCCTTGGCATGTCCCACATTCAGGGTCCAGGTGGCATTTCTGAGTGCACCATTCTGTTGGGGGTTGTTTTTGTGGTCCAGCTCTGGGTGTAGCCAGTGGCCTCGGGATAGAGGCAGCCTTGCTTTAGCCTCCTGGCCGCGCTGATGCTCTGCATGTATTTCATTTTGCCACTAGCTGGATGTTGAAGAATGGGCGGGGAGAATAACTTCTCCCCTGTGTCTTCATTAGTAAACAATATGAATCCTCCACATCCTTAATTTACTTAAATGCAATGACCGTACATCTCAGCCAAACTTCTCACTTAAAAATACTCATATTGCACACCAGTAAAAGAAATCCTTGAAACAATAACGAGAATTTTAGCAGATGTTTCTCTCCTGAGCCTTCCATGATAATTGTCACAAGGGAGATGGGTTTGGAGCAAATCCTGGTCTCTACAGGCTGTGTGCCTGCACTTAAAACTGCTGTTTATGGATGACAACCAGCCAGCTTGCGAGACAGCATCTGGTTCTCTTGGTGTGGTTGGACGCACAACTGGGATTTGTGGTGTTAGCTTCCACACATACCACTGCCCTCTCGGTAATGTTAGGTGAGATTTAAGATAGTGTCACCATCTAGTGGCTGACCCCCATAAAGGACACAGGCCTGAATGAAACACGGCAGTGGATGCTTTTGCTTTTCATTTGAGGAAAAAGAGCTGCTACCACTATAGGTGTAGTAGCTGGTGGGTGCCTGGGTGAAATGACTTCGTAATTACAAGTCTTCTCACCATATTGTTTCCTCAGCTTGGCAAATGCTTGTCTTAATCTCACATGTCCACCTCCCTCACATCGGTCATTGTCCACTCCTTGCTTCAAGAGGAACGCCCTCTGCTATCTCAGCTGTAAAGCTGGTATCCTCTTCCGCTCCATATCTTACCTTTAGACCTATTCTTCCTGTGAATCTTTGAGAAAATGGCCACAGAGTACGGGATAAAGTTAAGGAGTATTTGAGTGGATTTGGATATGTGTGCATTTGGACAAATAAAAATGCACGTAGGGCTTTTTTATCCTGTACCCATTCTCATTCGTTTGCATTTTCCAACGTCATTTGGAAAAAGGCTTAAGTGATTTTTGTGTGTGTTCGTGTATATATATATGCACATGTAGAAAGCTTGTACCATAATACAGATGCCAGTGAAATACAAACTGTTAGCTGCTTGCACTATAATAGCCCTGTGGCAAATCTGAGCCATCTCTGTTTTTCCGAGGCATTAAGCTAGCTTACATTTAAAAGGGGGGTCTGGAAGCTTGGAAAAAGAGGTAAATACATTGGCTATTTGTGATACACTGTTAGATGTATTCCTTGAATCCTCAAACACAGCAGGTTGTTATTTTCTTAACAGTTATTTTAGAATATCAACCAAACATCCGCTTTTCTTTCTCTCTGTTCATTCTCCCCCTCATTTTTTTAATTATGTCAACTTTTGAGAAGCAGCCCATACGGTTTCTCCTCTTTGAATCACGGTATGGCTGCCACGCTTATCTTATCAAGATTTATATCCCCATCTAATTTAACTTTTCATAAATAATTACAAATCACTCGTGAGACCTTGCCAACTGCTCCAGTCCCACAAAGTGACCTGACCTGAAACCCCAAAGTACTGAGAAACATTCATCTTGGAGTATTTTTATAGGCAATACATCAAAGGAATTGTGGTTTAAAAATATGCAGCTATTTTGGTGACCACTTGTGTGGGATAAAGTTTCCCATCAGTAACAGCAGGACTGTAACAGAGCTTCAGGGAGAAGGAAGGAGTTCAGGGGAGCAGTCACAGCACCTTGTGCCTTATTCTGCTCGAACAATAGGAGTCCCCAGAAATAAGCAGTTGATTTCTTCAACGTAACGGGGACTGAATTTGCAGCAGAAATACTGTGAGCTTCTGATGCTTCGCAGAGAGTGAAAAAGTCCTTTGGCAAGTATGCATGGCCCCTGCTCAGTTAGGAACAATGTTCTTTACCCTTGGACCAGGTGTGAAGAGTGGCCCAGCAGTGTAACTGGTGAACAGCGATCCGAACGAGCAAAGATAGGACCTGGGAAACACGCGGCTGCATTGACCCGTTTACTTGAAGGCTTGAAGCAACAGCCCACACTAAGGCTCTTCATGGTTTTTACTAGGAGAACTTGCTGGGATGGTTGCTCCTTTCTAACCTTACCGGGGAGTAATAACCTGAAAAGACAGGGATTTCTTAGTCTAGTCACAGATTCTTCCACCTGCTTGCAGGGGTGGCATTAATTGAAACTGGGATGCTGTTCTGTGCTAGTGAAGATGTACGTATTGAATCTTTGGTCCTGTGGCGAAGCTGTTGATTCGTCCATGAATCAAAGCTGGTTTCTTTCTGAAGTGGCTGTGCTACTTTATCCAGGAAGTTAAAGGGCTGCCAAGCTAGTGGCTAAGTACATGAAGAAAATGGATTTTTAGGTATTTTGTCAGCAGCTGGGAATGTGGCTGTCATCTTTAATGCAAACCATGCTCTGGTTTGGAAACCTTAGTGTTTTGCAAAATTGCCTTTTAGTTTATTTCTTACCATTGTCAGTTCGTTACAAGATTCCATGGCTGATTTCAGATGTGTTAGGCAAACACCAGGTTTTTCAATTTCAGTATGTCAGATATGCAACAGATGAAGATAAGACCTTTGTCACCCTTTGCTATGGACTCCAGTATTAGTGGAGTGCCCTGGAATTCACAAAGCTTTAAAGAAATTGTATTCTTTTTCCTTGACTCTTAGGCAGTTTGGTTTCTGTAGCTTCGCTAGTGGTGGTGGCTGGGGGAAACAAATGGAAAAGCCTAGTTTTTTAAAGGTATTTGCAATCCTGAAGAACATGCTTCAGTGTAGCTATGACATTTTGAAGAAGGGAGTAAATTGAAGTCTGAGCAACTTGTTAAATAGCGGAACCAACAAAACTGTACAAATTCATACGCTTTTACTGCCATTGGATAATGGAAGTTTGAGAAAAAAATTAAGAATGAAGTTTGACACTCAATAAACAAAAGTTTTGTTGGACCTTTGAATCAAAGCCAGCAGGACTGTCTTACCAAGTTTAAAGTTTATTTGAGAAATCTGGCTGAGGCACAGAATATAAATCAGAGCAGAGTGAGTTTGTCTTCATTTCACACCATCCTCATGGAACAAGTTCCAGGAACAGGTGTGTATAAGCAGATCTTTCTCTTTCTTTAAATCTGTTCTTCAGATTAGTTAGAAAGTGCCATTTAGGTAAGTGAGGACAATCAGTTTGCTTCATTAATTTGCTCTGGGTAGTGAACAAAACTCAGTGCTTGTGGTACATTTTAGTTGCTGGATTTCAGCTGGGCTAGATATTCAACAGAGATTTGTTGTTTGCTATGGTGTTATACCAATATAAGCTTTGCACAAAAGTATCCGATCATCTCCTCTTCTGTAAAAGAGTAGTTTCTGTTACACAGTCAGTCGTGTTATGAGTGTATTGCAGTCTTTGAATTACTCTATTGGAATAATTTTCATGGCCCTCATAATGAGAAGCTTAATGAATACATTATTTTTCAGGTAAGATTTACATGGGTATATTGTAGTTTTGATGTTTCTCTTGATTAATGGAATTTTGAGTTGCTTGTGTGGTGGTGGTTTTTTTGTTGTTGTTTAAGTGGTTTTTGGTTTACAGGGTTTTCTCACAGTGATCCTTATTCCCGTCAGGACTGGTCTTCTGAAATCTCATTTTCTTAAGTCCTTCTAAAAATTAAGCCAGTTCTGGTGCTTTTACAATGTGATATGATTGTTCTAGAGTAGTGGGCTTTAGCTGAATAAGTCCTGCTTTGCTTTCCTATTGAGATGAGCAGGTGATTGCAGACCTTTTTTCGAAGAGGAGGATATATAAAACAGTAGATTTTTGTAGAATGCCCAAAAAATACAAGAGCAGGAAAACTCTTCATTAAGCACTGACTGTAAACTACCTGCTAGATTCATTTGAGAGACCTCAAAATCCTTATCTATGATGGCTGAGGCTCAATTGGTGTTGCTGTGGTGCATCTGTGGCATAATGGAGATACCTGTGTCAGGCTGGATTCAACATGCACGCATGCGTGCACACACGCACACACACTGCCCCTTAGTAACCATGAAGAAATGAAGTGCAGTGCAGGTGAGGTCTGATGGATCAGCTCTAGTTTGTCTTCCAGGTGGCTTCTAACTGGCCTGGCTGCTTTCACTGTGGACTTGCTGGTTGCTGAACAATGTGTTTTTGCGTGGTAGCCATTTGTTGGGAGTTGTGGTATCTCAAAACTAGCCACTGTAGTGAAGGCCCAGATATGGGACTTTCCAGTGTGCTGTTGTGGTTACTGGGAAACAAGCTGCATGGGGCACCCATAGTGCAATTTAAAAGTAGTACCTTGTTGAACATCGTGCTGTATGTCGAGATGTAATGCAGTCAATACAAATTTCATCCCACTGGCTTGGCGCAAAGATTTTACCTTGTCTTGGTCCCAGCTATAGTCTGCTTTTCAGATTGCAATGGGGTTTCAACACAAATAATACTTGTTCTTAGTCTTCACACATAACTGGATTTCCTCTAAATAAACACTTTCTTTGGCATCCTATTTTACATGCTTCCGTTGCATGTGAGATTTTAGAATAAATTGAGAAAAAGGTTGTCCTGGAGTTTTATTTTACAGAATAAGTTATCTAAGTGGCTTTTTTGAAGTGGAGGGTCTAGCCTAAGTCTTGCGAGGGTTTCTGTATCTCACTGTAAAGTTATTTATAATTTGTTGTATTTTTCCTCTCTCGTGACAGTGATCCGAGCTAAAGTTGTGGGGAAGAAGCTCATGAAAGATGGTCCATTTGGAACAATGCGATACACAGTCAAGCAGATGAAGGTATGTTTGCAGACTTTCACATAGATTTTCAGATATGATAATAATTCTAATTAACAAGTAACAACATACAAAGGTTATGTATTTAAAATAACAGCACCTCAGCTTTCCTTTTGGTCAGTCAGAATGGAAGGTAACCAACAATTGATAGAAATTTTCCTGGAGAGTGGAAAGGAGCAGGAAGAGGTCATTCCTGACATACAATGCTGAATACCTGAATTTCTCCTTTATTTTTAATGTTTCTGGAGGAGAGGATGACAGATGGGCCTCTCTAGATAGTGGAGTTGTGTTTGTGCTCAACATGCACAGTGTTAGACTATGGAAAAGCAAGCTTTTCTGTGCAGAGCTTTCATTAAGTTCAAGATGTGGTGCTGGAGGGTCTGCCAGCCTTCGGAAAGTGCTCTTTCATCTCTTCTTGCCTTGCATTCTTTGTGACCGCCAGTTACAATGATTTTTTCCACGTACAGAACAAAGGAAACTCATATAGTGAGGTCTTTTATGAAAAGCTAAAGCAAACACTGTAGCTTTCAGATATCATCAGGTTGGAAGAACTATGAACTGTTGACTCTTTAGGTAAAAAGAGGTAGGTCTCCTAAACTAGTTGCTTGGTTTCTCTAGCACTTCTCTTCAGAGCCCTGATTTCTTTGGTGTACATACTGCATTCAACCTGTTGCTTTGGACGTTTTCTTAAACTGACCCCTTGTTATGTAATGCTAAAAATCAGCCCTACGTTGTTTTTCTTGGCTATGCTATTCCAGTCATAAGACTGGTTTATGTCTTGGAAAAAAAAAAAAGGGAAAGGGAATGGAAAAGCTTGGCAGACACTGAAGAAATCTGAAACATATTAGACAAAGTAAAGGTTCAGAAAAAAATAGTTGCTTGCCTCATAACAGTAACTCTCTTTATAAGGCAGTTTATAGCTAAGCAACAAAGCTGGGAGGAGGAGACACAAAGCCTGTTTCATAAACTATCGCAAAACCGCACACGTGGCCAAATCTGGTCCTGGCATGGCTCTTCTACTAGAGTGGAATGCTTCCACTTTGCATAAGAGGGCATGAGATGCTGGGCTTATTAATTTCATTTGTCTTAAAAATTTATTTTTAAGATTCGAAAGGAAATATATATTTAATTAACTTTTTTTTTTTTTTAAAGCAACGGGTTATGTTGGTTACAGCAGGACAATGCTGCCACTTCATTTTTTTGACAGCTGTCCCCGGCCTCATCAGGCTTGCAGCGCTCTGTGCTGTTCTTGTTCAGCTTTGTCACTGTCCAGCTCAGCTGGTATACTTCGCTTTGCAAAACTACTCAGCATCCATGTGCTGCAATGGCTTTGTCAATTTTTCTTTTCCTGATTTCATCCCCATCTGTCCAGGACCCCTGCTTTCCCTTCTGCTCAGTTTGGTGCTTCACTTCTAACATGTGGCTATGGACAGGGTGCAGTGGTGATCTAGAATGACAGTAGTCCCCAAAGTGAATTATTACTATTTGTTATATTACTGCTCCTTTGCCTGAGCACAGAGATTTCAGATGTAAAGCACTTGCTGTGCAGGAGTGTGAGCAAAATAACTTTTCCTCCAGACCCAGCAAGAACCCCTAATTTTGCTCCCCTCTTTGCCTAAGGAACAAAGTCAGCACAGCACTCTCCAGCTATCTGGAGGTCAGATGACATTCATGATATCTGACAGCCAAGCATGCAGATGAGAGAAGGGAAACGAATATGGCTCGGGAACTGAATGACAGCCTTCAAGTGCTTATTTGCCGCAAAAATGTGTAATCTGTCATAAGACACTGGTCTAGCACTAGCAGAGCTTATAGCTCCCTCAGAATTGAACCCCAATGGTTGATTTTCCACTGCCAGAACAAGAAAGATGGTCCATCTTTGTGTAATGGAGTTGACCCTGGTAAGAGGCATGTTCCTGTGAACCCGAGAAATTGTCAGAGGACGAAACCTGTATTGTTACCTCTGTCTGATAACGACGCTACAGCCTGCCCTGTTGTCAGCCAGTGAGCTGCAGTGTCAGAAATCTCTGGAACAGCATGGTGTTCTTCCTCTGACCCAGGAGCTTGCAGCACTGTCGCTGCTATGAGTAAAAGGTTTCTCTGTGTCTGTTGGCAAGGGGAAGAGCACAAGTCCAGGCAAGGTGAGCATACTGAGTGGAGCACCAGCCACTCTACTGTCAACAGAGACCATTGTGTCAGTCTTTTAAATAAGACTTCGGAGCCTGTCCTGGCTATTTTCCCTGAGTTAATCTGCAATGTGAGGCCAGGGTGTTTACAGCAGAGGCTGCAGTAATCCGTAACTTCTCACACCAAGACCACAAGAGAACAATTGCCTTTTTGCAGGAGCAGTCCCACAGCATTTTGTTGGGAGGCTACACGTCCAGCAAAGGCAAGAGTGATTTTAAAGGGGAGATTGTGTGTTGGTCAAACTGCTTCTATTGGCACGTTATGCCCAACTACCTAAATGGTGGGCTGCTGAGATGTTGCATTGCACATTTAACTGTGACCTTTGGCAGGAAGGAACCTGAAGCAAAGTGCTCAGTAGAACTGGAATGTCCCAAGGACAGCATAGTTCTTGATAAACAAACAAACCAAGTGCCTTCTCTGAAACCCCGCTGTCTTTCTGCTGAGCTTAGAGGATTCAGTATGAAGAGGGATTCAGCTCCATGCAGTGTGGGAGCTCAGAATGACACAGCAAATCTTTCCCTTGCTCACCCCAATGAAAACTGACTGCCCCCTGCTGAAAAGAAAACTAAGGCAGCCTAGGGCTCTGCACAGCTGCATGGGAACAATTCTGAAGATAAAACTAACACGTTAGTGGTTTTTGGCCACCTATAAACCCACTTGCACCTGCAGATGAAAAATAAACAAGCCTTTTAGTCCACCAGCATGCACTGAATTGCCTGTGAAAAGCATTGAGAGCCTTAAAAGGCAACAAACTATCTTTGCATTTCTTTCATGGGTTCCTTGAGTTTGCTGTGGCTGATTCCTGCTCTTGCTAACACTGCTGAACTCATTGCCGAATTTCATAACTAAAACAGATTGGGGTCTAGGCAGGAGCACAAGGTCAGCCCACAGGCACAAAATGGTGCCAGGCTTTATAGTGTTCAGGTGTGTTGTCTGAAAAGGCCTTGTGCTTTTCCAAGCACTCCCTACCTCCTCTTGTTGCCTTCTCAAATAATTTAAGAATATTTCAAGATCATGTATCAGACGTCTGCACAGGACTGATCTAACCCATGCATGTTCTGTGGTGTTGCAGTGCATTCTGAGCATGGCCCAAAGCTATTTCAGGAAACTGCAACAGAAACAAGGAGACAGGATATTTCTACTCCATGTGCACACAATCCTGGTTGACCATGGCAGCACTCAGCACAGGCTGCCAAAAGCAAGAAGGCTTTCTTTGGTTTGTTGCTAATCTGTAAAATGAGTCTAAGGGGTGGAACCTGATAGTCACAAGAGGAAAGAAGTGGGGTGGGATTAATTTTGTTTAATTTTAGACGGACTAAAACGAGGTGTTGAGTCTTCCCTGCTCTCTTGAGGGATAGGAGAGGGATAGGAACCACCAAAGTGTAATTCAGCCTACCAGTTGTAGACAGCTATTTTAGGATGGGCTGAGTTGTTCTGGAGTTGCCTTTCCTTGGCATTTGACTAGAGAGGATGTCTAATTCATACAAAGCACCTAAATTTTAAGCAGCTGAAGTTAGGCAAGATGACTCCAAGCCATAGCATCTGGTGTGACCTCGCATGGGAGGGATGGAGGGAGGAACATTGTGTCGCAGGGAGAAGTTAATCATGCAGCAGGAACCACTACAGTATTTGCACGTGCATTTCTGAGACAGTACGGGGGCTGCTAAGGGGAATGCTGACACAGCTGGAAATAGAGCAGCACTAGCAGGCACCACCATATGACGCTAGCTAATACTTTGTTCCCTGTCATTATGTTTCCAAAAATACACATTTGTGGCGACAGGAGGACTCCGAGGGTAGCAGTTAGGAGAGAGGCTAGCTTTATGGTTGGTTTTCCTCTGACTGGTCTAATAGCACTTCCAGGATGTTTTGTGTACCCCCCAAAAATGCTTCACTTGTTTTGAAAGGTGGCATCTGTAGAAGATTGCCAGGTTTTCATTTTCCTCCCGAGGACCGAGGTCGTGGTGGATTTTCTTTAGTCATCAGAGGATGCGGGCCCTGTCTGGCCCCGGCCCTGGGCCAGCGAGCACGGCAGTTGCTCGCGCCGCTGCGAGTCGCTGGCGGTGAGCTGAAGGGCTTCTTGAGAGGCCGAGCGTGCTTCCTTCAGCAGCCCTGACAGTGCTGTCCCTGAGGGGAGCGTGAGCAGGAAATCGGGCGCAGGAGTCAAAAAAACAGATCCCAGTTCAGCATTACCTCAGAGGCCGTTGTTTTGAGCTTGATGGTGCAGAAGATGCAAGGAGTTAGGACTGCAGGGGTCCTGTAGGAAGGGCCTGAGCAGCTCCTCAGAGGAGTGATTTATCTAGATTGTAGGCCTTTCTGCAAGGGGGAGCGTGGCCTCAAAGCATGCCTGGGCATGTGTAAACCTTGTAGCACAGATGCTTAATTAGTCCTACAGTACCTGGAGCTTAGCACTCCGAATGACCAATCACTTGTATTGCACAGGCACAGCATCCAGCTCTCTGTAGTGTAGATAATGCACTGGCTGGAGAGGCTGGGCCGCCCCAGCTGTTATCTTAGCTAGTCTTATCTGCTTAGATACTGCTATCACAGCTTCTTGCTGTGACACCCGCTGGAATGGGGTCTGAACACATGATCTTTATTGAGCATGCATTTCCTCACAGTGCCCTTGTGAAGCGAGGCAGAGCTGTTTTGCAGATGAGGTACGAAAGTGCACTGAAGGCTAAATAACTCATCCAAGGACACATAGGACGCCTGTGCCAGAACCTAGATCTTTAGCTGTCTTGAGGGTAATTGGAAAATCTGAGTAGATCATCCCATACCAACAAAATTGCAGCAACAAAGTAGAGATGAGGCAAGGTTCACTTCTTCCATATTCAGCGTAAGACTGCTTACTCAAGGACATGGTGCTTTATTCCAAGCGTGTTCTGTGAGCTTATGTTGAGACAGTATGATTAATTTTTAAAAATGCTTTCCTTGCATATTTGCTGGTGTAGGGGGAAGGCTGGAAAATAAAAACCCTCTGGAATGTTTTTTACCGTACACAGCAGTGCTGTTACTGAATTGTGATAATTGCTTAACATACTGATTGGGGTAATGTCACTAAAGAGGAAAAAACCTGGCAGGCACTCCCTGGATGCCCAGAAGGTGGTTTGACCTCTGCGCAAAGAAAAATTAGTAGTATTTTGTTTTTATATGCAGTATCTGGGTCTAGCATAAAATACATTAAATCAACATACATTTGTTCACTGAATTCATAGGGGTTTGAATCAGGCCGCTAACACCAGAAAAAATAACACTGATGAATTCTGTGGAAGAAAAAGTGTTGTTGTTTGCAAGGCAGGGGCGAGGATAGTGAAAGATGAGCCAATGGGGACACATACCGTGGAGTAATAGGGGACTTCAAGGAATAGAATACATCGTGGAAGAGAATACTACCACTGAGGTGACACAGCTGCAGGGATCTATATCTCTGGGACTGTTTGGGATTTTTTTTTTATGCCTCACCTCAGTAATAGTTGAAATGAATATGAACGTGCTCTCTATCAGTAAACCTGATAGAGAAAAGAATAGGCTGGGAAATGCTATGAAACTGTGATTCTCTCTGTCCCCTGTTGTTTTCCTTCAACTTTTAAAAGTTGGTAATTCGTAGAGTTGGTGGGGGAAAAAAAGAGACCAAATAATTTGAAATGATAGCCAAACTTTAAAGATGAAATTTGGAGGAAAATCATCCTCATTGTTTCAAAAATAGGATATGTTTTATTGGGTCCAATGTACACATGCAATTGTTGTTTCTTGGCTGTGCACAAACTTCATTATGCTACTAGCAGGCATGTATGAGTTTCCCTAAATTGCAGCGATAAGGTCAAGTCAGATAGGGACACATGCTAATTCTTAGTTGATTCCAACTGCCAGTGTAACTGTATCTTGGCTTTCACTTAAAGATTATGAAAAAGGGGAAGAAACATAGAGGAATTATGTATACATGATATTTTCTTTATGGCAACTGTCAGTACCAGGCTAATTTTAGGAGGTGGGGTAGAATTCTATTTCTGCTTTCATTTAGTTATGGAAACATTAAATCCTTGCTGAGGTCAGCAGGAGTTGCATATGCTAGGTGTTTGAGAAGGAGGCATCTGGGGTGATGACTTAGATCAAGCACCAAAAGCTTGAAACTCTTACAGCATCGACACTGGAAAATAGGGTCATTGTTTAAAAGAAAAATCCCTTAGTTCAGAAGAAATTGTTTAAATCACATGAAGGAGAAAGAATCCAAACTTGAACTAATTTAATTTCTCCCTGGCTATAAGCTACATAAAGGAAAAAAAAATTGTTCAGGTTATGGCAGAGCTTGCAATGTCAGTGCTTTGTTCACTTCATGCCACTGGAACTAACGGGAGCGGGAAAAGTGGTCCCTGTGTGGAACTGCAGTGACTTGTTGCAGGTGGGTATTCTGTCCTATGAGCAGATCTGGTGGGGAGACTTCCCTCGGAATCCAGCTAGTGCTGTCAGTCCTTCATCCTAAATGCTAAAAGTTCACTGCTTGCCAGGACAGTCTAGGAATGTAAATGGTAAAGAATTGAAGTGAAAAGTTGTTATCTTAAGATGAGTTAAAGCATTTTTATTCTTTTTCTAGATGTACAGGGGCTTCCAGATAATGCCTCATGTTCAGTACATCTATACAGAAGCCTCTGAGAGTCTTTGTGGAGTGAAGCTGGAGGTCAACAAGTACCAGTATCTGATTACAGGTAAAGGACAATGTACTTCATAATCAAAACATCTTCCATTGTATACATACAGCTGCTAAGGACGTGGGCAACTGTGTACACAGCTCTATAAGCAGCCTCCCGAATGTTAAGATGGCCAGTAGTGCTTTGGTGTTCAGTACTCTTTAATGCCAAGAGTCATTTCACTCTAGATTTCCCTCTCTTTCCTTAAGTATCTCTTATACCCAGTCACACAGTGACAAATATGCTATATGACAGTCAACAGCTATCAATTTATACCTGAGCTAGCATGTCAGTCACAGGGAACTGGCTGCTACTCTGCTGTGCCAGAAATGGAAGATTGTGTGGAATGAGCTGGAGGATGGCAGGCTGCTGAGATGAGAGATGCAAGGAGATAGGGATGTGACAGTTGCCAAGTCTTGTGTCTTGTGAAGGTGTCAATTCACTTAGTTCTGCTCTGTTGTTAAGACAGACTTGACAGTATTACTCACCTGCATGTTGTTGCTGGTGCTTACAGCTGGCACAACACTTTTAATGTACAGAAGTGCTGTAATCTTGCTGGCCAGCAATTCCCGAGACAGTTAATAAAAAGAAAGCAGTTGTTGAGCAGTGACTGAAGCCAAACATATTGAGAGCATTAGTGGTCTCAGGAAACAAGCAAAGTGCTTGAGCTGAGAAGTGCTAACTTGTGACCATGTCTCTGCTTTCAAGGCCGCGTGTATGAAGGGAAGGTTTACACTGGCCTATGCAATTGGTATGAGAAATGGGACCGGCTGACTCTGTCCCAGCGTAAAGGACTGAATCATCGTTATCATCTGGGCTGTGGATGCAAGGTATGTGGTGTTTCTAATTTGGTGGTGTTAAGACATTAGAACCCTAGAATTCTGTTTCCGCGGCTGGTAATACCAATGATGTTGGTGAACAGCCAGGAAAGGAAATGGAGGACAACAGTTTTTGCAGGGAAAACAGAACAGCTCAGCTTTAGTTATGAGACCAGAGAAGAGATAATCAAATAAAAATGCAGTGTCTATGCCTTTGTAATTATGTGTTGGAGTTAATTGGGTTTGGGGAAGCCTTTCAGAATCCATACAGAATCCTTTGCAGATTAAAGAAATTGGGTACCAGAGGCTTGGCAAGATACGGCCAGCTTTTTTCCTGTGCAAACAATTTGAATAGTTTAAAACTCACAGCCTAGCAATGGCACTAAGATTTTGCTCATGGCCCCAGGCCTGCAAAAACATAGACGTAAGCTCAACTTTCCTGCACCTGAGAAGCCCCTTTGACTCTGGAGTTACCTACCTGTGTGAAGTTAAGCACATGCTTACTAAACTGAGGCTGAATTTTGAGTTAGTAAGGTTCTGGGGAGAGGAATTTGGAATCTCTTGCTTGTCGTAAAAAGGCTTTTTATATAATGTTGTTCTATGTCACCTTACTTGGTTGCTCTTTACAATTGCAGATAAGGCCCTGCTACTATTTGCCCTGCTTTGCCACCTCCAAGAATGAATGTATTTGGACAGACATGCTCTCCAACTTCGGTCACTCGGGATATCAAGCAAAGCACTATGCCTGCATCCAGAGGGTAGAAGGTTACTGCAGCTGGTATAGAGGATGGGCACCTCCAGATAAAACGATCATCAACGCCACAGATCCCTGAGCACGCTATCCCTTCCTTATCTCCCCTCTCCCTTACTTGTGGCTGATCTTCCTTTGGACACTAACTCTTACCAGATCATGATGATGACAATGAAATTAGTGCCTGTTTTCTTGCAAATTTTAGCACTTCGAACACTTAAGAAAAAAAAAAAAACAGAAAAAAAGAAAAAAAAAGGAAAGAAAAAAGTATGTGCTACCTTACTGAATTTGTTGTAATCACCTTTTCCATTTTTGATACCACTCATTTTGATCAGATGACGTTTGGGAGCTTACTTTTGCACACCAGAGGGAAAAATGGAAGAAAAAAAAAAAAGATGGAGCTCTTGCTCTCTTACACGTATCATTAGCTGTAGCAATATAATCTCTATTTTTTTAGGAAAACAAAAATCTAAAAACTATGCCAATTAGGCACTGTATTCTTCTATGCGCTGGCTTCCCCTCACCTCTTCTCATGCACTAAGTGCTGAAAGTATGTAGACAAATCTATTTGAAGGAAAACAGGTTTCATTAATCAGATTGGCAAATGAAACAAAACAAAAAGAAACCCAGCATAAACTCTGGAAAAAATGATGTCCGAAAGAAATCCTCCTCTATGGGAGAGATTGGCAATGTGATTGACTCCAGTAGTGGGAGAACTCACTTGGTGTGTCTGACCACATCATCTGGTAAAAGCATTGTTGACTGATTGTCCTAGCTAATTCAGTCACAGCGTGAATGTAACAGCACATTTAAAGTTCTGGCTTTCCCCAGAACAAAGGAGAGAGTATTTTGTATTTTCATTGTTTAAAAAACAAAAGCCGCATCCCCTATGTTCAGGGAGGAAAATCCATCCACAGGAGAGAAGATGAAGTGCTGTGCCATCCTGTTTTGAGCAGCATTGGTCCCTGAGATCTTTGCAGCTTAGCTTCAAGAGCAAAAACAGCTTGTAAACACCTAAAACTAAACAGATACAAAAATACCGACTGTAAATCAATCACATGAGAGAGGGAAAGGGGAGACTTGCTAGAGCTCTTACTATAAAAGAAATCTATTGCCAAAATAGTGTTTTGCTGAACTAAGATGTATATACACATAATGACATAAGCTATTTTTGACAGGACGTGGAATTTGTTTTGGTGTTATAAACAAAAGAATGGTTTGATGTGTTTTAAAGACAGAAATATTGACATTCCGAGTCAGTGAGTTGTTTTTAAGATATTGAAGCTCCAGTGTATCTGCAGTAGTGGCTACAGTCATTGTTTCCTCTGTACCCTAGCACCACGGTTCCTCCCCTGCAGCTACACTAGCTGCGTTTGTTTATATACTGAAAGGAAGTGGGATGGGGGGGCTAGGCAAGGAAGAGTGGTCTTCGAATAAGTGCTGGCTGGGATCATAACATTTCAGCTGCCCAGAGGATTCCTTCTGTGTCAAGTGCTGTTTCCCCTCTAGGCACTGTTAAGCATAGCTCTGTGCATGTGCTCATACTGTGTCCTGCAGTGATGTGGGAGGAGGAGCCTTACTGTCTTGTGCTTTGCTGTCGACTGGAGAAGTTTTTTCGTTCTATTTTTTTTTTATTAAGAAAACTATAATATAATTTTTCTTATCAAATAAAAGTATTTTAAGTTTTAATGATGGTGAAGAAGGGGTGCTGACAAAATGGGTGACTGAGTTTTGGATGGGGAGGGCTTGGGCAGGGAGAAGATTATGCTTAACTTCATTTTTGTATTATTATGATTATTTATCTTAAGTTTCCATATATCTTCAATTCATTCCACTTAGAAAGCAGAGCTGCCACCAGCAGGAAAAAGTGTTGCAGTGATTCTAGCCTGGGGCAATACAGCATTTCTTAGTCAGTGACCTTCTCAATTGCTGGAGAGTTGTTTGGGGCCTCCTTGCTAAATGGAAAGGAATGGGTGTCTGAAGTGGGTCCTGATGCATTTTTATGGTCCTTCTGTGCTGCCAGAGATCTGGCAGATGTACATGCCTTGAAATGTCCCGTTCCCTAGATGAATTGTTGCAGCAAAAAAGCGTGTAGCTTCATTTTTAATGTGAGCCTAAAAGGGCGTTTTCAAAGAGTTGATGTAGGAGGTGCCTAGGTTTGCTGTGTATTTTTTCTTCAGCTGCTCTGAGTGGCAATACAGAACAAAACACACTGAAAGTCTGTTGGATTTTCCTGTGATTCAGGCTTGGAACACTTTCCAAAAATCCTCTTCCCTGTGACTACTCCTAAGTTATAGGTTGGAGATGAGAGGGAGAATAGGGCGCTTCAGGGCACCCATCATAGGATTGGATGGTGGGTCAAGAATGTTGCCCCTTTTGGCAGAAAGGGTTGGGCTTTGGATGCAGTGGGGCAATCTCTGTTCGAGCTGTACACTGCTGACAAAATCTCAGAGGGTCACCGAGGACAGAGTGGAGCCAGCCTCGCAAGCAGTGATGGTTCCACCCTCACTGTCTGCATCGTGTGGAGTCGGCATCGCTGGAGATGGTCCTCCTCAAGCTCAAGGCGACTTCGCAAAGCTGACGTCTCTTTGAGCTGCAGCCACTTCTCACGGCTTCGGAGGCTAAGCGAGAATGCCCCTCGATGCAGTGAAGTGTTGATTTGAGTTTTCATTTAATTGCAGCTCTGCATATTTTACCTGTCACTGATTCATTTAGCTAGCTGAGACATCACAGTATTGCACTCAAATTATTGTGAAAATATTTGCATTCTAATGCTATGAGGATTTGTGTCCCTAAGTAGGATATAATGTAGCTATGTGCTTTGTAAACAACAAAACAGCAACCACATTACCAGAAAATGAAGTGAATTCCCATTTTGTATTACAGACGGTAAAATATTTCTGAGATGCAGACAGCTAGACTGGCAAAGGTAGGGGTTTGGTACCAAATCTTTTCCCTTGCTGTGTAAAGAAGCAGTTGTTAAGGCTTTTAAAAATGTGGAGCCAAAAGGAGGGGGAAGAATCCAGTAAAAATACATTTCTTTTGGGAAGCTTCTTGTTTTGTTTCTGTGCATGCTATCAGGGACATGTATTTCTTGGGCTGAGCTTTAGCTTGTGCTTGCATTAAGAACCTGACTGAAGGTTCCCTTGAAGCAGGAGGGATCCGATAAATGGATTGAACAGGGTTCTAAATTGGACTCAAAGACTTCTTCCTTCCTGTCTACTCTCTCCTTTCTCCTGTCTTGCTAAGTCACTTCTGCCTGCCAATGGACAAAACTCTCCCTCATTAGAATAGGCCATGCAGGATGTGGGCATGCCAGAGATGGGGATGTGAGGAGGCAGGTGTGAAGTTCTACCCAAAATATTAGGCTCTGGAACATATAATGGCTTGCAGCAGGACAAATCACCTCTCCCATGCTCCTCACTTTACCCTGTAACCAAAGGTTACAGGGGAACTGTCAATGGCACATCTCATGTGAGCAATCCTTTGGGCATGTAAAAGATGAGGGCTTTTTTCCCCCCATACTTTAGATACAACAACATTATTAAAAGTTTTTTAAAAATGCATAGGTCATTTCTGGACTTTTGCTTTTTGTTTTCTTATTTATAGATAATTTCCTTACTTGCTTGAGAGTGTTTTCCCCTTTAGAATCACAAAAAAATATGAAAAATATATTGAAAGGTTGGGAATGATTGGATTCAATTTTCCTTTTCCAAATTGGAAGGGATAGAGAGCAGGAGGAGATCTGTGCTTGGAGTACCTTGAATAAGGTTCACTTGGGATCACTGAGACACAGTGGTTGCCCTGTGTGGGAGGCTTCCCTCTCCCCTTCGTGCAACAAAACTGCAATTTTAGGCCTAAACTTCTCATGTTTTGGAAAGTTGCATGGTCCTTTAGATAGGACTGTTTGAAAACCTAAATGCATCACCAGATCCCATTCATACTGGCTGGAGCAAAGTGCTACCTCAGGGTGATTGATGGCAAAAACACTGTGGTGTTTTTCACAGTAAGGACAATTGAAGTAAAAGCCTCCATGGGAAGAAGCCTCCATTCTTTCAGATGTCTTTGAAAAAATAGTTATAATGTCTTTTCTAGCTTAGATGCGCAGGGCAAAATTTTTGCAAAACCTTTTTTTTCCTTTTTTTCTTTTCTTTTTTTTTCTTTTCTTTTTTCTTTTTTTTCTTTTTTCTTTTTTATTTTCTTTTTTTCTTTTTTTTTCTTTTTTCTTTTTTCTTTTTTTTTTTCTTTTTGGAATAAGTATCTTTTGGGGTTACTGGTCTTCACAAAAAGCTTAACAATCTTCTAAATGCTGCTGCTTTGCCTATACTGGTTTCTCATTCTCTCTGACACTGTCATTCCTTCATAGAGCCACTCTGCTGTTCCTGATAGTCACGGAAATTTGGGGAGGGAACCAAACCCGCGTGAAAAATCTTGTCCAGAAGGAATGTATTTGTTGCTAAATTTTCTAGCACTGTTTACAGTTTTCCTCCATGTTATTTATAAATTTTATATTCAGTGAATGTATATTGTCTTTTAAGGTAATGTTGCATAATGTTCACTTTTTATAGTGTCCTTTTATTCTAAACAGTAAAGTGGTTTTATTTCTATCACAGACATTCTGTCTCTGCTTCACTTATGTTAGTTTCTGTCCACTTCAAATGTACACAAGTGGATTTGCAAGTGGATTTATTCATTTCCTTCCCTTTCTTGATACCGTTTATTGGGCCCAAAGTAGACATTCCACCTCTGGCAATTCTTACTCTTTGGCAAAGACATCATCCAGCAGTCCCTCCCTCTTTCTAAGAGTCTGATTGCTTGAAGACTTGTTATTGGGGTCATAAGCCCAGGAGAGGCAAAAAAATCCCTTTTGAAGTTAATGTATCCCACTTGTTAGTTGGCCATAGGGGGTCACTATGGAGCAGGGCAGTCCTTGTGGTTAAGTCATGTAGCACCAGTAGGGCCTTAGATGAACAGTTGCCAAATTGCTTTTCTTTCTAGTAGACTTGTGGGATGGTTGAAAGGTACATGCCCGTAGCAAAGGAAATGGAGATTCATCGTTCAGATCTTTTCTGTTGTGAAATGTCAGAGCCTTGTATCCTTTATTTAGGTTTACTGCTTAAGGCTGGGTAAAAATGCCGTGTTGTCATGAGAAGGAAGCTTCAGAGAAAGCATTTTCAACTAAATTAAAATGCTCACAAATATGGGCCTCCAAAACAGCTGTTAAAAATTTCCTTTATCTTACTTTTACTTTAGGAAAATCACTTCTCCACAAGGAGGAAAGAATGAAACAAACTTTTATATCTGTTCTGTGTTTCACCCAAAGGTTTAGAAAGTAAGCTTTGGAAAGTTTTAGACATACAGGCATGAGGGTCTCTTTGCTTAAAGTATGTCACATTGCAAAGAGGTAACACCATAATTAGAGTTATAAACACTTCCAGGGGGTCAGCCACCAAACTGCCAGTGCTAACTGGTATAGCTTGAAAACACCTCCAGGAAAGGAAAGGAAAGACTGGGGAAGGGGTGTCATTATTATTCCTGATGCATTGAGAAGCCGATGCACAGTGGGCAAGTTTCACAAGCATTTACTGGAGCGATGACTGCAATGCAGCTTGCTTGGCATAAGCACTTACCCTCTCAGCCCTCTACTCGCTCACCCTCTCAGCCCAGGATGCTGTGAAGTTGCATCGAGAAAGATCTTAGGAAGTTGCATAGACTCATTCCTTTTGCCCCAGGCAGAAGAGAGAGGCAGACCCCCCACCTGGGAGGGGCAGGTCTTAATTTGCCCAAGTGGATTGTTGCTTGTGTAAATGTTTGGAAAGTGACCGATTTAAATCAGATTACTCAAGCTTCCATGTCAACAACAGTGTGTGTTTGGATGAGATTATCTAGTTTAAAAAGGTTCCTGTATTCTTTAGGAAGTAAGCAATAGCATCTGCAAGTAGGTGATAAGTTATAAAGATGACAAATATATGAAATTAAGATCAGTGCTTTGCTAAACCAAACTTCTATACTGGTAACACATGTGTTTACATGCAGAGGAGTCAGATTTCCAGACATAAAAATAATGCTAAATTGTCAAGTAACATATTTGTGTTGAAAAGCTTAATCAAATCTTCCCCAAATACCATTCCTGAAGTGGTCAGGCTAAGTCAAAACTGTCCTGAAGCATTATGTATATCACAAATCCTGCCCTGAAGCATTATGCATATCACAAATCCTTCTTTATAAATCATTGGGAATTAAATGCAACAGGATTTATAAACTATTTTTTCTTAAAAATCTATAACCAACTCTTGCTCGGTGTATAAGGACCATCCATTTTTTTATCTTAAACAATAATGCAATTCTTAGCACCTCATTACTTGAGTGGTTCACAATATGACCGTACTTACCTTCATGATATGCCTGTGAAGTATGGAAATGCTGGTGTCCCCACAGCACAGTTAGAGTGAACAGAGTATTGGAACAGAGAGAGGGAGGACTGGCATTTCAAGGTATTCAGGTACCTAGCAAGCACCGGTGTGATCTTTTACAAGAATCTAAGTGAGGCTTCTGTCAGCATTTTGAAGCTCCCACTGCGTGCTTATTTCTGCCATCAGGTACCCACACCCTATTAAGCATCGTGGCTGGCCCACAATGTTGCAAGGAATCTGTGGGAACCGAGGGATTTAAATGTTTTCTAGCTCCAGTTTGACATTGCAACACCCTTAACCTGCAGGCTGCAAACCCCACTTGAGTTCTCAATCAAAGGGAAATAAGCTCAGCCAGCTGGTGGCTTGCACATGAGGTCATGGTTCACACACAGAGGTCTCCTGAAAAAACTTCAGCTGGGTAAGAAGATCCACTAATTCACCAATGTAAGTTGGGAGGAAAAAAATCACCAAGGACTAATCATCCTTGTAACCCAAAAGAAACGAGACATCAACAGTTTTAAATAAAGCCACTCAGCCATGTTCTCCAGGACCAAAGCCAAATATGCAGTGGGCACTTGTGCATATCTCTTTGGAAGGTGCCCTACAAGGTTGGTACGGTGCCCAGCATCCACACAGTGCACTGGGTGTTTAGGTGTTGACAGGAAGACCAGAGCCCCAGAGCTACTGGGCAAAGGAAACATTACAAGCTGAGACAACCTCTTTTTCAAGAACTCCAAATTACTTCAAGTACCTAGTCAGGCTGATAAACGTTTCATGGATGGCAACCACATGACAGGCCAAGCAAACTGATGTTGTGAAACAAACATCTCTTTCTGCCCACGTCCCAAATCTTCAATGTATTGTAAACAATTCCAGCTTGGGGGACGGAGATGCGGGGGTCCACTTTATCAGAATAAAGTGATTCCTTACTCTAAGGGATAAACTTTTGTTGACAAATGCATTTTTGTTTTGTTTTTGAGCCTGTTATCTCTCTTTTTTTTTTTTTTTTAACTTTTTCAGGGTCCGTACATGACCTTGGGGAGGGCTAGGCAAGAAAGGGAAAAATCTTCCCATGCAGTGCTTTTTGCATATTGCTTTTTAGCCAGTAATTCTCTGTAAGTAAGATTGAGACTCTTCCCAGCATTCCCACCACTCATGCTCACATTCATTGCTTCTCCCCCACCCATGCTGGAGTCAGAAGAAAGCACAGGTACTCACCATCTGCTTATGGCTTGGGAAGAAAGTTTGTTCCACGAGGGGAAACTTCTCAGGACCCAGCGAGTTGAAGATTTTAATGAGCTGAGAAAACTTGGGGTGGATAGAAGGGGACAAAAAAAAAAGACACAGTGGATGTCAGTGGCTTATTCCGTAACAGGTAAGTTCTTGCAAAATGTTCTGATACTGGTGAAGGAGGTGGGAGAACTGAGAGAAGCAAAAAAACAGCAACAAAAGAACTTGTAGTTACCCAGGGCCAAGCTGAACTGTATACACAAACCTTGGACTAAGAGGAGGCGTTCAAGAGCCAGGAGGGGATCAGTTTGGGTTTAGTTACAGATCTGCTATGAACAAGCTTTACTTTCCAAAGGAGGCTGGGGAGAAGGTGGGAGGCCCTTCTTGGTAGAGGAAAGGGCTCAGAGGAGTGACCAGACAGGAAATCAGTGCCACCACTCCTGCACAGAGACGAAAGAAATCAAAGCTCTCCCTCAGATCTCTGCCCCACAGCCGAAGCAAAGCAAAGCACATTTACGCATGGTGCTGAAGGGAAGGAGAATCACTAAGGGAGAAAGGTGACTGGTCTGAGCGGTAGGCCAAGGAAGCACGAGCCCAGTGTCAATCATAACTGGCATTTATTATGAATGGAGGGTCTCCCAACATCCACCCAAGCAGGGCAGGAGAAAGGGGAGATCAGCTCCTACCCATGGCCCATCTACTGATTCCATGTTGCCATTGTCCCAGCCTGTCAGCATGAACTTCACCATTACTCACCATTATTATCACTGTTACAAACTGTTTATCATTCAGGATTGTGCACAGCCAGACCTAATGCCCCCCATGACAGGAGTGAGTTTTGATTTCTGGTTATGTTCCAAAACCCCAACAGAAGTGTAGCACAGTGAGTTCCTGCTCCACTTTGGCCATCTGCAAACTATCAGACTATTCCACGCATTGTCTGCACCCTCCCTATATAATCTGTCATCGATCAGATGGAAAAAAACCTACCAAACTTCTGTCTGAGAGAAACTTGATACCCTGAGATACCATAATAGAAAAAGTTACCAAAATGGGGTTAGTAGAGAAAAGAGAATAAGAGATGAAATATATAACAGAAACCTTCTAGATCTCAGAAGCAACTTAGATTCTTCACAATCGCACATCTAGCTACCCCCCTTCCTCTCTGAGGAGGTACAGCCCCGTTAGCATGGACAAGGCAGAACTGGCAGTGCTGTCAGTGAAGAGGTAAGACCAGCAGTCTTGCAGAAGGGGAAACAGGGCTGAATACAGTAGCTCGATTATTTTTGTGAATGTTGAGAGAATAAAGCAGTTGGGGATTGGTCCACAAGCAGTGAGAATCTTGGCTCCTGCTGAGCTGGTAGACATGGCTGAACTCACTCCCCATTTATGTCCTATTTGCAAAATTATTTAGAAACTGAATCAAGTTTCCAAGTCCTCTGAAATTCAGTAAGATAGAATTAAATTAACAAAAGGCCTCCAGTCTGGGCCAAGTCTCACTGTAACTCGCACAACTTCCTTCAAGTTCCCCATTAAAGCTAGGGATGTATTCATCTTGAAGGTGATCTTTGTGTCACCTGTATCACCTGAGGGAGGTGACACACAGATTAAGGGAAGGGGACAGACATCTGGAGAATGAGGGAGAGAAAATAAAGCCTCCTTTCTTCCCAGTAGTACGGGCTGCCTAATCTTACATGTTCTGAGCATTTGTGAGGAATGGCTGAAGACAGTGAAGGTACCAAACTGCAACCTTAATGTTATGTTGCAGATAGAGAGCTACTGAGAAGGGACTTTACTGAGTACCCATGTTAGGGCTCCTGTCCCACTTCCTGGGCTAGTCTAAGCAAAAGCATTTCTGTACCAGAAATTGAAACTTGACTTGGTGGCTGAGAAGAAACACCCCTTTGGGAGTTGCAGGGTGATATGTGTGTGAGAAAAATGCAGCCAGCGTGCAAAAAAAATTTGGCTGCAGGTTGTGTGCCAGACCCCAGCCACTTGCTGAAGGGGTAGCTGCCAGCAGATTTGCAAACAAATGTGAAGAATCCTTTTGCTAATCTCATAGGTCAAAATGTGGCATTTAAAAAAATGCAGGAATTATCAAGACCTGGCATATCCCATCACTAACACCACCACCCCCTCACATGCATCAGTAGATAAGAGAAAAACTCCCCGTGTAGAATAATTATTGTTGGCAAGAAGGGTATTGATGTTGGGGAAAGAGGACAGCTTGCTTCTCTTAACTACTTGCACTAGCCCTGCACTTCCTAGAGAAGAAAAACAAAGCCCTGTTTTGACTAGCAAAGTGAGCAAACAGGACTTAAAAGTTAAGCAGAATGAGACAGAGACAGGGAGAGGAAGAAAAACACCCAGAGAGCAGCACATGTCCCTCACTGCATGTGCATGCAGCCCTTGGCAAGTCACGGACACTGTGACTTTGGGGTGACATCCATGTTACTCTAGGAAAACAGCTCAATCAAAATAACTGGAACAACCGTGCAGTTGGCAGACGGCATCCCAACTTGTTCCTTGGGCTTCTTTTTGAAGTGTACAGCTCTTTGTTGAGGAAATGACAAGCCTTTCAGACGGACAGGTGAGAGTCTCAGCCATCTGGGAGCCTCCTCACTGGACCAAGCCTAAAAATATTCTGACTTCAGTATTGACCGTCATGGGTCAATTTCCTCTTTTTTTTTTTTTTTTTTCTTTTTGGCAGATATTAGGGACAGGATATTGGCAAAGAGACACCTATATTGCACGCTACGGGAGCCCTCAGATACCTGATAGCAGAGGTAGTTGATCAAGTCTCTACTCCCAGTGCATTTTAGATGGGTAGGAATGTTACTGTCAGCAGCTCAGCTAGAGATAACTGTCCCTTACACATTTTGGTGTCAATTCATACTTTCTGTGGCTCCACTGATTTTACTGAGATTGCATCCAGACCACAGAGCAAGACGTGGGGCAAGGCGACATGGCACAGTCTGGGTTTGAGGCACCTGGAACAGGTAAGCAAGTGAAATGCCTTGCCTGGCTGCTAGGATATCAGAGTGAGTTGCAGGGAATCTTTCCAGAGAAATAATAAGATCCATTCAGAGCATTTCAAGTCTTTTTGTATATTTTTAAAATGTCTGGGTCACCAGGGAGCCTATATCCCTGACAGTACATAATAGTTTAGCTGGGAGTCTCCTTCGACTCTGTAGATGACTGTCTTCAAGACTTTTTATTACCTGCAGTCTTACAGATGCAAAAGTTGTCTTACAGTTATGGACATTTCTGCGTGTTAAATGAGTACTACTCTGAGCATTGTTCCCATTGTAAGTTGTATTGGGACTTTTACAACAACAACAAAAAATTATTAATGATTGAAGCATTGTGCTTAGCATGCTTGTAGCATTATTTCTCAATAATTCTATGATCATCTTAAAACTTAGGTTGCTTAGATGTTTCTCTGTGTGTGAGATCCCCCTGAATATGTCTGTTTTTCTTTCAGAAATGTCTATTTCAAACTCTGCCCATGTTTAATGCAAATTTTAACCTTAGGAGAAATTTGTAGTACTGGAAACCTGGCAAATGTCACTAAAAAGTGGAGCTGCAAGTTTGAGTAAACTCAAGCCTGAACTCAGCTGATTGTAATTACAGTTGCTGAGAAAACATCGTTGAAAATTGCCAAGGAAAAACAATTTCCCTTCCATCCCCTCCACAAAATCATAAACATTTCTATGAAATGGAACCATTTTTGGAAAAAAAAAAAAGGGAGAGTGAAAAGCACATTTTCCCAGGGGATTTAATTTCATTTCTTCATGTATCTCAACCATTTTGTATGTCCAAAAAGTTTCCAGTAATCTGTGTTAAGCAGATGCCTTATTTCAAGATGCCTGTTTTGCAATCAAAATGGAACATGCACCGAAGTGCTCTGTGCCTGTCTCTCACTTCCCAGCTATCACAAAATCTTCTGATTCTCCTGCCAGTGAGGCTTCCTGCCCTCAAATGCCCCAGTGCAACCTCTACCTGAGCTAACTTCAACCTGATAAAACTTCAGTGGTGCCAAATGACAGCTCAGATCCCATTTGGGGTCTTAGATTACTTAGTGCACTACAATCATTTGTCTTTGGGGGTGATGTCTGTTGGGGAGCAGTAGGGAAAGGAGGCATTCTGTAAACCTGTTCTAAGTGTTTGCAAGTGGTTTCCTTGACTTCTCTGGGAAAGTTGTCTGAGCCAGCTGTATTTCCCGTGAGGAAAGCAAGGCACAACCAGACCCTGAATATCTGGAGCTGAGTTACTGGCAGAGCCAATTTATCCCACACTGCCTTGCCAGCCCTGGTTTATTTTTTTTCCTTTTTTTTTTTTTTTTTTTCTCAGCGTGCTGAGTTTGTTTGTTTTCTTTTATTTTAGACTCCTAAAAATAGGCCTGTCACATCTTGAGGTCCCTCCACACCATCACAAACATAATTACAAGGCATGAGTTGAAAAATGTCAACTGAACCCTGACAGACTCAAGCCCCAAATCAGATGGAATAGACCATGTGACTGTCTTCCTCAGAAAAAGCCAGCATAAGTGCAGAGGCTTTTTGGTCTGGTCATTGGGGTCAACATGCTCGGAGTGTGTCAGACTAACTGTAGAAAACAATGCCAAAGTGTTGTATTGAACATTCTACTGGTCCCTCTTTTCCTCTCCTTTCCATTCCCAGCAACCCTCATCATTCAAATGACAACTGAGGGCAAATGTGTATCATCCACCTGTACAGTGATGGAAAAATGAGATTTTGTTTCTGGAGGAGAGGACCTGGGTTACCCAGTGCATTACTGTACTGCAACATGTTTGAAAAAGACAGGATACTACCTTTGGTCTCAGTGAAAACCCCAAATGTCATAAAAGAGCTGAAAACTGAGAATATTGTCTATAACACTGGTACCTTTTTGGTAAGAGATGAGTTAATCCAACACTGCATAGTCATGGAAATAAATGTCTGAGTCACTACAGACCACATCTGGATTTGAACTACAAATCAACACACTGAAGACTAATAGGATATTTGTTCCAAGAAAACAACATCAACCAAAAAAGTTGGTTGTTGACTCATTCCAAACTATATTTGTGCAATGAGCAGGGGAAATCCCTAAAAATGTATCTGAAAGTATTCCATCGGGGGATATATTGGAAAGTACCATCTCCTTGCCGCATCCATATAGCTTGTAGTTCCCCGCTTTAAACCTAGAACCTTCTGGGGGAAGTTTCCCATTCTGGGAGCATCAGTGATCCATGAGGGCACTTTGGAATGAAACTGCTTGGAGACACAGATGTAGACTCCGGAAAGGTATCAGCATCTGACTCCTTCCTGCAGGTGCTACAATGGCCAGCCACATTCCTCAGGCTCTCCTGCTCCTTCAGTTTCTGATGACTTATTGCATACTTTGATCTGGGGCCGAGACAAGCCAATGCTATATTTTATTCATGTCTCCTGAGATTTCCAGGTGAACTTGACAAAGTTTAAAGAACGAGTGAAGGAGGCTCCCAGTGCAAAATATCAAAACACTGTCTTGTACTCCCCAGGAGCCCAAGGTGTTTCCAAGGTACAGTCTTTCAGGCTAAATGAACCAACACCGTATGATAAACTCATATTTCCTTCTGAAGCTGCTGACAAACTCTACACGTTTTCCCATTTCCTTCTGCGTCTTTCCAAGGTTTTTGCCATTTTAAGTTCCCTTTTTTGTTAGACCTAGTTGTTGAAGAGACCATTTCTCTACCTCTCTTGCCTTTCTTTTCAGCTAATTTCCTTCCAACAAAGCACCACTCACAAAAAGTAGGAAGAGAGCACAAGACACATTACAGTGATATTCCCAAAATATTGCACTTCTGCAAGGAATGGATAATCATAGTCTTAGGCTGGGGCAGCTGGCTATCACAAGTGTACATCTGATGAAAGATCCTAGCAGTATAGTTCAGATACCCTCTAAAACAGTGAAGGTTAATGTTTCTTTTAAGGTAGCTTTTTCTCACTGTGTTTTGGTCAGGACATAGACATACTACTGATCTGCTATTATTAATCTCTTACTATTCATCTATTCTGCCTTACAAAAAAATCTAGATATTACTGTGCTATTGTCTGTGACACAACAGAGTCTGGGAGAGGTGAAACACGTCCTACTCAGGGTGAGGAAATAACACCTTGATATTACTAGAGGCTGATAAAGGAGCAGTGCTCATAGTTTTTTTTTTCAAGATTTCCAAGATGAATTCCTAAGGTGGTTTAGACGATGTTTTTAACCTAGAAAGATGAATTCCTATGAAAGAAATCTGGAAGATGAGTTTGGTGATCTATCAGTACCAGATATCTACTTTGCAGCTTTGACATGCAGTGGAGCTGGATCATCACTTACCACCCAGGGCTTGCTGCAGAAGTTGTAGATAGAGTAGAGGGAGTTGACCGTGTGGATGCCACCATACTGGAGGCCAATGATGAGGCTGCGGAAGTCCTCTCCTAGCGCCATGCTGTAGGCATGCTGCCGGATCAGGACAAAGTCGGGCTTGAAGGATCTGGAAGAGACAAGGGGAATGACATTTTACTTTTCACACTCAGCAGTACTTCCGGCCTCTCCCTATTTCTTCTCCACCTTTCCCCTTTTATTTTCATTAACACATGTTGCTCCTCCTTGGGCCTCCTCATGTGTTGCTTGTGTTAGAAGGTAAAAAAACGTAGTCATTAAAAAAAAAAAAAANAGTGTAGAAAGAGGCCAAACAGATTTTCTACAGTTTCCATGTCACTGAGGCATGCACAAGAACAAGGCACACGTGGGAGCCAAGGGTCATAAATTCACTGGTGGGGGGATTCTCTTTTCTTTCAAAAAGCTTGGACATATTTGGCAAGCTCGTTGCAATGTGCTACGCAGATGAGGGAGCAAATTTGTTTCCTGATGATTGGACTCAATATTGAAGCAATGCCCGGTGGGTGGGAAGATCATGAGGGATTTCAAAAAGCTATCATACACATCCATAAGTTAACATACATTCCCCTTTAATCAGTTTACTACATACGCAGCACATCCCAGGCTCTTATGGCTATGAGTCAACAAATAAAGGACAGGCATGGTAATGTAATTAATCAAACGAGCAGAGCCCCTCATCCAGCACTGTGACTCATGGCATGGACTTCCAGAATATTATTTAGCAAGACTGGAGCTGGGACTCCTATGGTTCAACAGCAGCAGCTCTCAGCAAACTGACAGAAAAGTGAGGCCCTTTCTAGGTAAGCCAAGAGGCGACAGATTAGCTTGCAAACAGCCAGATTTCATTCCTTGGTGATTCTGTGTCTTTGGAGCCTTTCAGAAATCTCTGGAAACAGCAGTTGGAAAGAAACTGTTTCCAAAATGGAGCTCAGCAGTTCATTCTTGAAGGTATGGAAGGGGCTTTTCCACTGAAGTGGAGGATTATTTTATACTTTAACAAAGGTTGCATCAAGGACATTGGAAAATTTTCCATGCTGTATTAAAGTTTTTCAGAGAAATGAGCTCTGTAACCAGGTCCCATTACCTCACTACCCTCGAACATTTTCCTTGCTAAGAGACTATAATTTCAATCCTTTGGATATATGAGCTGGAAATAGTTGGGGTTTATAGCCCCTATTTATATTTCCATCATTCTGGCAGGGAAATCCGAGATGGTAAGTCTGGGCCAGATTGTGGCAACAAACACTGTATACAGAACCCAGAGCAGCTTTGTTGTTTTAGAGCTGTTCATTTTGTTTGTTGGCCTTGGTCTTTTGTTCTTGCTCTAGACATGGCGAGGCACATGCTCTGCTTTTGTGATGCAAGAGGCCAATGTTTGGAAATGTTGTGATTCCCTCCCATGGAGTATTTTTAAACCCAGGCGTGTTCTCTAATGTACTTGGCACCAAAGGTGGTGCTTTCCTCCAGCAGTGAGATGCATAATGAGCATCGGGAGGGCTGCGCTATCACTGTGCAGGTGATTTATGGACCTCCCTGGTGTCAATGGGGGTGAAGCAAACAGTGACCCCCTGCTGAGAATCGGCAAGCAAATACAAATCTTGGAAAGCTTTAGCTGCTCCATTCTGCTGGACTTGGCATGTAGAATGAAGCCCAGAGGCAGGCACAGGTCCTCAGAAAGGACTCATCAGCTTCCTATGACCGGGACAAAATGTCTCCACTGATTTACTAAACAGTTGAGGTGCCTGTGGGGGTCAGGCACTTCAGGCATGTCCCTCCTTCATACAGCTTGCAGAGCATATGAGGAAGGATGTTCAAGGGCAAAAACAGCAGCTTCCTCTGGGGATACCAGAGCGATGGTCTCAACCATTACCTGTGAGGCCCCTGAACATCTCCCCAGCTCTCCGGGGAGGGCACGTGGTGCCGCGGTGGAGGGAGCATGCAAGTAAGCGTAGCCAGCCGGGGGAAGGACGCGCTGCGGCTGGGAAGCTGCCTTCAGCAGCTTTAGTTCTGCCAGCCAAAAGTTTAGAAAAAAAGCTCTTGTCTTTTCAGATCCTGGCAAAGGAAGAGTTTTTCAGCTTAGAAGATGGACACAAGAATACAGAATAAATGTAGAAAAGCCTATTCTCACACTGCATCATGTAGGAAGGCAGGGCACTCTCTCACGCAGCAGATGAGGAGTGAATCTCTAAAGCGAAGGTGGACACTGAATCTCTCTTTTGCACTGTGGGACAATGACGATGTTCCCATGGATACTGAGAACAAGGCAGAGGAGTGCAGGGCCTGGGACTAGCTGCGAATAAACATCAGCCAGAGAGCCCTGGATTCTGTGAGATGTCTGTAAAGGAGAAGCTGAGACCGGTGGCAAAATGTGAGATGAGGGGCTAGAAAGGGTAGCAGACAGTAAAAGGAAAATGAATAACCGTGGTAGGAGTGGCAGCGTGAAAACTGAATAACTGGGAGTACAAGTGAACCGCAGAGAAAAGAGCTTAATTGCTTCACACAAGTGGATTCCTACTTTTTTGGTAGAAGATTACTTTTCCAAGCTACCCCTCATTCTCGGGGTGTAAATCTTTTACATAGTGAGCCTTGGATTTGGAATAACCAATAGTATAACTGCTTTCTTTGCTAGTTCAACCCAACCCAGTAGCATCTCACGCGACAGAAAGTTCAAAACCTTGGCAGAGAGACAGGTTAGGCAGAAGTCCCACATTTGAAACACCGCTGCCAAAACCATTGGGTGAGCCAAGCTCAGTAGCTGAGGTCCTAAGCACCCCAGTCTGGCAGGACTAGGAGAGCGACGGCAGGAGCACGAGCCCTTCGTCTTCAATAGATCTGTCCAGCCAGCATTTAGATGACCATGGGTGGTCCTGAATAAAACTGTATCTCGACCCCTGCTAAAGACAGTTCACAGGAATAGGTTTGGTCACAGGAAGAATACAAGGGAGCCCAGTGGGCTTCAAACATGTAAGGGACAGGGAGATGGCATAGGTAAATGGAACTAAAAGTAGAACACATTTAAAACATGTTGCTAATGAGCTGTGCTCTGCATGTTGGTGCAGTGCCTGGGCTGCATGGCAGACACCTACCTGAAGTCACGAATCTTCCTTAGCATGACAGTCGGATGGATGAAGCTTGCAGGAGAAAGCTGAAGCCGACCTTTGGCCACAACCCTTTCACAAAAGCCCTTTCTCAGACCTCGAGGGCTCAGTTTTCATTTGCAGTTTGGCTCCTAGCACTTTCCAGCAAAATAAAGGCCACTAAAATGCATGTAACACATTCCCACAGTGGTGTAAAGGTATGAGAATCCTTTCTTAGAAAATAAAAAATAAAAATCAGGAGACTGGAAAAGTTTCATTTTCAGATTGATATAACGGGTGAGATTTTGTTTTCCTCTGGAGTGGAAAAGAGCATTCCTTGCAGCTCATGTGGCCACAGGCTCTGACAGATGGCACAGCCACACACAGCGCAAGCCTTTCAATGCTCCCAATGGTGCATGACAGGATCGACCACCCCCAGGGTGAAGCAGCCCCTACAGGTGCCCATGGCTCACTCTTCCTTTGCAGTAGTTGTCTCCTTGTCCCAGAAGCTAGCCACAGCCTGTGGCAGCCGCTCAGCCTACCTCTCCTTTGGGCAATTATTATTGGCCATCAATTACCAAAGTCAATCACCCCCAGGTGACGACGAGTGTCTGGCAGGGAAGATGCTGGTGCTGTCAGTCCTGAGCCTGGACTCTGATGCAGCAGCGCAGGATGCTTGCTTGCATTTAAAGAACTCTTTTTTCAACTTATTCCAATGTACTTTGTGGTTTCTCTCTTTCTTAGTGGTAAAACTATACTTTAGAGACCAACCCAAGTATAAAGCCTGGATCCAAAATACCTAATACTTTAAAGGAAGGAAGAGATCTGACTGCAGAATATAATTTCTTAGGTTGGACCCATCTGCTCTTAAATCTGTGACAGCATTAGCTGTCTTGGAAATAGTGTTGTCAGAAATGAGGGAATATAAAACAATTTAAGAGATGCCTGATGTTAACTATGGAAGTTAAACATCTCGGGAGCAGCAGTAGGTATCCTGGTGACCACGTATCTAAACCTCCCTAACGAGAGGAGGACAATCATCTCTGAAAAGATCATCAGTAACATTTCTCTGCGGAAAACAGGTCCCCGCCCACTGTGAATGAATAGAGAAGAGATGATGACAGCAAATTCTGCTGGGAGGTTTCATGCTTTAAAGAGATTTCCTATTTCTTATTTCTGACTATAGCCATTACTCTGGCTTGCTTCCTGGCCCTTCAGCTATTCTCACTGAAGCACAAAGAGCTTCATGGGCATGAAGAAAGAACACACAAGAATAGATTATGTTGTCAAACTACCCTTCAATAATCCCTTCCACATCCCACTGTGAATAATCACCTGCAGCCAACTCAGATACCTTAGCACTGTGATGAGTTCAGAGCACTTTTTGCCTGTGTTATGGGAGAAGGATGGGCTCTCCTGCTCTCTTTCTTAAAGAGTGCCTGTCTTAAAAGGCACTTGGCCCTTCATGCTAATAGGAAAAGATCTTCCTCAGACACTGAGAAGGACATCTTCACTTCAGGATCTGTCATTTCTCAATTATTCGAGGAAGCTTTACTCAGTTTTCTGACACTTCCAACTGAGAAATATATTTTTGACCAAGTTCTCTTCCACAGCCTCCCCTATCTGCTTGGCATGCCGCAGAGAGAAAGAAAAGTGCATAATTACGCAATATGATACAATAAGCTTTGCATTACTGGAAGTTAATGGAGCCTTCAGGCAAGCTTCTGAGGCACGAGTCCAAACCATAAGTGGTTGCGACTACCTGAGAAGTGCAATAATCCCTCCAACTATGCAGTGCCTCAGGTGTCTGAAGGCTAATCGAAAATGGCATTTACAAATAGGAACAAGTTCTTTTTTTTGCTTTACCTGTGTCTTAATGATATTATTATTAAATTACTGTAAAGTAACGAGAAATCTATGACATTTTCACTCATCGTTTTGTTAGATTTCCTGTTATATTGGATGTCATGGTAAAAAGGGTAATTTGCTAGGAAAAAAAATCTCATTCAGTCAAACCCTCATGCCATTTTCCACAGAAAGAAGTAAACCTTGCTGTGGCTATTCAGAGAAAGAATGAATGTAAGGTTAAGCAGAGATGGTTCTTGAGAAACAAGAAAGCAACATAGAACAGAGAAAGACCTGGCTTTACTGAGCTGGAGGGTCTTTGAGCGGGGGGTCTTTTGGGACACTGTAATAGAGAAACGTCTGGGGAAATGCCATGGGGTATGGGGGAGATCAGTGTAGCAAAAGCAGCAGGAAACAGGAATCATGGTTGCAGGAGGACCAGTACCTTTACAAAGACGAGGACTCCTTGGAAGATGCTCTGATTTACTCCTCAGCAGCAGACCAATGGTCAATGAGCCATAAAATCCCTCTGTACACTCTCCAACCTGTACTGTGGCAGTCTCTGAAGTCTGTTATGTGTTTTACTTGTAAACTGATTAACTTGACAAGGAAAAGCATGTGGA
Organism: Anseranas semipalmata; assembly: GCA_013399115.1. Lineage (NCBI taxonomy): Eukaryota > Metazoa > Chordata > Aves > Anseriformes > Anseranatidae > Anseranas > Anseranas semipalmata. The sequence continues at coordinate 560,122 of VXAA01006959.1, forward strand.
CCCTGATGATGTCTCAGAGAAATAACAACCACACCTGCCAACAGCAGCTTGCCTTCAAAATACTTGTGACCCAAAGCTTTCACAGGAGGTGATCTGAATACATTCCAACAACACAGAATAAAGTCATAGTGTAATTTAGGTCAGAGAGGATCTCTGGAGATCATCTGGTCCAACACCCTGCTCATTGCAGGGCAAATTTTAAAGTTACTTTATGTTGACTGGGGTCTTGTCCAAACAGATGTTGAATATTCCCAAGGATGAAGATCCCCTAGCCTCTCTGGGCACTTGTTCCAGCATTTGACCAATCATTTTGGTGGCCTTTCACTCAACTTATTCCAGTCTATCAATGTATTTTTTGTACTGTGGGAGCTCACAGCTGGATGTAGTACTCCAGATGTGAATAGTGTCTCATTAGCTACAGCCTTGCTAATACTGCCCAGTGAGCCATTGGGCTGCTTCACCACGAGGGCACACAGGACCACCAGGTCCTTTTCTGCAGAGCCGCTTTCCCTCCAGCTTCTCCCCAGCAGTGCTGGTCCATGGGGTTACTCCTCCCTCAGTGCAGGACTTCTTGATTGTCCTTATTGACCTCCATGACGTTCTTGTTGGTGCATTTTCCCAGCTGTTGAGGTCCCTCCAAATGGCAGCTCTGCCCTCTGGCATAATTATCACTTCCCACCCTCCAACTTGTTGCCACCCAGGAGCTTGCTGATTCTGCACTCTGTCCCAGTAGCAGGCCATTAATGAGGATCCACCTCGACCAGTAAAGTGCAGGTGCAGCACAACTTGGCCCTTCACTTTAATCCATTATGTTGTTCCCTGGATGAAGCCTTAGCAAAAATCCATGTAGAAAGGAGGCAAATTAAGACAGGATCATAAAAAAAAAGCCGATCAAGACTGAAACAATCTACAACAGTCTTTAATCATTCTTGCATTCAGTCCAGGATTAACTAATTAATGAGTGCTCTAGGCCCTGGCAGCACATTTCTTATCGGAAAAAATTACTGTAAATGCGAAAGGGGCCAGGGAGTAGTTTAGTCTCGGCGATGCTCCCCACCCTTGTCTGCTCAGAGTGACTTTTGCTTTCTGGCAGCTGCCTGCACACCAAATGTTTTCCCAATAACTGTCAGCATCCTGCCTGCATGTCGGCTGGGTGCCAGCTGCTGGGGAGGCGAAGGGGGACATTATTCATCTGGGAGATCAGTAAGCCCCAACGAGAGAAGCAGGCCTCCAAGCAGCTGTTTAACAGCAGGAGCTGAGATGGAAGCAACTGAGAATAAATAAATAAATAAGCACACCCCAACTTCTCTGCCTTTTTTTAACTCCAGCTCAAAAAAGAGGAGGGGGAGAGGCAGGTGAGGAACAGGGAAATATTCGTGAAAGATGAAGGTAAATTGTCACCCATGTGGGAATCATTTCTTTTTGTAAATGTTTACTGGAGATGTTGGATTGCTTCATGTGTAACTGCAGCTTGCCAGGGTCTACCCTGTCTGACACCTTGTCCCAGCCCATTATCTCTGAAGGGTATTTAGGCAAGGGAAGTGGTCATTTGGCACTTTGGTGCTTTGCCTAAAGTGCACTTTTGAAAGCTCACACACGGTTACATGCACTTCTCCATTACATTACAGATTGCCATGCCAGGAATACAAAAATATCACCCAAATGTTGCTCAGTGTTAAATATATAGCCCATATTGTCCTATACAGTGTGGCACATCCTGTGAATCTTGGGAGGACTATAGACTCAATATATTTTTCCATCTGGTTTCTAGGAATCTAAACTTTCCCACTCAATTTCTCCCATGTTTTTCTCCCACCTGCATTTTTGCAGAAATTTTCAGATTTTTGGTTTGAAAGCAACAAAAAATAAAAAAGACATTTTCTAAAAAAGACCGCCAATTAAATCAAGAGGTAAATTTAAGAAGACAGGGACTAGGCAGAGCGTAGGGTTCCTCTTTGACGTAAACTCCCTGGAAGGCGAGAAGCTGGATAGTGACCTACTGCCTACTGATTTGTCTTTCATCAGTGTCCAGTACCAGTAGCTACTCCCATGACCTCCCTGGATGTTCTCCCTGTAGAAGAACTGTAAGGAATTACCATCTCTTCCTCAAGCGACAAGAAAATATCCACCTCCTAGCAATGCGCAGCTACTATGTGGTGAGAAAGCATGGCCTCTCTAGGCTAGAAAACCCACCAGCATCTTGCAGGGAGCAGCTTGTCAGTGGCTCTGTGGAGTGGGTGAACCTACTGGAATGGGAAAAGGTGCAGTGGGAAGGGGACAGTATCCTCAGCAGGCTTTGAAGAGCCTTGCGTCCTGGAGTAGCAGATCTTTTTTAGTCAGAATACATGTCTCCTGGGCTCTGCAAGCTCTGAATAACAGGAAAATGCCTGCTGTTGGTGTGGCCAGTTTCTTCCCTGCTTCCTCCATGCAAAAGGATTTGCCTCCTCATGCTATGATTGCACTGCAGCTTGCAGTGCAAAAATACCCTTTAGGAAAAAAACACTTCCAGGTCCTGGTCTATGTGGCATGGTGATTCAACAGGCAGCTGTCCTGTTAGCACAGCACAGAGCTTAGTATAAGCACTGAATCGGCTGGAACCAATGGGAAGGTCAGTGTTAATTAAAGGAATGAATGGGCTTGTGTGGAGGAAACAGTGTTCATGACCCCATAACAGCTGCAAGTGACAAGGCCATAGCACCCAGGGTGTGCTGGGTGAGACACACATGTTCTTACACAGACCGGCCAAAGTTGGGCAAGACCTGGAGGACTGAATGCTGCCCCATGGCAGGGATCCTTCCCATATAAAGGGTTTGTCCCATGTGTTCAGCTCCTCTTTGCTTTGCTGTCAGTTTTGTCACTCCTCCCCACTTGACAAGGCCGTTGCTCCACACACGGTCCTCCTCTTTCAGACCCTGGGCATCTCCTGGTCCATCAGCTGTTGCCTGTACATGGTACTACAGTCAGGTCTGCACCAGGACAGTGTGATGGTAGGTCCCATGCAGACACACCAAAATGTGCTTTTTGCCCTAGGTGATCAGTCCCAATGGCAAAAGAGCAAGCTCCACAGGGAGACAGGAGACGAGAGCAGTCTGTTGCATGATTAATTTATATCCTCAAAACTCTGAAATGCTCCCAGAGACATTAGTATTCCTTATGTAAGAAAGCTGTCCAGATTTTCAACATATCCCTGCCTTATTCCCACATCTACTGGAATTAATAGCTGAAGGCTTGTAAAGCCCAAAAGGCAAACAGAAGACTGCATTTAATCTAATGCAGAGGCTGAGATCATAGTTTGGGAGTCTAAGTGTTGTCAGAAGCAGAGACAGCCCAAATTCTCATTTATACTAAGACACTTTTATAATATCCTGAAAGTATAAATACACCTCAGAATAGGTGCAGTGCCAACACTGACAGCCTTTTTGCACTATGGAAATGTTGGTAAGAAGGGTCCTTCAGGGAAATGAAGAACAAGTGGAAACGAAAATCCCATTCCTTACGTCTAAACCCAGTAGAGGTGACACAGCCCAAGAGCTTTCTAAGGTAAATTAGACTCCAGACAGTTCAGTATGTGTGTGTGCAAGTGCACATGCATGTGTGTGTAGGTCTGTAGGCCTGTAAAAAAGGAAGTTGCAGATACTCTGGAAGGAGGATGAAGAGTCCACCCAAGTGATTTAAAAGCAGGCATCACCCACGCTTGTTTTTTTCATACCGCTTGATTTCTCCTCAATGGTCCATTCATTGCACCCACAAATGATGCCATTTCTCTGTTGAAAGGGTCTCTCTGTCTAAGCCAGTGAGGGAACCTCTGGGATGAATAAGTGCCATGTCCTGTTTCCCATATTTAAGATTTCACTGGGGAAGCTCTGGTGCCAACTGTACCCAGAGAAATGCTGGGATAACCAGGACCAATGCATAAGAGGTTCCCCCCGGCCAGCCTGTGCCCTGCTCATCCCCCCTGCTCTGTTCTCAGTCAGGACAGGGGCAGCATCCTGTGTAGTGCGGGACACAAGGTCACCCACTGAAATAGGGAACTGGTGGAAAATGCATGAGATGCTCCATGACCAGCTCTTTTTCTTCTAACTCTGAAGAAAACATGCTGAATGGAGTGCTGATGGAGCCATTGCATATCATGGTGGAAATGGCACAGGAAAACAAATGCAGTGCTGCAGATTTGTTAGATAATATTCTCTATCTCCAGAACCATGTTTTGTTGAGAATATCAAATCGCTGACCCAATATTACAGATGTGCAGAACTTAATAGGTAGAAAAAGGAGCTGGAGACCCAGAGTTTTGTTACTGCAAAATTAAACGTTGGGAGCCACACTTGTATTAAAATCAAGCTAGAAAAGTAATGCCTGCCTTCAGTTATGTTGTTTACTAACTTAGTCGTAGCTACTTGTTTAAAGATACATATACTAGAAGCCATGCAGGTCTGTATACTTCAAGTTCCTTGCTCTCTTTAATTGACAATAATTCTTCTAAAGTTCCTTTTTTTTTTTTTTTTGAATTTGCCCAAGGCAAGTAGTAAGTGGAGAGCTTCAAGGACTATTCTACCTTCTTGTTTGAAGATTTATCTTCCACGTAAAAGAACCACAGCTCTTTCTTGGTGCAGCTCAAATCAGTTGGCACAGCGTGTAAAAGAATGCTTTAAATCCAAGGTGTCAGAAAGGATCAAGAGATCAGCAAGGAAAGAGCTTTGATTTAAACAAGCAATAAGAAGTCGTCAGTTTAAAGAAAGAACTAGGAGATCTGCTGCAATATGGGAGAATTTAATAAGCTAATAGTTCAATTAACATTATATAAGACTGGAGAGAATATCCCAGTGGTTGCTTTATTATTATTATTACTGTTGTTATTAATATTGATAATAATAACAAAAGTGTTTATTATTTCATTGGTTTAAAATCCACTGGCCTGTAGTGTATTCACTGTTTTTAGTCCAACCCGCCACACACTGCTGCCTTTGCTTTGAAGAGGGGTGTGAAGAAGGCAGGGTTCCTGCAGAAGGGGAATCCTAAATGTGCCTGCTAGCAAGACACTGTCATATTACCTTCCTATAACTTATCAGTGAGATTTCCAAGGGTTTAGGGTATTCAAAAAACACCATGAGTATTATATCTCACTAGCTAGAAACATTGACTTGTGACTGAATATCTTGTTTAATAATTAACAGAGGCCCAATAAGTGATAGAAAAAAAGATGTGTATGACCAAAACACAGCACCAAGAACACTTCCTTGGTCGTTTCAGTCTGTGTTCACAAAGGCTGAAGGATTGCACCCAAGTCAAAATATTTGGTATCCTAGAAATATTAGTCTCTCATTTCATTTTTTTTTCATTCTACTTTATTAAAATTTACTGTTCTTACTATTTTTACTACTATCATAATTATCAACATTGATAAATTTCTTTTCCAAAAATTCTTTCATTACTTTTGTGGTTCTCAGGCCCCGGGGCCACATGGACCTTCCCATTCCTTGTTTAAGTACAAAAAGCTCTTAAACAAGCAGCCTGCTGCCCTGCCATCTGAGTGTTTTGGGCAGCAGAAACTCCTTTCCTGTCTCTCCTGAGGCCTTCTCCGTTCCTCTGATAGTGTTTGCTGAGGCCCTTAGCTTAGAACCACTCATTTATTCCTATGATATTACATCCCTGTCAGTCCTTCCCCCTTTCTTGCTCTCCCCTCGCTAGAACAGCTCAGCCACAAGAAGCACCACATTGTCATCAGAGGGTTGGTGCACACGGGTGAGCTTCTGCATGATGCTTCCCTGAGGCACGGATGCGCTGGCGGGTGTCTGTGTCCAGGGAGAGCATCCTTTCGGGCAGGATGGAGAGGCTTTGAGTGGAGTGGGAAGCAAGCTGCAACCAGGTGGATGCACCCCAGCGTGTGCACCTCTCTGTGCTCCCAGGGGGTTGCAGTGTTGACAGTAGCTCGGTGTGTTGACATGCAGTATGCATCTCTATACAAGCACAGGCAAATCCACTTCTTCCATAAACAGATATAGATGAAAACACAAAAAGCTGAACTACTGCCACTCATAAAAACATATGCATTTTCATATATAAATACATATTTCATATATAAATAGCCACAGGAGGCTAGTTTTCATCCACGTGTATTTACCATGAGCAGAAACATGAACGCCATGCCACAGACACTCCTGTGAAATAAATTTTGTCTTCAGTTTCAGTTTAATAGCTGATGAGCTTTCTGCCAGACATAAAAATGGCTTTGGGAGGAAAGGCATGGGAAGGAAAATGAAGATGTGATCAACCTAGGAAATGGATCTTGGGAAACCTTCCAGTGTCGTGAGCAAGTGAACACAAGAGCACATTAGTGCGGTGCGCTGTCTGATGGATGCTCCAGTGGTAGGTTCACAGGACGTATGCTGTCTTTCACTGAGAAACAGACATTTGTGGGATGAGAGAAAGCAAATGGATATAACAGACTCAACCTTTAAAGTTTTTAGCAGAGACTTGTGAAGTTGTACCAAAGAAAGAATGGAGACTTGCGGACATACTAAGAGATGTTGAGACCTGAAATGAATTGATGAACCACAGTCACAGCTAACTGACAGTGACAAGTGTTGTTTTGGACTGTTTGGACTAGAAATGACGTCCTGAGAAATTAAACTAAGCCCAGCACTGTCAGAATCACCATTTTTCAGCTGCTCTGACAATCCCTTTCAAAAATGTTCCTCCATGCTATAACACATATCTGTATCTCTATTTCTGAACTAGAAGCAAAAAGACGAAAGTGTAGGTTAAATGTGTGAACACTATTAAACTTTGAGATGTTGTATACACCAAAAAGTACAAGGGAATTGTACAAAAAGGAGTAGGGAGGCTAGGAAAATGGATTGGGAATAGCAATGAGATTTCGACAGGAACAAGGAAAAGCTTTTGTATCAAAGACGAAATAAGAATTGAAAATTGTAATGACAGAAACTAATAAAGATGCGGGCAGGGGAATAAAAAGGTGAAAGGTAATTTCAGGGCTTTGTAAACAGAGGCATTTTACCATCATACACAGATGTGACGACATATACTGCTCTTTGTATAGCACTGGTAAGAATGTATCTAACAGTAAGTCCAAATTGCAGGCACTCTGGTGTCAAAAAGAAGGGAAACAATGCTTTTGGAAAGTGAGTCGGATGTGTGATTGGGGAAGCATTGCGTAGGAAGAGTCTTTGTTTGCAATGACTGCAATTACGAAGTAATTCTAGCAGGGATAGGAGTCCCCACCAAACAGAGAGAGATATGGTATTACCTGTGAGATATACCACAGGCCAAGGCCGAAGCATGGGGAATCTCAGGCAAAAAAAAAAGGCGAGATTTCAGGAGGAAATCAAGCTGGAAGGATCACATTTATAGAAGGGCTTTGTGGCTATTGCAATGATAGTCTGCCAGAGTCAGGATCTAACACAGGTAGGCTGATGAACGCAAACCACTGTTTACAGTGAAGGTTAGTTAGTTGACACAATAGGAGAGAAAAATCAAGGGAAAGGAAGATCCATTGTCTGTCCCTTTATTAGGAGGTCTACAGCTAAAAAGAACCTAAGAAGGAGGCATTTGTGGTTGCTTGAAGGGTCTGGTCTGGAAGCTATGACTGTATGGCATAATGTGCAGTTGAGACCTGATACAAAACCACCAGAGTCAGGTCAGTCTTTCCACCCCATTCAGGAAACCTTGAAATCATCAGGACTGTGTTGCTTTACTTCAGATACTGGCCAGACCCTGAGGTCATCCTGCTCCCAGATCTCTCCAGAAAGCCCAACTTTTAAGAAAATCTGGCGTTCCTCACCTTACCACCTTGGTGCCATTCCTCATGACCTGCATGTCCACCATGCAGCCACCAGTGACATAAGCAGCCAGGTTCAGCTCGGAGAACTCAGCCTGGAGTGGAGCAAAAGGACAGAGCGTTACCCGAGGACAGCAGAGACATAAACACATGAACACAGACACAGAATTGTCTTCAGATGGAATTTGCCTTTCCATTTTTTTTTTTTTTTTCCGTGAGGCAATGGGAGATCCAGTTACAGCTGATTTGCCCCAGAGAGGCTGCAGAAGTATTTATGGCTCCCACACTTGGAGTGTACAAACTTACAGGATTAGGCTTATTGCAGTAATAAGTACTGAAGGAATTAAGAACGAGCAAGATGAAAAACACATACAGGAAAGAATAATAATAATAAAAAGAGGTAAGGTCATTTGAATTCAAATTCCAAGTTTCCACTTGGAAACATTCATTTAGAATTATGTCTGAGTTGGCTGTCATGCCACTGGCCAGCCATAAACCTAATACAAAAGGTTTAAACCTCCCTAAATAGCTAAAGAGCCTCATTATGCTATAGGAAAGCGATAAGCAGAGGCACCCACCTAATGCAGTTTACTTGTTAAGATTTTAACTATTAAAGGGTTAGTAAAGCTGGGTAGACTATTAACAGCACTGCACAGTTATTAAAACACTTTGTCTTTTAAAAGAGGTGCGACTTACGAGTCTGGAAAGGTTGGCAAGGAATATTTAAGCTGTGGGGAGCAGAAGGCAAATGTTCACCGAGTGATTCTGACTGCAGAAGGTGTCAGTGAAGGTTAAGACACAAATCACAGCGATTAACAGGGCGAGAGGTGTGATAACTCTGTGGCGTGGCGGCTGGCCATGCTCCCTTCAGGCAGGAGTGCCAGCAGGACTTGGTGGCCTCAGGCCACTTGAAGGGAGGAGGATGTCAGGATTGGCTGATCTGCACTAGACTTCGTCCCCAAACCCTAAACCTGTCCTTTATGAACAAGTGAGTAGACCTTAGGCTATCATAACCTATGTCATTTATCGTGCTTGTTGCTGGACCTGGCAAGGTCTTGCTTTCCAGCATGATGCAAACATACCTTTATGGATTCAGAATCCTATATTAAATTATTGGGTTTGCCTGCTCAAGGTGAAGTTTGCCTGTATATATAAATAATAAGGTTTCAGTTTTTCAGGCAGAAAATTTTGCGTTCTCCCTTTCAACAGCTTTTTTCTCCTTTCTGATAATGTGTTCCTTTCAGAGGTAGTATGCTGGAGACTGAGCAGCAGTGAAATCATTTTCTAACCAGTGGCTACCTAATATCAGAACACTTAGATGGTGTTGTTAATACTTGCGATTTTATTAAGATCCTTGTAGTATTTAATGTTCTTCTGATATTTCTACTAGCTGGAACTGAAAGATAGTGCCAGGAACAACTTTTACATAGAAGAAAATAAATAAAAAGGAAAAACCATGTTTTGTCCTCATGGAAAAACTTGCAGATGGAGAAATGATGCACCTATAAAAGCTCAGAGGCCAGATGACAAATGAAAAAATCACTCCCAACTTTCTTTTTTTAAAATCCATGTAATTTTAAAGCAATGACTGCGGACTGATGACCCGATGATGTAATGAGATTTCATGTCTGCGGCCCTGCGTAAACTTTTCAAAGCAACACCGTTACATGATCTTACATCACTGTAACTCCCAATTATAATGGAAGGAAGGGGAAAATTCCTGTTGCCAAGAAGTAAATCCTACTTCAAACATACACACACACACACAGGCCATGGTTCAGGTGACTTGCTGGCCTTATGAGATTGCACAGCTCTGCCTTGGCTGCAGCCACGCTGCTCAGGTTAGCTGATCTTCAGTGATTGTATTGGATCAGAGAGGAGAAAATATGTACTTCCAAAAGTCACCTGCATTTAATATGTTTAAAAAGCTCAATAGATATAGGGAGTGGCTCGATAGATATAGGGAGTGTGCTCCTTGAACAAATTCAGCAAGAGGAGATGCTTTGGGTACCATCAGTGATCTCCCCAGTGGCTCAAGGCAAGTGGGACACAGCATACCCGCTTGCTAGCTTGCATGGGGGCTTGAGAAGCTTTATAGACAGGGGAGATGAAAGGATGGGTTTCCCACCTCTGTGGCTGCGTATGCCTCAGAGAGGTCCCGCTCAGAGAGTTACTGAGCTGGACCTTTGGCTCCTGCAGCTGAGGGATGCATCATCTGATGTGAAAGCCAGAGCTAGAGAGGGAAGCTATAGGCCTGTGTTTTCATGTTTGTTATGCTTTTCTTCCACAATTGTTTCCATAATGGTTTCGTACTACAGAACTTAACACTTGGCTTTGCTGGGGCTGAGAATGGGGAGTCCTCATTTGATGTCTGGCAAGTACAGCTGAACTAAGTCAGCCTGACAGGCATTGCCCTGAGGCAGGCAGACCAAACAAAGCTGTGTTCAGACACCTGACATCCAAACAGGCTTGGGAATCCCCCAAGCTGCTAAATACTTCATACCAAACTGCCAGGACCAATTTCAGGCCTGCTAATGTCAAGGGCCAGAAGAAAGGGAGAAATCCCCTTTAGCAACCATTGTCTAGGGCACCCTGGCAATGAGCGAGGAGCAGAGAGAGGGTCTGTGGGACTCTGCAAACCCACAGCACTACCCCAGCCCCAAAACACCCAGATATGCAACCACAGCTGAGGAAGACTCCTAATCTTCCCCTGGCATTCACTCCTGCTTTAATGAGCTAAGTTAAGGACCATTGCTGCTCTCGTGTAGCTGCTTTGTTCCATCCAACAGGCCGCTGCTAGCTGGCGTTTGGAAGAAGGCTGAAAACTTCAGTCAGCAGAAATTGTTTCCTGTTGATTTTCCAGTGCTCCCTGTATTTTTAACTTTGTGGGTTTTGTAGCCTGATGATTTCCCTTGGCTGGGATTTCAAGTCTGAGATCATCTCCAGCCTGCTCTTACCTTGCAGACAAAGAGGCCATTGAAAGCAGCCCATGCAGATAGAGTGACAGGTAACTGCACAAAACTGGAGAGCCCAGCTCTCCATTGCCTTGCAGAGTCATTTGTGTTAAGACCCATTGAATATAAGGCGGCAATACATTAGCCAGATGGTGTTTTATATTTGCCTTGCAAATGGTGCCAGTTGCTGCAAAAACATTTAGGGCAAGAGTGAACCACATGTGACAAACATGACACAACCCATCTTCAAGAATAACGTAATACAGATTGTGGGACTAGGAGTATTTTGTACCTTTGTGAGGCCTAGATTTGAGACGGTGCCCACAAATATTTTGAGGATAGTTTTGTTAAAAATGCCTATTATTTCAGGTATTTGGATTCACAAATCTCTCCAGATCATTTGGACTAAATCTTAAGCTACTCTCAGTTTCTCACATCAGCGTTCTCTAGGTACTGGAGATCTTTCTGTTGAACTGTTTTAGGGTTCCTGTTTCTGTTTGCTGAGAATAAAACAAAGAGGATTTTGTCATTTTAAATCACGCTATAGTAGAATGTCTGGCCTGATAGCCATACATCAAATGCTTCCTGGGAGGCATGTGTTCAGGCTGGATTTAAACCATTTTTCACAGAATAACAGAAGACTGGAGTGGAAGGACTTCAAGACACCACACAGACCATCTCTCCTTCCTAAGGCAGGATTAGATATACCTCTGCCACTGTCTGTAGATGTTATGTAACTTTTTTATATCTTGCATGGGTAAGGAGCCTCTTCAGGCAATCTGTGCTTTAAAAACCATGGAAAGTTTTCCTGATGTCTAACCTGAGTTTCTCCCCTTACTTTCTAAGCCTATTGCAGAACTTGAAGACTTACTGGTTGAAGACTTACCCTTTCTTTTTTTTTTTTTTTTTTCCCTAGACAAAACAACACCATTCCTATAAGATTTTCTTGTAGGTGATGTTTAGCAGCACAGTGGTCAATGTTGTTGTCGTGGGGCTTCTCTCTGATGGGGCCACAATATTCTTGGGTTGTGACAGCCCAAACTTGCCAAGTTCTTTTAGCCGAGACCTGACCACTGCTGAATAAGAAGGAAGGATCAGGCCACTTGCCTTACAGAGGAGACTCCTGTTCATGTTCCAGTCTGGCGTTACACTCCAGCCTTCTGCAAGGGAGCAGAGGTCTTCTGTGGGGCTGCTCTCCCCTCTGCCTTGGGGCATCTTGTAGCTCCCCAGTTTCTGTCTCCTTTGGCTCTCCCCTACCCACCAATTGTGCTTTACCATCCGACAGGCCTGGGAAGGCTGGTTTTCTTGGTCCCACCCCTGCGTCAGCGAGACAAGGCACTCAGCATTCATGTCCAAGCTGTGTGCCTGAGCTCCCCTTCTCCTCTTTTATCCTTGCTGTGCATGCGCTTGTGCACATCTGAACTGGGTCCTGACCTTGCTGTATCCTTTCCATTGGCCTTCCTGTCCCCAGCCTGCTGTCACTGGAGGTCTGGAGCTCTGGGAATGAACTGACATGGAGAGACTGATGCGGGATTTATTAAATACTAGGCAGGATCACAAGGGACAGTCTGAGCGAAAGGACTGCTATTGTTTCACTTTTTTTTATTCCCTCTAGAGCCAGCTCTCCACCTGGAAAGCACCATCCATCTCCCCAGATATTCCCAACAGGTCCTTATGAGACTTTCTGTCTCATCTGCCAATAAACTGTGCTACACAACCAGCCTCTGACCAAGCTGCTCTGCTCACTTAGTCTTGCTCATGAAACTCCTCACCAATTATCACTGTGTGTCTATTTTTCTCTCCCTGCCCTGTGACATGAAATGCAGTCAGAATAACAGGATGGTTCTTGTCATGGCTTGGGCACTTGAGATAAGGAATTACTAATGTCTAATCAAATTGCATACATTCCTCAGTGGATTTTATGCTATAGTTTTTTGGTGGATCTTCCAATGCGTATAAGGAAAAAGACACTTTGGCAGACACCAGACTGCATTCCAGCAACAGCGCATTTCACTACAACCATTACAAGCATTTCACGGGGGATGTAAGCAATCCCTAGTACCTGCACAGGCAGAAGAGTGAACAGATTATATGGATGTGAACAGGGGGAGGACTGGGGCAGTGCGTACTCGATGCACACAGGCATGCAGAATTAGAGATTACACAACCCCTGATTCCACATGTCTCTTTGCTGAGACATTGTCCCTTGGGGTGACATGCTGCTCCCCACTTGCCCCCAGTATTGGGAATGCTGTCTGGGAGAAAAAGATGGAGAGGGCCCAGCTGGGACGGGGACACTGCTGTGCAGCTCCACGGGGAGCTTCCACAAATGCTCTTTACAAGACTTGAAGCCAGGATGCATGCTCCTAGCCCACAGACAGTGCTGATGCTGAAGGTCCCCATGCCTTGACCTGGGTGAGTGCTGTTTGGCGCATCAGGTCCAATGGCGTTTGGAATTGTCTGTTAAATTTTCTTTTCAGAAATCATGTGACTGCCTGAAAATTGCAGTTCTAGTTAGCAAAAACACATTTCTAAACCTTCTGATCGCAGGAAATAGCTCAAATGCATGAACTCTGAAAGCCTCCAAAAACAAACGGAAAATTAAAAAAAAAAAATTGAAGATTCTATTTATTTAAGAAATTCATGATTTTAAGTCATTCTTGCTATTTTTCCAATTCCCTTTATTCGTGGTTCATGAATGCTTGTATGTGGCAAAGTTATGAGAACTGCTGTTGCTGTTTTTGAACTGCTTTCTGGCTTTTAGCTGGTAAAGAATTACCTTAAATATGTAATGAATAAAAATTATAGTTATTTGATGAGAGGCTAATTCACACAGTCACACACGGGCCTATCAGACTCTACCTTTTGAAAAGATCACTTTGTGCCACACATGAAAATATTGCTTTAGAACAAGAAGTACAATGGACTTAGAAGACATGATTTGTATCACAATTATTTTCTGTGTGAGCCAAGTACAACTTTTTCCTGACAATGCTGCCAATGGAGTCATAATCTATACCACAAGACTTTTCCAGAAGCATGTACATAGGAGTTCACTGAATAATCATTCCCTGAAAATAAACCAGGCAGCGGGAACAAGTGAATGAGCTGTGCAAGAAGAATGCATGTCAGACAGAGAGACGGACCCACCTCGTCACAGCAGGAAACGGTGGGAAGAAGATGGGTAGACAGAAAACAGGAATCAAAATTTAGACAAACCTTTTGGCCTCATCAAACCTCCTTCACTCTTTTCCCCCTTCCACCATCAATTACCTAATGCCAGGAAAGACGTCTCTGAATATATTAAAATGCCTTTAGGAAATATCTAAAAGAAAGGTACCCTCAGGGTGGCAGACTCTGAGAGGAGCTGATTGCTCTTGCCTGCTAGGTCTGTGCTCTCTTCTCTCCCTCATGTGCTCTCTTCAGTCAGTGCAAGACACAGGATTGGAAAAGACCACCAGAGCCATAGGGTATGACCCCTTGTTGCTGCAGGTACCATCTCATGAAAACCCTTCTTAAAGTGGTGTATTTATTAAACGTAATCATGTCTCCTTTTGCCTCTGTTTTGGCAGGATAAACAAACTCAACTCTTTCAGTCCGCTTTCATAAGTCAGGTCTCCAGTCAACCCAGTGACCCTACTCTGCACATCTCCTGCTTTGTGGGCATCTGTATCCCAGACAGGTGGCGAGTGTTCCACTCACCTGGCTACTGCCCCCAGTGCCACAGTCTGGCTGATGGGTCTGCAGTTGTCCAGGTCAGCCCCAGCTCCCCTCCCATCTTCTGCTGGTGACACACAGCCACACAACATCCTCCCTGTGCACAGGGCAAGTCTAACGCACAAGTAGACCCCAACCCAGGACATGTTATGATCCTTAGGGGAAATCCCAGAGTCATATGAAATCCTTAAAGCATGCACGGATTTGTTTTGTCTGGGACAAGGCAGAGAAGGTGGTGAAGGAGATGTTGAATTAATACCAGTTGCCTACAGAGATGGAAAATGTTTGACAGAGCACAAGGCCTACAGTACACTTCCTTTTTTGCTGAGTATACCGTATTTCCTAATGCCTCCTGTCCTCTGGCCAGTGAACGAGAAAGATGGTCTGAGAAGATAAAAGCAAAATTAATTTCAGGAGAGACTAAAAGCAGTGTTGTCAACTCCTGTAGCACTTTAAAGTTCTTTAAGCTTAGCTCAGCCTTAAAGCCATTTTATATAATCAAACTTTTACTTTTCATTGCTAAAAAAAAATTCACTAGTTTTTGTATTTCTAGAGGAAAAGAGCCAAGATGTATACCCTGCAGTTCTCTAAGCCAGAAATCTTAAGGCAAGCAAAAGCAACAACATGGTTCAAAATCTAAAACCTTTATTTTTAGCATAAGCTAGCAATAGTATTTTTAGGCTCAGCTGCTCCTTAAAGCTTAGGGTTTTACCCACACTAAGTGAGACTTAAACCGTCAGGGGTTTAATGGGAATAGGTCAAACAGATTTTCACTTTTTGATGAGTGTTTCATCCAGTCCCATGAATGACTACCATTGCTACCGAAAGGACATGTAGTGAAAAAAAAAAAATCCAGATAATGGAAACATAATCAAAACTGCCTCCAAAGGAAATGGGACCCCAATTCAGGAGGGCATTTGCACATAAGTTTTATTTTGTGCAAACTTCTTATGTTACACTGAAATCAAACTGTGTTCCTCTGAATGGGAATATTTCTGTTTACAAATATGTCATACTTGCTTTTCTGAATGGACTCCTAAATGGACTTATACCGAATTTACTTCCCTGTTTGGGGAAAAATTCTTGCAGGAATACCCCATATACTGATGGGGTGAAGAGAGAAATCTGCAGAGCTGCACTAAACCTCACTCTGGGGATTAGCATCAAAGACAGGACTCGGGAATGTCAATCAGGTTTTTTGATGGCAGCACTGTATTTACCAAAAAATGCAGATGGAAAGATTCATTGTCCCATTAAAGGAAGGACGCACTGCATACCTGCATGCAGGGATAATTCCCCCCTCCCCCTGCCATGTTTTCCCTGGCTTTGGCTGGATTTCCTCAGGGGGTCTTCTGACATCCAGGCTCAGAGGGCAAGTAAGCTTTGGAAACAGACATTATGCTGGATGAGCTGAAATCCATAAATGTGACTAATGCAAAAATGGAGGGTATTAGGGAAGCAGAACAGCTCATATGATGAGATGCTGCTGGCATCTGCGATCTCTGTGTGCATTTTAAATGTGAATGACCCCAGCCCCCGGGGGATAGTTGAAAACAAAAGTCATTCAACAGCTCTGCTTCTCTGTGGCCCGGGAGTGGAGCCCTCACTGATACCAATGGCATTTGGTTCTGCCTCTTTCACTTTCCAGGAAGGCTTCCAGTGTTTCCTTTTCTCCTGTCTCCTTCCAGGAGCACGGTTGCTTCCCAGCACCCCAGCCCTCAGCTCGATGCCTCTCCCTCTGCAGCCAGCAGGGAGGAGAAAATGGAGTTGTGCCCCTGGCTTTCAGTTAAGCATGTGTGGTAACAAATGCTGCAGCCTTTAAAGCAAATTAATATATATGTTTTGGGCATTACGCTGAAGATTAGAAGAGAAGAAACAAAGATGGAAACAAAGTCAGCCCTCACATTCATTTTAATGAATCACAGGAGAGAGCAGAGGCTGGACAGTATATATACTGGTTGCAGTGTCCCTGACAGCTCTTTCTCCTACTCACTGGCACCAGTTGGTGCCTGCAGTGTCTCTTGTCTCTTGCTAGTGGTAATGGACCTAGCTGAAGAACAAGGACCTGAGGGTGGCATCGAGGTCATTCAGTTCATTTCTGTGCTAAATAACCAGAAAAACTTTCTTGAGAGTCTATAAAACCTTTCAGCTTTTATTTTTATACAAGCTGAGACTTACAGAAGTGGTTCCCTGAGCAGCTGGATGGCATTTAGCAGTCTCTTCCCTGTGGACTATCCAGTGTCTAATAAGAACTGAATTCACCTCTGCTGAAGAAGCTTGTAGAAACTTAATATCGTGAAACTTCTGCCTGTTTCTCAAATTCTGCTGAAATCAGCCAATGGCTTCCACAGTTTTGGGTGTGGGGGACAGACAGAGCGAGACAGCATGATCACATACGTCTTGCATTCTTCAAATGACAGCCAAGGGGGAGAGGCAGCTCAGAGAGCTGGTAGGGGAACATAACCAGATTAGATAACTGACTTCCTGCTGCTGAGAGAGAAAGAGAGAGAGACTGTGCTGCTTTCAGTGCTCCTACTCCATTATAAATAAGTGATGTCATGACTTCTTAAAAAAAAATCCAATTTTCCTTCTCTGCTTCCACCCCAAAACTGCCAAAATGGCTTGCTAAGAAAGAAGGAAGATGTAATAGAGATGGAGATGAAAGAGAAAAACAGCAAGGCAAATTCTTCCTTTTTGATTTAAACCAAGTACTAAGCATCCTGGAAGAATGGCAAAAAATAAAATAAAATAAAAAAATATAAAAAAATAGCACTGTCAGAAAAATTACAGCAGTTCTTTTTTCCCGATGTGGTTTTTCAAGATTGTTAAACATTTGGATATTTCCTTTCACTGCTTTCTCCCATTCAAACTTTTTTGTTATTTAGCTTTTCAGATCAAAAGTGTTTTTTTTTTTTTTTTCTTTTTTTTTCCTATAAGGTATTAAAAATTCTCCTAAGGCAAACTGTATTTCTGGTTGAGGCAGTGATGTGTGGATATCTAAAGCAAGATCAAATGGGAAGCTGAAAAACTAAATGAACTTACTGAGCAGACCAAGTAGCTCAAGAGGTCCCTGGGAAGCAAACCCTGATGTGATGCAGAGTTCATTTGGAACTGAGCAGCCACTGCACAGTCTCTGTGCTGTTCATGGTACAGTTACAGTAGTGAAGATTGGTGAGCTGGGAACTCAAAGAGAAAGGTGTGCACCAGCCTGGTAAACATGGCTATTTCCCGCTTTTTTTCCATAACAAGGTTGTGGAAGAACATTCATTTTTCAGGTCGAGAGGGTCTGCATTCAGCCTCAGGGGAGTTGTTCCACAACACTTTAGGCTCTGGGATTGTACTCAAGAAAGAGCATGAAGAAGAGAGGAAGGCCTCAGACAATCAGGGAAGATGCAACAAATGAAGATTAAGTACCAAGAAATACTGAGCAAGAAAGGATGGGCAGGAAAAGGAAAAGGAAAAGGAAAAGAAGAAAGAGGAAAAGAAAAAAGGAAAGAAAAAGGAAAAGAAAGAGGAAAAGAAAAAGGAAAAGAAAAAGGAAAAGAAAAAGACAAAGAAGGAGGCAAAAAGCCAGAATCTGAAGAAAGAAGTGCCCCTCACTTGGCCTCAATGATATGCAGAGGCCTGAGGTCAGATTTGAGGACTGCCCATGACAATGTAGCTTCTGTTTCCCCTGATAGACAGTGATCTAACTGGGGAAAGTGATCATCTCTGCTGCATTTGAGGTCTGCTAGAGTCAAGAGCAGTTCTCTGCCAGCTACGCCAAAGTTTGGTTGCCTGTGCTGAGGAGTGGGGAGAGGTGAGGGGAAGCAGCTCAGGCCCTTATTCATTGTTCCTCAGCTCTCTGACTGCGTGGTTCATTCCCTCAGGCAGAGTTGCAGTCACTAGGCTGAGTATTTAACAGGGCTGCAAAGGGCTTGGCAACGGTCCTCACCAGCAGAGTCACGCTAGCCTTAGGGTCTTGGAGCAATTTGGTGCCTCTTCTCAAACATGGACATACAGCTCACACGAAGGATTTCAAGAGACAGGTTGGAAGAGTCTTCCTGAAAGAGTCCTAGGGGAAATGCTATATGCCATATGCATATAATGCTATGTGCTTAGTGACAGTGACAAGAGTCATTACTGGGTCTAACTCATCACGGATCAAGAGTCCATTTCTTCCCTTCTCCACTCGCCAGCCACTGGAGATAGGCCCTTTATAAGCAGCTCAGGTGGAACACCTTTGAGGTGAAGGACTATGAGGGGAAAGGCAGAGGGTGGGGTTTTGAGAAAGAATTAACAAGACATTTTGAAGAGAACCAGGTCTAGTTTTGAAGCTGACCCTATTTTGAGTGTCACAAGAGGTTGGATCAGAGGTTTGAAGGGCAATTGTTATTTGATTTCATGCTTCTATGGGAGAAGTATGATTTTTTTTTTTTCTATTTTCTTTTAGGACATTTACTTTGATCAGGAAGTGCGAGTTGTTCCTGCTAACAAGAAGTAACAAGTGTGATATCAATAAAAAGAGGAAAATGAAGCATTCGTATATAACAGTTGCAAAAA
>VXAA01006959.1:579151-653648 GCA_013399115.1 Anseranas semipalmata
AAAAAAAAAAGACCTGCTAACTTTTCTGTCTCAGAAACAGCCTTTGATCAGACTGTGTGTTCTCATATACAGTCTTAGGCAACAGGACAACACCCCTTTGAAAAGAGAAGGAACAACTTGTCAAGGACAGTGGGTCCTGAGAAAGTCTTCAAAAACCCTGCATTAGTACTTATACACACACACACACACACACACACACACACACACACACACACACGACACAGAATCACCACCTTTATAAAGGCAGAAAATATCAGGTCATTCAAACAACATTCAGCAGCTTTCTTCACCCATCCAATCAGTTTTATAGCCCTAAAGGGGAAAAAGCAAGTATATGATTCCTTCATGACCACCAACTCATGTCTACATCTCTCTCTTATTATGCTTGTTTTCAAATTAGGTACCTGCAAATGGTTATTAATAATCATTTCTGCTGTGACAACAGCATTCAAAACCTCAGTCAATGTGGGGACTTCATTTTGCCAGGCACTGCACCAACACAGAGAGGAGGGAACAGTCCCCAGCATGAAGAGTTTTTGATTGAAATGAATGTCTGGTGCCAAGACTAACAGAGAAACAGAATTTGTCCAGTGCCTTGCAGAGTACATCAGACAACAGGTCATGAGCCCCCTCAGTGTTCCTGTGGGCTTTCAATGGCTGAAAAGATTTTGCTGTGTGCAGTTTTTTTGCATGTGGGAATCAAAGATTTTAGGCTTAAATCAGGATGATTTGGAAGACTTCTATAGCTCACACGTGGAATATAACATCACCGATGTGCACTGTGGTGTACTAGCTTTGTACCTTTTCAGGCACATATATGGATCTGCAAGGTAGTCTTCTAATGGAAGAAATGATTCGTCCATCACCAAAATGGAAAACTTAATTTTAAGGTGAAATAGTGACTGATTCTGCAAAGGCAAGGAGAGAGGAGAGGATATTTTCACTTATGTCTTCCATAATGTTCTAAAATGGACGAGTATTAAAACTCATCCCCAGTTCCTTTCTTCTCTTGAAAACATCCACAGATTATCTGTTGTTGAGACCTCAGCCCTGCCCACACACATTTCGTACAGCGAAGTTCAGTCATCACTGACCTGTTCCACGCGGATATCAAATTCTCCATTCACCTTCTTCCCCTGGAAATATTTGGCCCTGCAGAAGAAATGAGAGACATGGGCATGGTTAAAGAAGGTCTGGGGCTTTCATTTGTTTCTGCAGTTCCCTTTTTGCTGAAGAATTCCTATCCGGGTCACGGCATGTTTTCCTAATTCCTGTCTTCTTTCAGCTTTCTGTTCTCCAGGAGAAACCTGCCAAGCCAGATGAAAACCACATTGGAAAGTTCCTTCAAGGCTTGTGACTTTTTCATTTTATTTTCAAACTGAAAACCAAATTCTCTCCTAATCTTTTCCAGAGCAACAACTCTAATCAATGATGCCTTGCTAATCTCATTTAATATGCAATCTTTATTCTGCAAAAGAAGGGGAGCAACGTATGGCATGGCAACAGGAACATTTTCTTCTGATGTTGAGCAAGGATCTTTATCATCACAGCTAAAGTACTTGTAAAGCTTTCTCTCATGCTCTCTCACTAAAGAGCTGCTTTTCCATTGTTTGTCTTTCTGCTACTAATTTAGAGAAATAGTATATGCATCTACAGTATCATGAATGTAGGATCTCCTGAACTGAGAAACCGTTTGTTTCGGAACTGAGCAATGTCACAAGAAGGACCACTTCCTTGCACCTTCCATCACCTCTGCTCCTAACTGCCTGTGCGAGATAGACCGCAGAGCACTTTCAGATGGGAAAAGGCTGACAGCTGTGCTGGAGAAGATAGCGTAGGAAAAGGGCAGGCAATTTTAGTCTTTTTATTCATATTTGCGTATGATGCTTGTTATATTGATTAGTCAGCAGAGAAACTGACAATAGAATTTCACCTGTGAATATTTCTCTCCAGTTCTTCCCCTCATCAAACAAGCTTCATACAAGAAAACATGAACTTAGATTGTTTTCTCAGACCCCCCCTAAAATTTCAGGAAGATCATATAGGTTCCAAAGTGCTCTTCTATTTGGAAAGCACTGAAAACACAGTTAAGCCCTGCAAGAGCTATTTCCAGAGACAAAGTAACTCTCTGAGTTCTGTTTCCAATTGGCAAAGACAGGACAGAATAAAGAAGTAAAGGAAAATGAGGGGAAGCCAGCTTTGCTCCCTATTTTATAGTATTAGCAAAAAAAGAAACTGGCTCACATTTTTACTATGTGTCTATTTGTTCCAATAAAAAAAAGGAGAGACGGTAGGAAAGCAATTTTCCCCATGGCTGAAACACACCAGTTTTCAGCTGAATTCTCCCCTCCCCCAGCAATGTGAAATGTAAATAAAAAAGTTGCTTTGTTTTGTGATCCTGGCTCAAAACCAAGTCAAAAGGTTTTGCTTTATTAGGAAAAAATATAAAAAATGTCATAAGTTTTCTGCTTGGCTGTAATGAGGGCATCTGTGGGCTGTATCATGCTTCCCCTCCCAGACAGCCCATCCATCAGCATGGTGCTAATAAGAACTCTGCATGGACGTTAGTGAGGGATGGTGTAACAGCCAGGTGTGACCAAGACTAAGTGGCTCAAACAACCCCTGTCCAGTATAACAAGCAGAGCTCTGGCCACTTTTCCCCTCTTTTGACTTTACGTGTTGCATGAAAAAAAGCAACTCACCAGACAAGCTGAGACATCAAGCCTCTAACAATAAACAGGAACGCTAAATGCTCTTAATAATTCCATTGCATTTCTAGAGGTATGGCCGAGTCTGGCAACAATCCTCACTCCTAAGCATAGGGGATATTGCTGGAACCAGTGACTTCTCAAAAACTGGAATAAGCTTTAAGTGGGCCCACAGGAACTGGTCTGAAATTTGAGGTGCACTATTCACTGGTACAAGCTTGTTTTTATTCCCAGAACGCTCGTAATATATACTCCTTACCCACATTTATGAAACACACTTCCTCCCTCTATGGCCTCTCTGCTTTGCTGACCAGCTGGTTGCAAACTCCTTGGTGCTGCTTTGCTTCAGCTTGTAATGAAGTGTGATTAGCCATGGTCTTCAGCCCGGTACAGATGAAGCAAAGAGGCTTCCACTGCCTAGTTCAGGAAATTACCCTTCACACAGTTAAAAAATCCTCTCTCATCTCTACAACACTGGCTCTGCTCACGGGTAGTCACACAGAGGGCACATCCAGCATGAGGATTTGTTGGAGTAGCACAAGGCACCTCGAGTTAGACACTGCATGATCTCTCCTTGTCCCTCCTTCCACACAGGTTGTCCCATCCCATGTCTCAGGTAACTTTCTTCTAACAGCACAATATATCACTTTCTTTCAAAGACAGCCCCCAGGAGGATTAACCTGCTCTGACTGTCTCTGAAGACTACAGGTGCTAAGCAATTTGCTGCCAAATGTTTTGGTCAGCCCATCATGTTGACACAGCCCAGGGTAAGAATGAAACACTTCTTTCTGAAAACATCTCTGAAATGGATGGAGTGATGTTTTCAATTCGCACCTGGTGTTTCGGAGCCCCTGGGCAGTAGAGGCTATCATGCTGAAATGAAAAATGGCTTTAGCCTCACCCTGGAGTCCTTGAAATTAATCTGGAATCATTGCTGACACTGTGGAAATATCATGATGCCTCCATACCAAGAAGCAACATCTTTTGGTCAGTACTGCACAGCACATGAAATGGCTTCTGATCCCTACAGGAGGACAGCACACAATGAATGGAGGAAAAAAAAGCACACACTGCTCTGATGGGGATGCAGGAGAAAGAAAGACGGGCATTTCTTGCAGGTGGGACAGTGTGTGAGACATCTGTGGATGCTATCTCCCCCAAATCAACCTGAGCTTCTAGGTGGTGGGCTCCTCCAGACCTGTTCCCAGGACATGACTTGCTGTGGGGTTATCTGGGCAGCTTGTAACATAGCTGTGAGCCTCACCCAGAAGACCAGCTCAAATCCTTTCTAACGAGCCTCAAAGTGCCTCACTTCACTTTGACGACAGCCAACCAACAGCAATTGGAGGAGCAGCTCATCACCCAAGATGGGGGCTGCCCTCCTCACATCCCCCAGCCTGGGACACCAGGCAAGGCATCGGTCACACCAGCTCAGCCTTCTCCTGGGCAGCCTGCAGTTCTCTTTGCTTTAAGGCACATCAGATGTTGAACCCCCCAGAACACATCATTATAATTTGGCAGTGCAGGATGTAGATGGGGTGGTGCGGTTGCTGTGATCTCAGCAAATTACCATGTAAACATGTTGTGATTAATGAAAACTGCAGGGCCACGCTCAAGAACAGTTCTTGGGTGGGATTCACAGTGCTAGGAAGTGTGTTCAAATGTGGCCACACCAGCTGGGAGGGAGGAAGCACCATAATAAACAGCCAAAGGTCTGCCCTGGCTTCCAGGGGAAGACCTTTCCTTGAACCCCTCTCTGCTTGCGATGAGGAAGCTGCACACCCTGGAAAGGAATAGGTTTTGTGGATGCAAGGGCATCAGACAAGCATAACTTCTGCTTTGAGCCTCAGCCCTGACATGGTTACAGGGCCACAGGAAACCTGATGCCTCTTCTTATGAAGTAATTTGGAAAGAATAAAAAACTTGATTTCCAGAGCTGCCATGAAACAGTCCCTGTCTGCCTCAGCGACCATGGCTGGAGGAAGCGTATAGGCGATTTTTCTGCCAGATACAGAGTGTATCCTGAATAGTAGCAGGGAAAAAAACACCTGATGGTTATGATCAATTTACCTCAAATTACCTACATAAGAGAGAATTCACAGAAAACCCATGCATAACATTATTGACTTAGGTGTCTGTGAAGCATCCTTCTGAGCAAGGGATGTGAGCACGGATGCAAAGCTGCAAACAGACCTGTAAGGCACTTGAATACCAGCAGCAGAGTTCATCCCTCTGGTGTCACCCATCTGTGAGCAGGGTAACTCGTACTGCAGCTATGAGAGGGCTGCCCAAATCCCCGTGCCCCCCTGCACCCATGCCCATAGTCTGCAGCCCTAAGTCCAAGGTGGCACCATGGCCCCCTTCAAAGCCTTGTGTGTCCCCAGACCCAGGGGAGGTAAAGCTATGGGTACGTGAGCTGGAGCCCGCCTCTGCATCATGGGGAAGCACGTCACGAGAGCAGGAACTCTCCTGAGTGGCACAGGGGCTTCCAGCATCAGCAGCAAAGGGCCAAAACTCACCTGGTACTTTTGCCAGGACAGCACAGACACATCACCGTGAGTGGCTTTCAGCCTGCAATTTCTCTCCATACAATGCATAACTGGTTACATCTGCCTTGCTCTCTTTCTGCTTTAAAACACAAGGAGGTGCAATATGTGCTCAACCTATAAGCTAGTATACATGCTCAGCACAGGAATCCTGGATGTGCTGTTTGTGCAGAGCTTGTGCCATCCCCCCTGGAGTTATTTGTTCTCTCTTCCCTCTGCTTTTTTCTCTTGGTGCAAAGAAGCACATCAAAGCTGCTTCAGAGGGCTGCTCCTGTGCCTTGCTCTGGGCCTGTGGTAAACAGAGACATCCAGGATGCAGTAGGGAACTGCACAACTTCTGCTAGGCTGGAAAATGCTCTGCACAGGTGACGAATAGAAGACACATGGCTATCAAGCATCCGCTAGAGAAGGTGCCCAAGGAGCTATTCCCCAGGTACAATGCCACTAGACGACATCCTGTGTAAGAAAAAGTACAGAACATCAGCCTCAGCAACGGGCTGGCAGTAGCCAGGAGGGATGAGAGAACTGAAGTGATCATGATGGACTGGAGAAGCATGGTGATTCAAAAGCTTAAAGCTATTCCTGCAGCTCCATTAGCTGAGTGAAGCAGGGGTTTTGACACATTACACAGCTTTGAAGACAGGCTGGTATTTTGTATTAAATTCACAGGACTTCCTCAGGGTATCCTGTAAAATGGTTTCTGCATTAAGTAATTTTTGAGGAGAGGAAGAGATCAAGAAAATATAGCTCAAAGCTTCCAATAAGAGACTTCAATGGAGCTGATGTAACAAATGTCATTGCAATTGCTGGTAGCGTGTCTTGGAGTAACTAGGTCCTTCAGATGAGCAAATAAGCATTAACTCTGAGCCCAACCCCCCTGTGATGTGAATCAGCCCATGCACCTTCTGGGGCATCACTGTTTGACAGAGGCCTTGAGCTACAAAGTGGGCTTGTTCCTGCTCCCCAGAAATGGGCTCAGTGTCATGGTGAGCATGCCAAGAGGGGCACTGACATATTGTAATGGCAAATCCCTCTGACTCCTCTGAGTTTGTGCCTCTGGAAGAAGACACAACAAGCAAAGAAAGGAAAGCCACTCTTTGGATGGAGACTGCTTCACACCTGGAGATCAAGGGAGTGTGTGGAAGAAAGTGGGAGAGAATAGCTGAGGAAGAGACGTTGGAAAATAAACCAAAAAGGATCAGTGGATAAATTCTGGAATTATCTGAATTATTTCCCTTGGAATTGCATCGCAAATATTTCTCTCAAGCCCCTTGGGAAAATAAGGCATATCATTTCTTTCTGGATCAGCCTAGGAAAGGCCAGGCTGAAGCCTCTGGGATTGGGTGTGGGGAGCGCTCACAGAGGGTGGGTGGGGGTTAGCCACTGTATGAAATCCCGTGTCAAAGGGCCTGGGGGCCCAAGTGATGCACAAGGCACTCACTGTATGTCCGCATTGTGTCCTTCATAAAAGGGGCTGGGACTGGGAAAAAGGAGGCAGTTTCCAGGATACTGGCCAGCAGCCGCTGGAATGCCCTGACTCCCCCAGCCCCCAACAGGCTATAAAGGCAGTGGGGAGGGGAGGAGGGAGAAGAGATGCATTTGTGCCCTTTTTTCTTCAGGGGTAAAAAGAAGGGAGGTTTCCCTTTCAGGGGCCAGCCCCTTCACCACTTATCCGCAGTTTTGCAATTCCCAGCTGCAAAGAGGAAGGACTTTTGAGATGCTCAAGTCCTGACTGCCCAGGGCATAGGGAAGAGAAAAATCGCTTCACGAGTGCTGGGGTCTGCAGGCTACTCAAGCTCTTGTCCACATCTGCTGCAGCCTGGAGACCTTTACGCACTGATCAGCTGTGGGATGGACTGGTTGGTAGTTAATTTTTATTTTGTAGGAGTACCTAATAAGCCCTAGGGAGAATGTTCAGGGTGCTAAAAATGATGGATAACATGTTAGATGTGTGTTTCGACATCTCAGACAACAAGGTCTGAACTACAGGATAAATAGACCAGAGGCAAGAACAAAGAGAAAGAAAGGGGATCCCCATTTTACAGGTGGGAAGGGAGGGACCAAGAGGCACACCCAAGATTTGGGTTGCTACAAAAGATAGCCCTAAATACACCGATACTTTGCCAGGAACTCCATGGAAGTTTCGGCTCCAGCCCAGGATGCAGTGCTACTGTACGTAGCCCCAGGTCTCCCTGGGGCGAGGTTAGCTTGCTGTCCCTGCTGTCACCGCCTGGGCTGCTGGAGCCACCTAACCAAGAGCCAACTCAGCTGCACTGCAGGTATGTCCTTGGTGCCCGAGGTCAGATGGCGAGTCGGTGGGAACAGATGTCCTCTGTTACCTTCTCGGAACAACCACGAGCCCAGCCTGCTTGGGTTACTGTAAAACAACCCCCAAGGTATTATTAGTTATGGGATCACACTAAAGGAAGAAACATCTCCGTGCCTACTTCTGAAGAGGTTTGTAGCAGGCTGTGATGATGGTATGGGGTTGATTCTTTTTTGGACAAAGGAAGTCCTCATGATGAGGTCCTTTATGAGGCCCTGGGTCCCACCCTACAGGGCTGGAAGCATTTTCTTGGCTTGAACACACACAGAAAGGGAAGTCTGTGGGCAGGAAGGGAGAAGAGCTTTTTAAGTCTTCTTTTGTGAGTCCTCCCTTTCTCTCAGGGCTAGAAGTTGACAAATGGAACCAAAAGCCTGTTCTGGGGGGAGACCTGGGCTGGCAAACCACCAGCACTTTTAATGACTGCAGACACCACCATTCAGGACACTCTTTCTATTCAGGGAACTGCAGAGTCCCACATAATGCAGTCCCCCCAGCATCTTCCTGTGCCACCTCCTGCTCATGAAATGGGGGTAAGCAAAGCGGCTACCCAAGAGAAGAAGCACTAGTGTGTGCAACCCAATTGCTTTTGGGCACGGCTTTTTGTATTTCTTCCAGCCGTCAGGATAGGAAGGACACTTCGCTGTAGGTCTGATCCCCCCAGGCTACCCTCTGAAGGGCCGGCAATGCGGTCACATTCCTCCTGGCCACAAAGAGCTGAGGAAGGGGGAGGCGTGCTTTAAGCACGACATGAGGCAGCTAGTTTATTTTGCATATTATTCAAAATAGTACGTTGCTGGCACATTTCCACGCTGCTAAATGTAGATGGTATGGCCTGGAGCTGTTTGCAAGGGGTATCATTTTGTTGAGGATTGTGCAATGCTTTATCCTGGTTCCTCCTCGAAATGGAAGCCCACTTCTGCCCTCTCTGAACTTTAGGAGTGGGGGAAGCAGGCTAACTTGCACCAATGCTGAGGCAGGGCTGCTGGCTTTCAAGAAGAAGAAATTTGGCTCACAAGCCTTGAGAAACACATCAGAGGTTTTTTTTTTTCTTAATATGTACAGGACTAGGCAGGACATTCTGAGGTTAAATTCTATGCATTTATAGGAACTCTGGTAAAGCAATTAAGGTCCCAGATTTGACTTGCATTAGCATATTTATAACCTGGTGGGGAATGTTTTCCATATTCCCTGTGTCTATTTTTGTAATGATACTAATCCTTTACATTTCTGTATCACCTTTCACGCAGGAGGACAAGATCCCAAGTTGCTTTACATATGCAGGACAAAAATACAGGCAGACATGATGGTGATATACCTAAAACACATTGAAAAGTGATGTGATAAATGTGATTTATTGAATACCTCTGACAGCTTTACCTCCTTTTCACCCCTGTGCCTGTATGCTAGGGAATATTTCTAATTCTGAAAATGTTCATGCTGCTTCCAAGTGCACATACATACAGATACACACACATCATTGAACACAAACATGCCTTCTCTTTCCCTCCTAAGTTCCATTTTAGGAACTTAGCCCTCAAGTCACACTTGGCATGGATTATAGGAACAGAAATATTCAGTTCTGGGTAGACGTATAAATAATGAAAATGTAAGGCTTTTAGCCAGATTTGTGAAAACATAAATTTCGCTTGTAAAATTTTTCAAATTATAGCTCCATAGTTGCACAGAAGTTGTGAAGCTTTAGAAAGTTACCCCTGTATAATACAGGCAAATTCATAATTATAGTCAGTTACCACCATTTAAGATGATTGTGGGTTTCTTACCAGGAAATACAGACAAACCTTTGCAATTTAACCTGCAAATTCCTGAGGTCAGGCTTGAAGTATCAACTCTGAATAATAATAATGGTAAACTGTAATGAATTCCAAATTGAAAAGCTAGTCCATAACTTCCCATTATATTTCAGTGAGTTAACTACAGAAATATTTATCTGAATGTGAGCTTTCGTATATCATCTTCAGCCTACTGAAAGCATGAAATAACTCATGATGACATTCATGGAATATTTTTGACGAGCAATTCCTTGCAAAAAATTAGGGCTTAGAAAGTCTCAAATTACCAAAATTCAGTATTAGACAGTTATTATTTGATGAGCTATATTTTTGGACAAATGACATATTTAAAGCTCAATATTATCATATACTATCAGAAGTAAAAATAGCTTTATTTTAATGAAAAGGGGCTGATAATTTCCCCGATCCAGTGAAAAACAGTAATCCTGTCAGGTCAGTCCATAATTAGACCTGAATCATGACATTATTATTATACAAAGAGCCATTTCAGATGTATTAAGAGGATTTCATTCAGTGCTAATCATGATTTTTCTCTTCCATAATTTTTAAATTTTTGGAGACAATATGTTCAGGCAGATCTAGCTGTAAAGTAAATGGGAAAAAAACAACACAATGTTGTGTCTTTTAAAATATTCTCAGTGTCTTTCTTTTGGTGAAAAATGGCACAATCCTAGCATATAGAGCTGCATCACACAGGGCACGTGCCTTTTGTGCAAGACAGTATAACCACTGTTAACACTTGAAACAGCCTGAAATTTGGACAACACATGCCAAAGGCTTTGAAAATTGTCATGACATATTTCACAAGTGCAACTAAGATATCTAACAAATGCAACAAGAACAACGTTGTTGTGCTGTCTGGTCCAAAAACAATGTTTTTAGCATATGTTGTTAATGGGAGCCTTAGCTGTGCTTGATCTCTTCCCAAATAAGCTGTTTTTTTCAACACAAAGCATTAAGCTCAGACACTGAGCACTTTCACAGAGCAGGCGTGTTAACAATTCACAATTCTAAATCCTGCTTGATCAGCTGAGACATTCAATCCAGCAGGAGCATGATTTTACTTAACAGCGCTTTGGGCAAAGAAGTTGCCAGAGGTGGGATGTTTTCCTCCTGGCTGAGGTCAGGCTGCCGGAGTTGGCCCTTCTGCTGTTACATGGAGTCCTGCCATCCCTTTTCCTCATGGTCTCGCTCCCTTTAGCCGTGTGTTTGCATGTACGTGTGTGCACATGCATGTGTGTGTATTCATGTCTGAGCTCCCTTTTTCTGGCAGCTGCTGTCGGTGGGTTGTGGATGCATTTTCAGAAGTCTCCCAAGGCACAGTTCCTGCTTGCCTGCCCACAAGCAGCTGCCTCATTCTCTAAGTGGAAGTACCTAGCTGAGATGTGCACTGTTCACGACTGAGGAGAAACAGAGCTTTTCCCTAAAGTGTCGGTGTGTGGATACAGTCACTTCTGTGGTGTCTCTGATGGCTGCCTGTCAAAGCCAAGAGCACGAGGGAGCTGTGCAGATAGCGCTTTCCTCTTACGCACATCCTGCATGTGGTAAATTAACTGTGTGCTTCCTTGCAATGTGCTAGAGCAGGGTCTTGGAGTAAGATGGAAAACTTGTCAAAACATTGCCACCTTAACAGAAGGCTGGGTGAGTTCCCTTGCTTTTAATAGAATGTACCTTTCTTTTACTGCTGCTAATGCAGAAAGCAGCTGATTTTATTCTGTGGAGCTCACATTATTTTTATAGTACTTTGTCTTTGGAATAAACCAGAGCATACTACATGTCAAGAGTGGCAAGGATTTTATGGAGGAAGACAGACCATGGATTCCCATGTGTTTTTTCCACTTCTTCTAGGTCTTCAAGATAAGTAGAGTACTATACTGTGCCATCAGACACAGAGTAGCTCCTTAAAAATAGAAAGGATTGCCATTTGTCACTTTAAAGTGCCTTCAACATGCACACGCCTATTTAGGTTGTTAGATCATTTCGTCATGCACTTGTGCAACACCTCGCCTCAGTCCATAATTGCAGCTCTTTGTCTCTGCTTTAATACAAACAGTGATGATAAATTAATGTCTGGCTTGGCAATATTGCTACAGTCTCCAATTATGAGAAAGTGTTTTCATTTAGAGAAGATAAATCAAATGGCAGATTCCACCGTCTCTCACTCTTCCTGTCTGTGAACAAGCTAGTCCTTGTTGCAAATCCCATGTAATTTGCTATGGGGGAGGAAGCCCCCTCCCCTTAAAATAAGAGTAGCTCTTCAGTAGTTATTTCTTGGGTATCTTTTCTAGTTGAGTTAACTGTTTCAAAAAGAAAAGGAAACGGCCCTTTCTTGAAAACCAAATGCAAAAGTTTCAGAAGTAGCAAGAAGCCGGGGGGGTTGGGGGGTGGGAAGTAGGGGGTTGAAATGCATTGCAAACATGATCCTTCTTCCAAACCCCAAATCACCAGCACAGAAATAACAATAGGTTGTTGTTGTCCACACTTCAAATTCTGGGATTGTTTCTGTACGTGATGCCGACTGGACAGCCAGAACCTCCAGATTACCAGCTTCTTTAGATGTGCTCTCACAAGGCAAACACTGCTGCCATTGACCTCAGGCTGGTCAGCTTGATTTCACCTAACACCCTGGCTGAGATCAAGAAGATAAGTAGCATTGCTTGGAAGCACCTTACCAAGAATAAACATCCGAATTTTCTGGAGATGTGAGAATCAACAGCAAGTAGCACTCCTGGCCTACTGGAGTGGTTGCACTCTCTCAGAAAGGACCACGGTACCCTTAGGCTGGAAGACTCTCTAGGCTAAGCATGTGTTTCTGCCCATGCTACAAAGAGGCATAGTAGACAAGGGCTGGTAATATTATTTCCTCAGTTTTCATGACGTATGTATGCCATGATACTGTGATAAATGCATATGCTGATTTTGGTCAGTGTCCTCACAACCTTAGACACAGAGTGAAAGCAGGGAGCCTTTGCAAGCAGCATTATTTGACATCTGTAAGCCTGGATAGAGGCAGAGAGCTGGGAGGAATGAAAAGAGTCCTCCATCAGCTGTAGAAACTGCTGAGTTACAGACAGCAGAGGTATAGCCAAGACAGGAGGATGCGCGGAGTGCTTACACACAAGTGGAGGAGTGAAGACAGCACGGGTAGCCTTACCTCCTCTTTATAACTCCCAGCTGCTGCTCTTTGGGCAAGATTAGTTTGCAGAGCACAAAGTCTGCACGACAGACCAGCAGCTGGGAGATATAAAGTCAGAGATTTGAATGCAGTGTGTGTTTTAAACCATGAAAACATTGCAACAAAGTCCAACCCCTCCCCATTCTCTTCCCTGCCCAGACTACCTTCAGCACCATTAATCTCAAGGAAAAACTGTATTGGCCTTCGTGCTAGGGCTTTCCTCTCTGATTACAGTGTTTGGACTAAGCAGCGCCGGCTAAACTCCAGATGCTTGAGCCGTGCATTAGAGGCACTCCCATCCCAAGCTGGAGGATGCTATGTTAAGGGACTGCCACCTGGCAGCATCTTCAAGGAACTGCAAAAAGCTAAGCAGAGATGGAGGTCAGTGAACCTGTTGGGAGACTTGCAGGTGCACCCAGGAAGGAGAGAACAGGGTTGAACCAGACTAGTGTTGCTGACTGAGCAACCTTGCATTAACTTGCTGCTACTGTGCTGAAAGACACTAGGCTGGTGAAAAATTTGATGCAATGACCACCTTATCAGGGACTTCCCCATTCAGTTAAAAAGTTGTTTTTCCTTTGAGAAAAACCCCAGTGTTTCCCCTCTCCTACTTCAAGCTGGCTGAAGCAGCCTGATCTGGTTGTGCTCAGTCACTGCCCCTTTTAGCTAAGTGAAGGGAGCAAAGCAGAGTGCAGGCCTCTTGGTTTGTGAAGATATCCCCAGGGAGGCAGGTCCCACCTTGTCCCCCCTCTCCTGGGAAAGCAGAGAAGACCAAATGTGACCACTTTCCTGAGGAGTGGA
Organism: Anseranas semipalmata; assembly: GCA_013399115.1. Lineage (NCBI taxonomy): Eukaryota > Metazoa > Chordata > Aves > Anseriformes > Anseranatidae > Anseranas > Anseranas semipalmata. Next base: position 592,519 of record VXAA01006959.1, read on the forward strand.
GTGGGAAGTAAAGAGCAATAAAATAATCTCCCTTGGCCAAGACATGGTAACCCAACTTCTTTCACTTCCAAGTCTTCAATACTGTCCCCTTGCCTGTGTTACCCTCTCCTTATTTTTTCTGCATTGAGACAAGCTGGCAGATGGAACAATGAGCATCTCCTCAAAACATGGTCTGGATTTTCCCCAAAAAAGGTCTCTCCGCCAGCTTTCTAAACCATCCGACTTTGAAAGGGAGCACAGCGCAAGCAGTAAGTCACTTCTGTAACCATTTCAGAAGATTTCAGTTGTCCTAGCCTTTGGAAAGGATCCTCTGCTGCCAAATATCACAGAAAACAAACTTCCAAAATTATGTTTGCAAGCAAAGACCTGAATGAACAAGATAAACTTGAGGTTTAGCTGAGCCTGAGAGCCTTTTGCCCATAACCACTACAACAAACAGGTGAAGGGCTTTTGACCAGCCAATGAGCTTCAGTCATTACTATTGGTAGTAGTAGCCTTGGGTTATTTTTTATTAATTTATGTATAAAATAGCACCCAGGGAAAAGCTTGAGAAAGAGAGAGATGGAGAGAGGAGTCCCCTTTCACTTCTAGAGCTGGCACGGACAGTAGGCCAAACTCCCAAACCATGTCATTAAAACACCTTCAGCTACAACCTCTTAGGAACATTGCTGGATGTGCCAGCTCAGCTGAGCCAGCTGAGCCAAGAGTACTCCATGTGTGCTTATATACTGAGGCTGACAAGGAGTTTGCCAATGAGTACCAAACAAACATCTTTTCAATCAAGATCTGAGGAAAGCCCATTCTGCCATTTTTGCAGGTCATCAGGTAGATACCAACCTGGAGCGAGAGTTGGTGACCTAGATGAGAAAGTGTCTATGTACCACCCTGCAGATGCCCTGTGCCTCCCAGATCCCCTTTATCCCCCAGACATGGTGGAGCTGAAGGCAGTAGGAGGACTATGATGACTTACCAGTCTGTGTGTGCATCATCAATCACCAGGAGGATCTTGGGTTTCTGAGCCACAGGTGGTGTGGGGCTCGTCGAGTGATCAATTAGTCCTGCGGCCGCTTGTGTGGTTTGCTTCATGGCACTGGAGATGGAACTGAAGATGCTGGTGCCGGTAGAGGAAGGCTGTGAGGGCTGCGGTGGCTGTGGATGCTTTCTCTCCATGGCAGGAGAAACTGGGGAGCTTGTGGAGTTGTCGGGGCGCTGCAAGTCCATCATGTAGCCATTGGGCAAATTCGCCACGAAACTGCTGTCTGAGAGACGTCTCCGGAGGAAATTCATTGTTGAAGTGTTGTGTGGAAACCTTCTTAACAAGAGTAAGACTGAACAACGGTGTCAACAGTCCTGTGGAAACACTTCTGTGTGCGTATAGGGAACGTCCTTGTCGTCCAGGCAGGCAGGTTTTCTCTTTGCAATCCTGCTGGAGAAATATGACTCTGTTTTTCAGTTACGTTTTCTTTCTTCTCCTGTGGAAAGAGAATCAAAGACATACATGTCAGATATATACTGTGCGTTTTACATAAGGAAGACTCTTCTGGCCATTTAAATGAGTACATTAATCAACAGTGAGAGGAAAAAGGGCTGCTGACTTTTATGCAGTATGCTACACCGGTACAGCCAAACAGATACAACAAAGTAGGTTTCACGGCCTCTCTCTCATCTCAAAACATTTTTCAGTCAGGGCAGACCAACTTACATTAGCTTAGGGGCTAACAGTTCAGAAGAAATGGAAATAAAATTCCTAGCATGCTTACAGCCTTTTCCATAGCTCTGTTCGCCATGGGGAAAGAAAAACTATTCTGAACATAAATGATAATTTTCAAAAGAGAGACAGATTATTTCTAACACACACAATACGCTTATTACAGAATAACCAGAAAATGGTCCAACAGGATAGAAAGTTGTATCACTTTTGGCAGGCTTGTTAGCAAGGCTCCACATTTAAGAAGCAAACATCCTAAATTGAAATAGCATGTAGAAAACAAGTAGAGGAAAAATCCTCCTACGCATCTTGATAAAGTTCAGTGGAAGCTTCAAAATACTCTCTTCTGCCCCAGCTGCTCTCTGCATTTAAAACTGGACTGTGAGCCAGGTGCATACTGGCAGCTGCTAGACATAGCAGACTACCTGCTTTTCCAGGTTTGCTTGTAGGATTTTTGCAGGTATTCAAAACTGGAAGTTTGACTTTTTAATTTTGACATGCTTTTTTTTTTTGTTTTAAGAGGAAAGGTCTGTTACTCTGCTCATCTTTTCCAGTGAGAAAATGAACACTGTGGAATGTAACTATCTGGCTCTTTTCCCTTGACCATAGTATGACGACTTTGTTTTTACCCAGAACACTAAGTTTTTCAGCAGTTAAATAATCTCACAGAGTTAGTACAGATACTTCTTTTTTTTCTTTTTAATTTTGCACCTGTAGGCATAGCCCAGAAATGAGATTTCCATAGTAATTCCCCAAGACCTTTTCTCTGCTGACACAGCATTTGAGTCTCATAGACCTGAGACTTGTTGATGAGATTTAGAAAAAAAGAAAAGATAGAAGCATATTTCTGGTAAAACATGAATGCTTTTCAAGACAGACATATCTGCAAGGACAAAAGTCAAGGCTACCCCATACATCAAGTGAGATGAGTCAAGTGAATTCCCAGTATCATCATTAAAACAAGTCTTTTTGAACGAGCCCCTACAAATGTTAGGGCTCCTTGCCTTGACCTGCCCCAAGTGGCCTCCCTCACTGCTCACACTCTTGTCTCAGCCTCTGATTGCCTCTGCATAGTAGGAAATTGTTTCCTCCCACTTGGTCCAAGAGAGTTCGGCATTTGTGAATCTCCCTCCTGGAGATATGGCTGAGAGTTCATGAAGCAACCAAACAGTTTTAAAAGTAGATGCTGTTTAATTTTGTCTACAGGGATTTACAAAGCTTTAGAGACACAGGATTCAGATCTGTCTGCATCTATAGCTCTCTTAGCCCCACAGAGCCTCAATGAGGCTCATGTGGGCCTGGCAGGAGTAAGAGAGCTACAAAGAGCCCCTTGGCACATGTTCCACAAATCTTGCCATCCATCGACTCCCTGATTCCATGGGCACAGGAGCCATCTGGAGCAGAGGGCTCTCTGCTGAAGCTGCTGACACACTGGCTTATTAGAATGATTTTTCTTTTGATTTCTCAGCCCTGGCAGTACAAGTCCTCTGCGTTTGCTGGAACCTGACAGTAGTCTTTTCCCAGGGAACAGCCAAGGAAATCTTTAATGACTTCCTGCCACATTCACAGTTGATAACGTATCTCAAGGCATTGTGCTGACTTCCCGATGGGTCCTGGTGCGCCCAGTGACTGCACAAAATCAGCAGACACACACCAGTAAGCACTTCAGTAGCCTTGTCTGCTTATGCAGTAATTGTTCCAAAAAACAGGTAACATATAATATCCATGAATTATGAGCCAGCTACTTGCCTCATATACCATATCCCAAGTGTGATCACATGGCCTGCTCATGTCCTGCTGCAGTAACAGCACCAGCACAGAGCCATACACTTTTACCTGTCCAGGATGACCAGAGAGGTAGAACCTATGAAGACTTTGGGGAATTTATATGCTACAGGCTGGGTAAAAATGTGCTGTACTCTCCCTTGCTCAGGAACCTGTGTATTCTACCTTGCGTAAAACACATAAGAAAAATCCCCCCACTTTAATGGCAGTCCACTCAAGAGTAGGTCCAGTCCTGGCTACAAGAAGCATCCAAGAGATCTGCCTACCATCAGAAGGGCTCCAAACAACTGTCCGGTGACTGTGTACAGCAACTAGGTGTGATCTGTTGGAGGACCTTGGTGTTAGCTGGCAAGAGGTGGGACACAAGAATGATTTCAACACCAGCCTCAGGAGGAACAATTTTAGCACCAGATGCCTGCCCAAAAGCTGCTGGTTCCTGCTGTGGCAACTCACAGCCACAGCAGGGAACCTGGCCCCAGCCGTACAGGCTGGACAAAGCTGTTTTCACAATCTGGTATCCTTGGGACAGGCTCCAGAAGGACTTGCATGCTCTTGGAAGTGTTTCCCTCCACTGCCAGGTGTTTGCATGGCCATTTCCTCCTCCATGAGCTTTTCACTCTCCAAGAGAACATAGGCTGCTTGCAATGCATCAGCAAGTGAAGCAAAGTGGAAAAATCTCCGTTCTGCACTGCTGAAGAAGGGCATGGAGGCATGTGGTGTAGGGCTTCACAGGGCTGGGAAGGGCCAGAATATCCCATGATGTGCCTGGAAAGCATGCAGGTTTGCTCTGCAGCAGGGCTTCCCAAATTGTGCCCTTCAGGGTACCATTTACAAAAAAAAAAAAAATTCATCAGACTTATTGCAAGGCCATGACCACTCGCCTCCTGCACCCTTTCAAACAGCAATATTTACAGTGCCCCATCATTTTTTCCACCAGGGGAGTGGTAGTGGAAGATGTTGTCCAGGAGACATCATGGGCTGGCAAAACTCTCTTGTCCAGAGAGTTTGGGATGCTGCACTAGGCTGGCACAGCCTCCGCTTGCTGCAAAGACTGGGCTGTGTGCCCTTGGCTCAGGAAGGAAGAAGAGGAAACCCAAGCAACTGATGTCATGGGGAAAACTCCCTTCAGCGAAGCACGCGGAGCGTAAATTCCAGAGGATGCTGCTGCTGCAGCAGAATGGCACCTGGCTCTGCTCTGGGACAGGGGATTGCAAACCCGCCAGGAACTGCGACTTTGGGTCTGCTGAAGAGATGGCACAGACTGTCCCCATCTCATTAAACACATTTTTTCTAAGGAGATGAGTAATGTAGTTAAAATAATCCCCTTCCTTTTTTTTTTTTTTTTTTAATGAAATAATTGCTGGCTTCATTATATGAATTTGTTGATTGCTACTAACAAAGCCACTGAGATCTTCTCTGCAATCTGAGCAGCGCAAACTTCCAGCAGATTCTTTTGCTTACTGGAAAACCTCACGGTCTGCTTCTGCATCATGCACATTTGCTGGTTATTAACTTTCAGCAATAGAGGTTTTCATACAGACACAGTCTGAGTAGTTTAGGAACTCATTTTCCTGCTGCTTGAAACTCCTGTGGAAATCCTGAGGGTTCAGCACGTCATGCCAAATCTGGCTCTGTGCAGCTCTCACAGCATGCAGCTCGGCATCCGCCCAGTGTACATACAGTTCCTACCCTAGCAGACAAGCAGGGCTGTAACTTCAACAAAGACAGGAGCCAACACCTCTCTTAGAAGCAAGATGGATTTGCTAAGTGGTATTTTGTCACTCCAGAGCCACAGGTAGGAGGGCTGCTGGCTCTACACCATCAAGTCGTACCTTTCCTCTGTGTACACCAGCATCTTCCTGTGGCTGACACAGAGATAAGTCACCAACTTACTGCTGTGCCAGGCACAAAGCTGCCCATAGAAAGGCCTGTAGCCTCCTGCAGAGCTGAAATACAGCCCACGGGCTGCTTCCAGGCCCTTGAGCTGCCTCCCTCCATGCAAGAGTAACCTTCTGCTGTGTGAAACAGCCGCTCCCAAAACCTAGCTAGGAAAACAGTGGGCATCTGGTCCATGGAGATGCAGGTTGAGGTTGTGGGCGATATTTCAGGATGGGGAAATAATAAATAAAGCATAGGAGAATTAGCAAGTTCTGAAGAAAGAGAGCAAGCAGGAGAGAGGGGGAGAGGAGGAGGAGGGACAAGCAGAAAGGGAGGAAGTAAACAGGAATCAGTTTAACCAAAAGACAACACGGAAACATGTGGAAATCCCAACAATGGGGGCACACAAAGGGAATCGAAAGGAAGTGATGTGAGCAACCAAATGAAGCAAGAGCAAGGTCAATTAAAGCTGACCTTGAAAATAACAGCAAAGAGGCTGGCACCATCCGCCCCTTACTAACACGCAGTTAAACTTCCTGGCTGATATTTCTGGAAGGGTAAGGAAGGGAAGGCAATCTGTTCCCCGAGTATGTTGACAGCACCCAGGCACCTAGCTGCTTTTTCTCAAGGATGTACTCTGCAGAGATGCAAGTTATCTCGGAAAACTGTTGACATGTGTTCGAAAACAAGAACAAAATGTTCACTTAAACCTCTTGCTGTCCCCCTGGATTACTTTCTAATGTGTGGTAGCACCCAAGAGGGAACCAAACTCAATTGGTTGATAACTGTTAAGTGTTCTTAGATTTCCCCTGAGCTTGTTATCTATGCCATCAGGTAATGAACTAACATGACCACATCCGCCTGCATCTGATTCTTGCTCCTGGCAACCTCAACAGAGCATTGCTGGGGGTGGCAAAATGGAAAACCCAATGTGGATGTCAATGGTGGTGTCTGTCCTCCCAGCCTGCCATCAGGGAGCTGCACTTGTGCCCCATGAGGGATGGAAAGATGGGGGGATGCTCCTCGCCTGGCAATGGTCACTCACTAATGCCCCCCACATCTGCTTTGTGGATAGCCTTCAGTGTATACATGCACACCGTAAGATATTCCCATGGGTCCCTTTCTGACTTCAGGTGCATTGCACAAGGTGGCAGAGGACTTTTGTGGTGGTACAGACATGCCAGGGAGCTCTAAATCCAGCTGCTTGGCTTTCTGTGCATATTTTCAAAAAGAGGAAAGCAAGAGATAATTTATTATTGTCAAATTTTCAGTGCTTCACCCTGAATGGCATCAACATTCCCAAGCTTGGCATAATATAAGAATTGAAAGTAGAAAAACACAAGTAGCTCTGAAATTAATTAGAATTTTTGTTGGATTTTTACTTCGCTTGCCATAATTTTGGACTCAAGAGGTTCACTTGTTCAAACATTTCTTGTGATTTTTCTATGAAAGCCAAAATTCCATAAATCAGCAAATTGAAACAACAAAGGTTAGGAAAAAAACACCACCACCACCAAAAAAAAAAAAAAAAAAAAACCACCACAGAAAAAGAATAGTCCACCAAAAAGCATGAAGTATACACAAAAATGGTAGGGGCTGGGAAGACTGTATGCCATCCCAAGGAGCACAGGAAAGCAGAGACTTCCCATGCCCATGTTCAGTTTGCAGAGAGCTTTCCCAAACATCAGCAATGCAATACAGCTCTAGTGTAGACACTGGTGGAAATTTTCCAAAGCATGAAAAACTACGGCACAAGTTCCACCTAAAAACAGTGCGGTTTGTGCATCCTGGTGCCAGGGACACTTCTGGAAATTTATTAAGTGCTGTGACTGACATCAGCAGAGCCACGCTGCCTCTTTCGGGAGGCTGCAGGAAGCTGCAGCTGGGGGAGGTGGCAGGGCAGGGGCGTGGAGATGGCATGCCATTAGGACAAGGATGCTACCCCTCAGGGTCTGAGATCCCTGTTGTGGGTTAGAAAACTGCTGACCAGAATTTCACTTGCTTCGCAAACTCTTTATCAACTTCCAACAGCAGCAGTTATTTCCTTTAGAAACGGGTCCTTTAAGGACTTTCCCAGGAATCCGTGTCTTGTCTACCCTGTTTCTCTATTTAGAGAGATCCTCAGAGATGCCAGGAGATTTCTTTGTCAGAAATGGATCACTTTTTTAAAATGTCCAACATACTTCATAAAACCACTGATGCATACAAATGTGCAACAGCTCTGTTGTCATATTGCTGCACTCTTGTAGACTTTAAAAAAACCTCTCTACTTTCTTGGGTGGCTATTGAACTAGGCTTCACAAATCTTACTTTTTTTTTTTTTTTTTCTTTCCAATTTGCAGCTGTTAATGCTTTCTGTGTAGCAGCTTCACCATAGAGGATTTGCCTTGTCTGGTCCTGAAGATAATGCATATGCACATACCAAACTGAGTACAAACAAAACCACTTCCCAAGATCTACACCCAGCACAGAAAATGAGTTAGTGTTTTTCCCCTTTTGCCTGTTATTTCATAATAGCAGGCAATAAGAGGAAGAAGGAAAAAAAAAAAGACTTTAAAATAACCAAATGTCATTGTAAGATTATCACACATTCACGTAGATTGCAAAGGAAGATGACTAAAGCCATGAACAATAGTGAAAAAGTTTTTAGCAAAAAATAAACCTGAATATTAGGATAATACTCTATGGCTTTAATGCCCACAAGAACTAAAATGCTTATTTGCTGCTTACTGGAAACAATACATTACTTTCTCATTTCATTCTCTGTGTGGAAATCCGGTTGGCACCTAATGGCCCTGGTGTTGTCGCAGTGGTAATATCCCTTTATCAATGCGCTTAGGGAAGCCTTTTGTGGCCTCTCTCCACTCAATATCGAGACTTGCTTATCAGCAAAGCCAGATCCAGCTCAATTGGAGCAGGCAGGATGGGACAAGGTAATTCAGTGCTAATCCTTGAATGCTACCAAGCCATCTCCATCTGAAAGCCAGTTGAGCTAGCACATTGCCTCCATTTCTTATTTTCCTGGAGTATATGGTCATTCCCAACCCGAGTAACAGTGACACTAATGCCTCCATTAAGCCTGATGCTTACACAGGTGCCAAAGGGGTTTCTCATGATTATATTAAAGAAAATCAGCAGACAGCAGTACAAACTGGGGAATTTGTAGATATAAATGGTCTGCATACTAACTGTATGAAACTGTAAGGAGGAAGCAAGCAGGACTCTATTGCCCCTGTCTTTTTCCTCCCCAGCCATCGATGTGACTGCAGTTCATGTTGTGTGTTTATGAGATGTGCTCCAAGTTTCCCGCAGTAACCATGCAAGTCCTGATTTCATGGTGATAAGAGCAAAAGAGGCACCAGACATGCCGTTAATAGGGCAGGGATTTCCTTCAGCTGAGAGATGCGCTGCTTTGAAGAGTGATGATCCGAATAAAATCAAGAAGCTGGATGTATTTAATATGTAGGACCTGCCAATATGCATTAGAGCTTGTCTAGATAGAAGATGCCTAAGGGACTGTCAGCTCAGAGGAGACTGCAGCAGCCTTCCCAATGCTAATGGGGCTCCGGTCTTGATTATGATCACACACTATTCCTCATTCCTACATCATTTTCTTTCCAGTGCATTTCAGTTCTGTCCCAGTACATTAGTTATTCAAGATGCAGGTAAACAAAGCATTCTGTTACTATAGAGCTAACTAGATGTCTTGGAAAAAAATAAAGCTTCACGTCATGAAAGGGAAGAAACAGTTACTTTTTGTTCTATTCCAAAATAGTATTTTTTTCCCAAATGTTTTATGCTTTGAGGTTAAACAGTCTTCCTTTAAACATCTGAAGTCTTCTAAACCATCTGTACTGCCAGTATAGTCCTTCTAAGTTTTGCTGCCATTTGCATCCACCTCTTTTCTCCCCACCCTACACCATTCCAGACACCACCATAAGCCAGTTTCCCAATTTCTCCCACATGGAGGGGAACCCATTATAGTACTTGAGAAGTACCGGACCTGATGATGTGAGCAGCAGATACCTGGAAAAATAAAGCCTGCAATTTGCCTTTGTGTGCCAAGATGCTCATTTACTTTCTAAGCATACTTGCCCATCTCATGTGGCAGCGCTTAATACAAGGAGAAGAATAAGCTGGGAATTTGAGCACACTTACTGATTTATTTTGATGATGGAAGAGAAAGGCAATGTTTTACTGCCCTCTGGGGAAGATTTCTGGCACAACTATAAGATAGGTTGATGCCAAATTCATCCATGAGATGCAGAAGTGGTAGGAAATTGGCTGGCTAGACTACTCCCCCCAGAGAAGCAGAGAAAACAGAGATTGGTAGACCTTCTCCTGAAGCACAGTGGGGGACCAGCTGGCTACGTCTGACTCAGGCTCTGTAATGACCAACCCAAACTGTGCTGAGCTCTTCCAGAAGATGTTTTTCTTCACTTTTTCATGTGATTACTACTGATCACACGGGGACACATGAAAAGCTGTGTGGGTTTTTGTTAGTACATCCCTTTTACTCGCACCATGTACCCACGCACTTCACACTCCAGCAACGGCAACAATCCTGTCACCCAGATCAGGACCGATCACCCCAGTCTTTGCACCCCAGCCAGTGTCTACTTTCCAGCTGCAACCTCACAAACATCCACAAGATCCTGCACTATCATGGTGCAGGTTGGAGCTGCAAGCCAAATACATTCGTGGTGCCAGCAGGAGCCTGTTTGGGACAGTCAGGGACAGGTGCTACACTTCATTAGTAAAACATCTGGACTGCTTTTGAACACCATTTAGGAAGTTAGGTTGACTCTGTAGGCATATTGCATTGACAAAGAGTTGTATCATCAGAAGTGCACCACTATAATTAGAAAATAGGTTTTAAAAAACTAATGATAAACGATTTCACTAACTGTCCTTTATCAAGCTGTCTTCTCTCTCGGTTCCTGTCTGGTTGCTTATCCAGTTTTTGCATTCATGCTGAACAGTGTAGGAGTCCTTCATAATTGGTTCCAAACTCCGGGAACCATGTTTAGACAAAAAACAGCAGAAAATATAATTCATTAGCATGGGAACTGGAATAGATTCTGTACCCAGAAGAAGTCCTGAGAGAGTAGGCGAGTGGGCTGGGCACGACAGTGGAAATAAAGCACAGCATGATTTTAATAGCATCCTCTGCCATCAGCCTGGGGAAAGGTCACTGGACATCAGTGCCTTGATTTCCTCATTTAGGAATTTATAAAGTGCAGAGACATTGCAAGGCTCAGCTCTCATGCCCGTGTGCTGCATTGCTGAACCAAGAATGAGCAGCTTCCACCAGCTAAGAGCTCTGATTCCCCTGCCGATCAATAGCTGAATTACAAAGCTTTTAAGGTTACAAAACTGGCCAGCCTTATTTAAGAATCCAACCACCATGGCTTTCAAGGGCTGCTGAATCTGTAGCCACCAGGGGTGGGGGTGGGGGAAGAAAAGGTTTTCTCAGAGGAAAAACTTTGGCACTTAGAACCATTTTGTAACTGGAAATGTGAAAGATTGATCCAAACAACAGTTTTAGCTTCTTCTTCTCCCATAATCACAGAACTTCTTTGCCAAGCCTGGAGAGGAGAGAAGGAAGGAGAAGAGGGGAAAGGGGAGCACGCAGCAGCTGTGCAGCTGGACAGCAGAGCAGGGCACAGCCAGAAGAGCTCAAGCCCCGTGTGCTGGCATGAACACAAATACAGCATGACTAACTGCTTACAGACAACACAAGCATTGCAGCAGGGAGAACAGAGATGGACGCATCCTGCAAGTCTCAGAAGTTATCACTTTCTGCATTTGTGTCCTGAGTAGCAGGACAGGTAGGCAGTCCAATCCTGTAGCTATTTATGTATGATTATAGGATGACATTGCTAGCGAAAGAAGCAGTATTGCTAAGTATTCCTATTGCTCTGTGGGACAATCTGTATTTGATGAGAGCTAAGCAGTGCAGTCCCGTGTGACTGAAGCTTACTGGTGAAAGCTGCGTTTACTGTGGATATGTATTTGCAGAAAAAAAGATGTGTCCAAAAGTAGACTGTAAGATCAGCTGAAGAGTCCAAAACAAACACAGTGAAGCTCTGAGCAATAGCTAGAGAGCTGCCGTGCTCCTCTGGGTTTATTTTCAGCTCTCCCCAGGAGGAGTGCCTGAGCCCTAGGTTCATAAAGGCAAGCTGCTTTGAAAGCTTGCCTGTTGCAGCTGGCCACCCTACAACAGCTGCATTGCTTTGTCATCCCTACACCAACATAGAACAGCCTAAAAAACAAACAACCAAACCAACCCTGGGGCACAACTTCTTAGTTTCAATCATTCAGAGGCTGGCATGGATGGCAGGGTGTTAACTGCAGAAGACTAGGGAAGTATGCTTACTCCCTGCAGCTTTGCACAGAGCTGCACGCTCCTGGAGCCTGGCCTCCCCCAGTTAAGACAACCAGCCAAAATCTGCCTGCTTTTACACTTGCATATTCAGCATTTTCCGTAGGTGTGAGCTATAAGCGCAGACCCAATCTTCCTGCTTGTTGTAGCACGGCAGTCAGCGCATTCAAGCATACGAAACATCCTTCTCTATTTCAAGACTGCACACAAAAGGAAAACCAATCTTACGGCTTTTGCAGAAAGAAACAGTGGCCCCCTTCTCTACGTTTTTTTTTTTTTTTTTTGCTGTGGACTTTTTGACTTTCATCAAGTCACTTAAATTCTCAGTGTCTTAGCATCCCTGATTGTGTAATGACATTCCCTGCTAAAAATAATAAAACATGGAAATACTAAATTGGTTCAGGTTTGAGAGAGACTGTGTTGCATGATGATATAAATACAGATTGCAGAGATGTTCTATAATATACAAAGCAAGTATGGCAGCTGTTTTAAATTAAATCTACCTGAAAAATGAAAACACTATTACTATTTAACATGGAAGAATATACAGAGTTCTCATCTCAGATGAGAGCTGTTAAGATCACCGGAGCCCAGTTTCAGAGCCGATTGCATCAAAAACTGCTGTGTATACTCAGATGTTAATTGTGTAAGAAGGAAGTGTAGGGGTGACACTAAACAAATAAGCCAGGTTAGACACAAGGATCTCTGTCCCCTTTCCTTTCTACTCCAATGCAAACAGAGTATCTGAACATGACCCAGTGAATTCTGGGGTTATATGTGAATCTGGCATCATCATCAAACTCCATACAAGTGTAAATCCTCTTCAGAAGTGGGTGATAGACACTGCACATCCCCATGCATTTTTCTAAGAGTTGTAGGAAGAACCCTGGTAAACCATTTCACATGGGAATCCATACGTAAAGTCAGAGCAAGAGTGGGTCATGCTGCATGTACTACTAATAATGTACATTGCATGGTACCAAATACATAAGAATACTTCACTATTATCAGCTTAATCACTTGCTCTTTTTTTTTTCACTGCAGCTCCCCATCATTAGTATCTCATTCTTGAAAGAGGATAATTGCTCTGGATCTTTTCAATTACTATCAATGCACTGCAGAGTACTTTTAAAAAATCAAATAAATTTAGAGACTAGGATCATTGAGCGTGGCCTCCCACTTAGTGCAGCCTTTGTAGTTTCTCCCAACAACCTCTGCCATGAGTTTATCGCTTCTGATTCAAAAAACAACTCCATTGTTAGTTTGTAAACAGTCACCAGTCTGGTCCAAACCCGCCCCATACCTAAGCCACCCCTACTGTACCAAAAGCAAAGCAGCAGCTCGCAGAAAGCCCAAGTGAAGAAGACAGTATTTTGTCTCGCTGTTATGATCCCCCAAGTTCAGCAGGCACTGTGTGAATGTATGAAAACCTAATGCAAAGACACTTGCCCAAGCACCCCAGAAGAGCTCAGATGTTCATGCTGTAAAGCAGCAGCTGCTGCCAGCGCATCATCTGCAAGGCTAGTCACTGCCTGGCAGCGATCCCTACCTGAGCTGATTTCTCAGCTTATGCTACCCTGAAGGTTGAACAAGCAACACTGCCAAGCACTGCAGGAGATGGCAGCTGGTTTGTCAGCCATGCCCCTGCCTTCCCTTTGCTTGCTCATCACGGCGCCTCGTGGCACAGCCCATCCCCTGGGGTTGCTGCCAACCACGGCCCATCAAGCTTTTGTTGCTAGCAAGAGGCAGCGAGTCTGCAGACTTCGATCAAACTGTTGGCCTTCACTGGCATCTCCGTGCAACCACAGCACCTGCCTGACTCTCTCTGCTGCTAATGAAGCAGCAGCAGAAACATTCTGGCTAGAGAAAGTGCGATGGGAAACGTACTTAGTAATTCAGTATTCCCTCCTAGTAAGTATAACAACTGCCCTGTGTTAGCAAAGAAACATGCGAGTGTTGCCAAGAGGAAGTGCAGAACTTGCTGTTAGCTACAATGGGCACCCTGGCTGTATTTTGGGTTTCAGAAGTGCACTTTAGAGACTCATGAAACTTCCTGCTGACAGCTCTTCCACCTTCTGCACAATTGCTAGCCCTGACCATGCCATGAAATGGGCATGTCCTATGATCTCTTTAAAAAAAATCAGAAATCTTCTTACCTGTCCATAGCCCTCAACACTCTATTGTGAACTAAGTACAAAAACATACACTTAGAAGGTTAGAAAACTAAGGAGAACTTCAAGAGTCTATTCACTCTTCACCGTCCACTCCACTCTGAGAAGATATACCGGTCCTAAAGCATCTTGTGGAGGTAACCAAGTATTGTTTCTATTAGTCCAAGGTGTGGGCAAGAAGGTTGCAGTTGTAGATGACTTGCTAAAATTTAAACCCTGCTGGTGTCCTCTCTGTTTTCAAGCCAAAGGACAACTTTCTTGGGGTTCTCAGCAGATCACAACTATCTAATGATCAGATGGAGAGAAAGGCAGGCTGACAGAGGCAGAGCTGAAGGTGTCTGTCCAAACAGAAGCACAAAAGACTCTTCAGGTGTGGCTGTATGAGTAAAATTACAGCATAGGGAGACATATGGAGCTGGGCTAAGAATGGAATTATAGAAAATTTCTATATTTGTAATAGTAGGTTGAAAATCAGACTTCTTGTTTCAAAGAAATTTTGCCATTTCAAAGTATTTTCTGCTCCAAAACAAGGCAAGAAATATTCCAAAATTCCTTATAACATAGGAATGGAGTATCAAATGTCCCATTCATTCCCAGGCCTTGTTTTCCAAACAAATTCTCAAAGGTGGCATTTCCACAGCCTGTCTCACAGCTGATGAGCTGTGGTCTTTCAATGGAGAAATGCAGCACTGAAACATGGCTGGCTGAGTACTCCTTCCAGTGGTGTTGGGGGAGCATTTTGAGGTTTGGATATCACAAGTTACGGCATGTTACCATTATTATTTATTCCAGGCAGCCAAAGCTGACCTCAAAACTTTTCTGTCTGAAAGATGAAACGCCACAGCAACGCAGAAGCTCAAGACTTATATCTTCCTCTGATTACTGCTTTGCTTTTCCTGGAATATTTACCAAACTCCAACATCGTGTGCAAGTTAGCAGAACAGAGAGTATAACAAAACTTGCAACACTACTTACTTAACCAGAAATATCTCAGCAAGCAGACAGTCAACTTCTTCCCTTCCAGCACAAGCAAAATTCCCATCAACTTCAACAGGATTCTCACTGAAATAAAAGTCACTGAAAGTTTTAGGTTCAGATCTGATCCTTCTCCCTTTCTAACCACAGTGGAGGGCAGATGATATTGCATGGCTGGCATGACATTTTCAGGAGATGTCATCTGGTGACATCAGAAGATCTGCAAATGCCCAGGGTAACTAAAAGCACTGTCCTGATCTTTCTGCAGGTTGCTCCTAGGGAGGGGACAATAGTTAAGCCATCTGACCATGGGGCTCAGCAAAAAAGAGGTGCCACTTTCTTTCAAGGCAGAGGCATGACATGTAAAGCGAGAGGTCCGTGATCTGTGACCAAGAGTCAGAGACATCAAAGAATCTTCCTGGGAAAATCTCCCTGCACATTAAAAGGGACTGTCAGCTCTAGCTCTTGACAGGCGCCGTCCCCTCCTATGCCTTGGAGCACTGAATGCTCCAAGTAAAGAAACTCTCATACACGAAACTGCCCCATAGGGAGCAGCGGGGAAGCTGTGGCTGAGAGGCTGTGTTGAATTATTAAGGTTGCCCAGAGTAAACCAGGGTAACCTCCATGTTAATTCCTGACAGCCTCTTTCAGTTTATTATAAAACAGCATCCCCCACCTCGCCTACTCTTCTCTCTGCTGTTAAAAGAAACTTCACGAGGCTGCTGAAGTAAGAAAGCCTGCCCGCAAGATTAACTAAATACACAACGGCCTATTTTAGATAGAAGCATCAAGCTAAATACAGCAGCCTTCAGCTGCTGGAGGGAGTGCAGCACTTCTTCCTACCCCTCTCTCCAAAGCGCATTAATGCTTTAGCAACCAGAAGGGAAATACAGGCACCAAGTCTCACCTTTAAGCAGCAAAACCAAATATTTCAGGGCTAAGAAAGAACTTGTCAGTCTTTGGTTTTGTCACACCCACTTCAGAAAGCAGCTGAGTGCTGGCTGCATTTCCTGCCCACATGTGTCCACTCAGTCCCTGGTAGCTACCAGTGATGGGCACAGTGTATCAGAGGTGTATACAGCGAGCTGGGGCAGAAACACCCAGTCCGTCACCTCCAGGACCATGTGATCACTCTTTTTCCCAATTTCCATTTTTTTTTCACTGTTCTACAGCTGCAGCTAAAATCAACTGTGCTGTGCTGCTAAGTCGAATGAGAAAACTTCTGCTTCTTGACTTCCTTCTCCAAGAAGTCTATTTTTTAGCATCTTCACCTGGTGTTTACCAGCTTGTTCTGCAAAGTCAGGCAAAAGTGTTTCTGAGCCAAGAAAGTCTTTGACATTTTCCTACATGTGCTATGGGGCTGCTCAGCCTTACTGTAAGCCCAGTGAGATACAGATTAAAGTCGGGGAGGAAGATGGAAGTGTAACGGATGTGTTCATTGTGATATACAAAAGAAGCCAACCACACAGGGCAAAGATATCCTATATTAAAAATAATACATTCTGTCTAAAAAAAGGAGTGCTACTAAATTTTAAATAGCAGATTTTTAAGGTCTGAATCATCTTGGAGCTGAATGCTCTGCTGCACTTGTTTTTTCTTTTCTAATAGTCCTACGTAAATACTCTTGTGTTTGCTTATGAAGTTAATTTAGTGCTGGTGAAAATCTTCTAGTCCTTCCTGATTAAAAATACTTTGCGTTGGCTACATAAGAAGTATGGTGTAAGCAGCTCTGGTTGTTTTCTTGCACAAGGCTTGGATGTCCTGTGTCCCAGTGAAGTGGGACTTTCTCCATTCACTTGGATGGGAATGATAATGTCAGTGAGACTCCTATTCTGCTCCAAATGATGTGGTTTTAGCTATCACCTCTACCAAAAAGTGGTTTACTAGAATCCTTTCTTATACAGCCTAGCAGTTTTAAAGGACTAGAATTAGCAAGTTGAAATATATTTCCTTCCGTGTTTGTGCTTTTGCCAATTAAAGGTAAAATAAAACTGTAAATTAAAATGTAAGGCTTGAGCGAACATTCTTTTTACACTTGAGGGAGTTGAACAAATAGCTATTTTGAACCACGGAGACCTGGTAGAAGACATTGATTTCCATACTTTAAAAGGAGTTATTATTTGTGCTCTTGCTCCTGTGTGTGAGAAGAAATAAGGAAGCTGGTGCTTCTCCAAGCTTCCCAACTGAAGTATACCATGAAGAAGTGCTGGCTCTGGTTCTTGCTGAGAGCAGGAAATATATCAGCCCAAAACCACAATATCTGGCAAAAATGAAGTTTCCTTCTTTAAAAAAAAAAAGACACCCATTTTCCCCCACTTTCTGCAGCTCTTCCCTTGTCTCTCTAGTCCTTCACTTTTCTTCCCTTGTACATGAACTCTGACTTCTGCTTCTGGCCCATAGGAAGATAAAGCTATTGATGTTCTTCAGGCTGGAATATCAAACACACAGCAGTTGTCTTGTTCATATCCCAGCCTGACAGTTTACAGCAAACTTAATTTGCCTTAAAAAATGACTGCAGCTCTCACAGAAGTGATTTGAACACGATACTCCTAGCCTGGAAAAGGGGTCTTCTTACCCCATGCAGCCTGCTTTGTTTCCTCCCATGATAGCCCACCACAATTACACAAACCACCATGGAAAGCAGGTGATCCTTTCTTCCCCTTGGGGTCACTCTGGGCGCAAAGCAGAATTCAGTCCTATGCAACAGAGTGTTGTCACCAGGACAAAAGATCATTTCCACCCTGAAGGCCACATCACAGACTCTTTCTGCTACTTCACCAAGGCCATCTCATTATTTTCTCCCCTTTATGAGCAGGGTCTCAATTGCAAGCCCATGCCCTGGGCCACCTGTACTGTGGCCAGTGTAGCCTGCTAATGGCAGCAAAGTCATACTGCACCCTTGCTCTAGTGTTTGATCCTTGCAGCCACATTGGCTTATTTCTCATTAAACAGACAATAGACGAGTGTCTGGAACCTGACAGCCGTTAATACAGACATTGTTAGATCTGCATAATCACTTAATTTTCCTTGACAACCATATTATAAATATATATGAGTCTACTGTGCCTAAGTGGTAACAATTGCTAATCAGATTTCTGCTGTTTGTCAGCACTGAAGAAAAATTCCTTGACATTTTCTAATCTCTTGATGAGATAGGAGAATACCACAACAAAACATGAAGGATGGGAAGAAGTGTAAAATTATCCAGAATGGAGAGATAGCACAGCTTCCCCACTGCTTCAATAGAGGGGAAACCATTTTATCCCACAGATAACAAGCATATCTAGAAATTGGAAGGTTTCCATTTGATCTTACCAAGTCTGTTTGAACACTTAGGATGCAGGGCTTTGTAAACCTCTGGGGACCAAAGCCAGCCAAAAACACAGAGGAAGGAGGGGAGAACAAAAAGAGTGCAGTGAATGAGGAGGAGGGATACAGGAGGCAGAGCAGTGACGTTGTCTGAAAGAAAACACTCTCACAACAGCTCTGAAAATGCCCTGGATGTTTTCTTTGACATTTGGAGTTAGCAATTTCACCTACCAATAGGTAATCAGATCAAGTCACTGCACCTTTTTCAGCTAATAATTGTAGCTGGGCAAAGGCAGCCCTCTGTGATGTCCACCTGGGAATTCTGTGCTTATTTGCTTAGCTGTTAATGTGGCAGGAAAGAGATACTGAGCTTAAAAAGTTCAAAAACAATAAAACATCCTAGAGTTTAACTGCAAAAAAAGTGACATTCTGAAGAATTTCCAGACCGATTAAAAAGCAGTCCTACACACTTGTAGACAGAGCAGCATCCTTTGAGGGGAGAGAGCCACAATGCAGCACGCTAGCCACTGTGCAATAAGAACCAAAGTTACTTTTTATTACTTTTTAAGGAGAGTATATATATTTGCCAGATAGTGCAAAGTAAATGACATAAATACAAGGAATTCTTAGAAGGTGGAATGAGATCTGCAAGGTGAAAAAAGCCTTAATTAAAAGTTAGAATTAAAGCAATAATCCTTCTTAAGAAGGAGATGTGAAAGTTAAGAGCACAATGTCTCAGGTAGAATTTGCAACTCTGCATATCCCGTAGAAGCAATTCATACATCACACCAAAAAAAATATTAAAAATAAATCATGAACAGCAAGAGGGGAGAGCAAAAGAAAAATGGTGCCCTTTCTAGGGGAGGAAGGATGACCTGGAGGATACCATGGCTGGCTTCTTGTAATTAATGTTAACCTCAATGCAGAGCACAAATTTGGCATCCCATCACGCCCCTCATTACTAGAGTACATAACCTCCTAACCTCCACCCAGGAAAATGATATCATTGCATGAATTAATCATCTGGGCAATTAATGGCAAAAGCAACCTCAGGTTTCCAGCACCGTCTCTGGCACTGGCAAGCTGGCAATGACGTAAGCTTCCCTGGGAATATGCTGGCTTTTTGCCCATTTTGGAGCCTCGCTGTTGACTCCGAGGGCAGAGGCAAACAATGTAGTCACCCAACCGGCGCTAAACACTGCAAGCGCGCGCCAGGCTGCCGCTGCTGCAGTGTCAGAGGGATGCTCCCCCTGCCGACCCCCCCGTGTGCATCTCCTGAGGAAGATGCTGGTATACTGAAACAGGCAGGTGCAAACGGCTTCCTCTGAAGCGTGGAGAGATGGACTCTCCAGGCAAGCCAAGTATCTGTCCCCTTTTTGGTAGGAGAGCCCTCTGCTCTGCACCTGGAGGCTCCACGGCCTTTTGGAGCATGTGAATAAGCAAGTTATTTAATAATTTTCCGTTTGCTGGGGCAGAGGTAGGGGGAGAGAATTTAACTTTGCCAGGGAGTTTATTTTCAGATGGCCAGGCTTGTTCTGCTTCATTTCTCAGCTCACTCTGTTGCTGTACACACCATGAAAGTTGGAGGCAAACTCTAATATGACCATGTTTTTGCTAACTTAAAGGAACTGAAGGGTGGGAAAGGGGCATGAGAAATCAAGAGACAAAAAAAAAAAAAANCTTTCAGTATGTACCGTTAGACCTCCTTTTCAGTTAGCTATTTCAGGTGAGACGGAGAGCACAGCTCCATCCTGCCAGAAGCCACAGCACATTCTCTATGGGGAATCATCAGCAAATACAAACATCCTCTGTAAGGTGGAGCCCTTTTGTACCTATGCTAAGAGTCAGGACACGTTTTCTAGCCCCTTCGGTCTCACCTGGGGCATATACACAAGCTGCAAGATGGTGGAGGTCAGGCTGAGCCCACCACCCCCAGCAGCACACCACAGAGACTTCTGCCCAGACCCTCATGGGCAGAGGGTAAGGCGAGCAGGGAGGTGCTCCCTCATGGGAATATCCAGTGTGGTTGTATTTTCCCATCTTTGGGCCATGTGAGAAAACCTGAGAAGAGAAAGGAGTTTTGGAAGTGGAAAGCTAACCCCCAGTGTAAGAGGTTTGGTGTCAGGGCAGAAGGAGGACTTATTTGAGGTTAGATCTTCCTTGGAGTGAACAGGTTGGGTTAATACAAGACGAGCCATTTTGTGTGCTACTCCTGTGGGGCTCTCCGCCTTACTGCTCTTTTCAGAGGAGCTTCTGGCTGTCGCTTTCTGAGCAAGCCGAAAAAGCAAACCTCCCTCAGCACTCACCCTAGGAGTTTGTTTCCAACTGAGATAGGACACCCACAGGTGAGCAACATTGTTGGATACTCTTTGGCTTAACAACACCTCAATTTGGAAGCTGGCTTTAAAAGACTGAGGTGATGAAGACGTGCAAAAAGCAGCTAAACCTGTGACTGCCTTACAGCAAGCTGCAGACCCTGCTCCAGCTGGTGGCTGGGCTAAGGTTCGCCAGCTCGGGTCAGCCTGCTGGTAAAGATGTAAGCTGCAGGAGTGGGACTGTAACATCATCACTACAAACAATCTTCCCTGTCTACACGTCTCAGTGGCACTTGTCACACTTGTAATCCAGCTTCCCCCACCTCCCCTGCCTGTTTAGCAGTCACTTGTTATCAGAGCAAAGGCAGTGAAACAAAATGAAGAGCAGAGGGTAATTTGCTTGATGTGCTTCTGTTCTTCCAGATAATGTTAATTCATGGTCTTTAACCTGACCCTCAGAGATGCTCAGCCTCTCTTTGCATGGTTAAAAGGGAGGCAGCAAATCTGTGGAAGCAACTCAATAGGTTATCACTTGAGCAGCCAGCAAACAGGACGGTTTGATCATCAGTTCTAGCCAGCCAGATAACCTGTCCTGATCCCCCCCAGCCTTGCTTTCCAGGTGTAGCTGGCTCAGCAGCAGACAGGATTAATCCACATCCCTACTCACTTGCACTCTCTCTCCATGTTAGAGAATCTGATTACACAGATTGCTTGTCATTTATCTCCACCTGCCATGACTAATACTCCAGTCTGACCTCTTCTTTCCCGTTTTCACATCTCACCGCAGATTCGATACATACACAGTCAGATGCACATGCACTTGCTCTTTTTTTGATTGCAAACAGCTCGCTAAGAGCTTCTGCATTTCCATTTTCAGTCAAACCAGAAAGCACTGCTGTTTTCTCCAGACTGCCCGTGAGGTAATTTCTCTCTTTTCACACCTCTCATTGCATTTATAATGCACAGGCTTCATCGGTTGCTGCTGCATCCATATAAAACACAGGCATCTCCGTACAGACCTGCATAACGAACATGCAATATTATAAAGCCCTGCAGCACATATAAAGACAAAGGCACACACTTCATGCATTGAGCAAGTGCTACCGCACACATACCTCTTCCCTCCAAACCCTGCAGGAAAACATTGCCTGCAGAGTGCTTTGCTCTAAACAAAAACACCCTTGTGGCACAGGGTCAGATTCTGGCAAGCCCCGTTCCCACTCACCCCCTTACCTTTCCTTGGTCTGCTAAGCCGGGGACCCTGGACCTGTTCGCTTTCCCTCCTGCACACAAACTGCCAGTCCCTCCTGCTTCACATTCACAGCACACTGGCAGGATTCACCGTCATCCCATTCTGCTGGATCCTTATCGCCCTATTGGCTAAAGCCAGACAGTAAATTCAATTAGGCTCCTCCTTATAACTATATTATCACAGGAACAGGATGAATAATTTAGTAAAACAACAAGGGTGTGCAGGTTCCAGTGTCACAGGCTTCATCCCCACTGGCAGGCTTTTCTCTTATCAAAGAGAGGAGAGTAAAGAAACCAGAATCTGTCACTGCTGAAAAGGAGACCTCAGATTACCCACTTGTATTCCCCATTCTGCCTCTCTTGTCCTCCTCCCCCTAAAGCCATGGCATTCCCTTTTTATTGTCATGCAACCTTCCTACAGTGCAGTATTTCCCTAGTGTATGGTCATTACCATCTCAGTGGATGCAGAGATCTCTGTCCAGGCAAAGCGATACCACACGCACGCATCTAACACTTTGCATCTTTCCTGAATGCAAGACTTGAGAAAAGAATACAACTGTTCCGCAGAAGGGAGTGACAAGACAAGCAGATCACAAGGAAATGGGAGAGTCTGCCTTGTACGACGATATCCTCTGTTCAGCAACTGCACTGTCATCCCATCAGTTCAGACACCCAAGGGATGCAAGTATGTGGTTCCTGAAAGGCTCATATGCTCATCACTCAGGGACTGTGATTTCACACACCAGCTGTGGGAGTCTGCATCCCCACACCAAAAAAAAAAAAAACCTCATAGAAGTGGCAGTTTTCCTCCAGATCAAATGACTAAGCTGTTCCTTTTCCTTTTCCTTTCTTTCCCTTTCCTTTCCCTTCCTGTCCTGAAATTTGTTGCAAGAACTAACAACACATCTCTTTCCCAAGAAGTTTTCCCCCAAAGGAACATTGTCCTTCCTCCTCAGATGAAGCCTCATTTGAAGAGTTACAGAGCACTGCAGCTTTCCCTAACAACAGGGACACCACTATCCATGTGGAACCTCAGAGCCCCTCTTAAGCCTGACGGGTTTCTTGTGGGACCAATGCTGGAAATGGAAGAGCTCAGTGGCACAACCTCACCCACCCCTGGCTCAGACCAAGCAGCCAGCAGGGCTTTTCAATAACCATTCACAGCAATATTCAAAGCTATTGCTAATACATATCCACATGCACTGTACTTAAAAACAGTCATATTGTTCCACTGTGACTTAAAATTAACAGGCAGGATGAAGAAACCATTTTTCTTCTCGTTATGGGAACCTGTCTCCCTTGGAGTCCAAGAACACCCTTTGCACTCTGCTTCCCCTGGGAGTCTTAATATTTACTCAGCAGAGTCTATATACCTCCTATCACAATAATATGAGGCTTCAATTTGCACCACAGCCCAACCTCCTTCACGCAGCTCTTTCACCAGCTCTCATTTCTGGCTCATCTGCCAGGACAGGCTGGCTGGACAGCCCTCAGCTCTGCCTCTAGAGGCAGCACGGACAGGAGGTTGAATTCTCAGCCTCCATGAAGTCAAGCCCACGTACCAGCATAGCTACAAAGGCAGCTGTGACAACACACAGTTATTGCCACCTAAACTGTTGGGCTGTCTACCTCTCATACCCTGGTGCAGGATGGGGAGTCGTGCTGCCTTAGCCAGAAGAATAGCACTCAGGAATGGCAGATGCTTTTGCCTTTCCCCCCAAGTTCAAGATGATCTAAGGGAAGCAAAAGTAAGAGTCTTGGCCAAGATTTTCTTTTCTTCTTTTCTGGTTATAAAATTATCTTCCACAGAAAGGGACAAAACTGCCTTTCTGCTCCTGAATATGTTTTACTTTCGAAGAATGGCAGCTGCTCTTTTCTCCCCCTCTTTCCCTTGCAGCCTTCCAAACTTTTAAGAGCTTTTGTGCTAAATGAAATCTTGAATTATGCACTCGGTGATAGCTTCAGAGCAATTAAATTAAGCCATGTGGCAAGTTGCCCAATGTCACTACTAAAACTAAGGGTGTTTTAGTATCATTTATTGAACAGTTTTTACATGATGCTTACTTAAATCACAAAAAGAGAGCAAATTAGGCTGTTGCCATGGCAACCAGGGAATCTGCTCAAAATTCAGGAGATGCTCGGGAGGGGGAAAGCTCTTCAGTGGAAAGCTCTGAATCACGAATATGGCCCTTGGTTATCAAATCCCTTTCAAGTTAATTCTTAGCATCAAAGCCTCCCTGACAAAGGGTTTAACAACTGGGAGCAAAGCTTTGGCTAAAGAGGGCACAAGCCAACTCTGCCAGCACTACTGTGAACTTGGTTCTGGTGAGAGGTGCTCAGCTGAGAGCCCCACAGAGCAGCCACAGCAGCGGCAGCAGCAGCGCACGAACAGGCAGGAGGCAGGGTGGGAGAAATGACATGAGGCTTCACTGTGGACAAGCACTGCATAGAAAAGGCAGATCAGAACATTCACAGAGAAGGTGGGGAGGGAGAGAAGGAAGCAGGGCTCCAGCTGCAGCCTGTGGAAAACATCCGAAAACTGGGGGAAGCTGAGCGAAGTCTTCTACCAATTCCATGAAGTGAATTAAAGCAAATTTGAGAACAAAATGGCAAGACAAAAAGCAGGATGAATCATGTCAGAAGAAGGTGACAGGCTGAGAAAATGGAAGAGGGTTCTAGAGATTTTTGCAGGAGTTAAATCCTTAGTATGGTTGTTGAACGGTTTCCATCAAAGCTGGTTCTCTGTATAACTTCTTTTCAGCTGAACGTTTTTTCTATTGCAAGACTTCTAAGAAAGTCACTATTTTAGGAGAAATTTTGAAGTGAAGTCTTTTGGGTCTCAATTGCAATAGCTGAAGTATTTTTGGATGAAAACAGAAAACTTTTTGTTTAGGAAAAAAGCTTTGTAGTTTACCTGGAAGATCTCTCTGTTCTTGTAATTATTTTTGATAGATTTCTTGCCATTGGAAGTTTTCATGTGTTCCTTTTAAATGACGCTTCACTGGGAGCAAGCCCCTTTTGTAGGATAGAGACAATAAATGGGAGAGTACTCAAAGTTAGAGAAAAAGAACTTCTTACTACAGAAGTGGGATACTTGCCAAGGTAGAAGCATACATAGTGTAGGGATCCAAATGTTCAAGAATTTATTAAAAAAATCATTAATAACATGTATTAATTATCAAGATATAAGAACCCCCTTATCTGACATCCTGTTTACCCTTTGAGTCCCAAGATTGATTGGCAGTCTGCCTTATGCTGAATGCTGTGGCAATGTTTCAGCACCTTGTGTTGGAGAAGTTGATCTTTTGATGGAGTTGTCTTCCTAGTGTCTGGGTGACACTTTTATAGGTTGCTAATGTAACCTTCGATTGGTTGGACCTGAATATAAAACAGGACTTGAATCGGCTATCTACTTGCAAATGAGTCTGGTTCTTTCTTTCTTTCTCTCTCTCTCTTTCTTTTTCTTTCTTTTTCTTTCCTTCCCCCCCCTCCTAGCTAATAGTCATTAGCTAATGACATTGTAGCAGCAGGACTAGGTCAGACTGCACACAAGCCATGGAGGCTTGTTTTGAACCCACAACATGTGGCAGAGATCAGAGGTTGGAGTGAGCATTTTTTCATGCTGAATATATTGTGACAGCCTCTTTAACAGCTGTCAGCTTGGCAAACATGCTCTTGGGATGGTATAACAACAGCAGAGGCATTCAAATGGCAGGTTCCACAGAAATAAATCTGAGAAATAGCAAGGCAGGAATGGGCTCCTTGGCAGTGTCTGGGAAGTGGTCACGGCACCGAGCCTGACAGAGTTCAGGAAGTGTTTGGACAACGCTCTCAGACACATGGTCTGATTTTGGGTTGCCCTTTAGGGACCTAGGAGTTGGACTCGATGATCCTTGTGGGTCCCTTCTAACTTGAGATATTCTATGATTCTATGCCATTTTCTGAAGTGAGATGCCTTTGAGACAAGCTGCATTTTACCTAGTCAGATCAAGGCACTATGCTGGGGATTCAATGCTACTGCTTACATGTATGGTGGTCTCCATAAGAAGCATATTACCATACCACTGAAAATATATTTCGGTGTCCCACACATGCTCCTAATTAGAAGAATTTTTCATTCTTCAGCAATAATGACTTGAGATTTTAGTAAACTTTTCAAGACATTCCAACTATCATTTCTTAATCTAGGAAGAAAACAATAACTATTTATACCATACTTTACTTACATTAGCAACATATTTCTATAACAAGTTTATTGGTTGCAGTGACTTCTTGCCAACTCAAACATCATAGTAATGTGGTGTCTTAAAAAGATGTATTTTATCCAACTATGTTTTTCTGATGCAAGAAAACATAAATATAATATTAAATATATATATATATATATATTTGAGCAAGAATCTCTTTAGTACTAATCAGCTTTGAAAATACAAGTATACTGCTGCTTCACCAGATCACCTGCCATATTTTGCAAAACACTGTTTCTAGGCTGTGGAAGACTCCAAGGTGACAAGAATATTCTTGTTTACTCCTGGGACAGTTTTTCACCTCCTAAACTTTAGAAGAAAGAGAGACATACCCTAATCCCATGTCGGCATAGGCAATATCCCAAATGTTATGGCACTCATTTAGGATAAAGGAAGCAGAGGGCCCAAACCTGAACAAGGCAAACGGGATACTCATCTCTGGGTCCTCCCAGGGCAAGAAGTTACTACACCAAGAGCTTCTCAGTTATTCAGAAGAGAGACTACCATTATACCTCCTGTACAAATTATTCCACTATATAGAGACTCCAATATCATTGGGTCAAAGACTGAATACACGACTGATGGTCAAGACACCCATTAGAAAATGAGATTCACGTCAGTAGACTGTAATTCACAAAGCACAGCTTTGACTTCTTTCTCTCACATCCCTGTTGCCTCTAAGATTATTTTCATCCAAACTGCAAATCCTATAGTGGACATATGGAACTGGAGCTGGCAACTTGTGCCTTTGTTTCTTTGCTTTCTTGAATTGGAAAAAACTACTTCATCTTCCAGAGTTTATAGTGCTTTTGACAACCAGGGAGAACATCTGGTACAAAATCTGAGGCTGAACATCACATTCAGAAGGGAAGACTGAGCTGAATTCTTCTGTAGCTTCTTTAAGCCAAGGGATGCTGCTCAATTGCATGGTGCATTCAAGAAGAAATTGCATATTCACATTCAAGAAGAATAGTTCTTGCAATGCCAAAGGGTTCATATTAGGGCAAAACTCATATAAAGTTAAAGTAGGATCACCATCCTCACCTCTAGCAGACAATTATCTAAAAAGTACCAACGTGGAGGAAAAGTGCCATAGCAATGGAGTAGCTCAGGAGAACCAAGAGCTGATTCGGCCAATTGGTTTGCTACGGAGAACGTTTCTTCAGGTGCCTCCATGCTCTCACATCCTCCTCCTCCCTCCACTGGTTGCCAAGCAACTACAAAAAGGACCAGAGAGCATGATGGAGACCACCCCCAGGGCACTCCGTGGGTTTTCTTTTCTAGAAAGTCCTCAAGGACAAAGTGGCCTTGGCCTCAGAGGCAATTGTCTCGCCATGAAATGACTCTTTGCATGAAGACTGGTTGCGGGGCAAGTGGATAATAACCAAAAGAAATTCTTTCACTGACTCTAGGCTTGCTTCTGAGCTTTCCTGGGGCTCGGCTGTTCTCCATCAATTCAGCAGATCAATAATTTAAGGAGCTCAAGCATAGGAATCACCAGCCTGTACAGCAGGAGATCTCACAATACCAGATACCCCAAATAAGTGTTGTGATGTCTCTGAGGATCACTGCTGTAGCTGGCCACAGCCATGTGTTTACAACACTGATTAAAGATTGTCCCCCATGGAACAAGTGCAAAAGACATGTAAAAATTTTCACCAGAAATCTGTTTGCTAATAAAAGCTTGGGTATTTTTGGATAAGGGGTATGTAAGATCAGCCACTAGAAAGTGAAATGGAAAGCCCTGTACTGCCTCCATGAAGTCCCTTGGCCAACTGGGTGTGGGAGAGGCTGTCTCATTCTCCCAGGTCTACCGAGGTTCCCATCCTCAGGATTTACATTGATGGATAAACCTCAGTATATGAACGAAAGAAACCGGGATCTGTTGTTTGGAGCTGCAGAGTACCAACACACTGAAATGACATCATTAGTATTTCAAAACTGAATTTAGCTTACAAAATCATGACATCAACTAAACACAGGTACAAAGTCAAGTAAAAAATGCCTGGAAAGGTAGACACACCTGTGATTTTTCTTTCAAAACCTGCTTGATTTTCAAAATCTCGCTTTGTGCAGGACTGAACCTAACAAGAAAGAGAAGAAAAGGAAAGAAGACATGAATGCACAAACTTTCTGTTTCAACAACTTTAATATTACTTTTTGTTTCCTGTAATCACACTGGATTCTTGATGCACTTCAGTATTTCATGCATATTTTTGAGACCTATTGCTTTTAGCCCTACTTTCATATATCATACCAAAAAAAACCATTTTTTTCTAAGAGATGTTTTCCATTTTTATTATCTATTGTTGTGCCTAAAATGATAATGGCTGTACCCTGAGGTCATTCAACCCAATAGCATTCACTGCAGACTCTGAAGCTGTGTAGTTTCAGACCATATCTTCTTTACTGTATATCACAAATGTCTTGGGAATTAGGGAACAATTGTCACACTTTCCCTAAATATTCTCCTTCCCCCCCTGCCCTTCTGAGTAGCCACTTGCTATTTCTGTATAGCCCACACAAAATGAATTACTTCTGGTCTAAATGACCCAGTCAGAACTGGACCCGGATGTTATCCCTAGCTGAAAGGAGAAATGCTTTTGCTTCCCCCCATATATCTACCCAGCGAAATGAACTTTTGTTTTGCTAGCAAGGAGATATTTCATGACTGCAAAGCTTCTACTCCAACTCCTGCTGTTTTTGTTTGAGCTTTGCTTAAACAACTGCCTCCAGCCTTCAAGTTTGCAGCTTACATTAGCCATAGGAAACTGATTTCTCCTTGGGTTCTCCAGCACTACAATACAGGTAGCTGATTTTTGTCCCTGATACTTTTTTCTGGCACATCCAAGGTTCCACTGTCCCCTAAGGTCACAGTTTGGCTTGCTGCCTTTTCCACTGAGGTTTGAAGCACAAAGCAGTACTCCATTATAAAAATCTCAATAGTACCTTTGCACTTATTTGAGCAGAAAATTGAAGTTTAGAGTGATTAAGCAAAGGAAACTAGGATTTAGGAATAAGTTTTTTTGCTAAGCTGTCTCCTTCCTCCTTTTAAACACCTCTTAAATTTGGCACCTAGGGGTAAAAAACAAAACAGACACTCTGATTAACTGCTTAGTTCTTTTTTTTTTTTTAAATGTCAAGGTGCACCTGCTATTATGGGAAGGGTATTGATGAAATTATGAATTCTGGCAACTAAACCTCACTATTTTTTTAAATGGTCTATCCCTCTACTAGCTCTAGAATTTAGAGTAAGGAAATAACATGTGGAAGGCTTTCCTTGAAAGAATTAGATAGGTTGGATGGCGGGACACATTTTTCTGCATAAAGCAAAGATCTCAACTATGTACACTCGTGCAGCAACTGCTGCTTGCAGCATCAGCAATGGCAGCTCAGATGGGCTCTGGAGAGAGGCATGTTTGACATTATCACAAAATGCAGGACATAGCAAGGGGCAGGCTGAGGTGGGGGGAACAAGGAAGGGGCAGAAGGGGAGGGGTGTGTGGGAGGAAAGGAAGTGGAGAACCAGGAGGGTTGGGGGCAATGTAGAAGGACCCTGGTGTAGCCATGCAGGCTCTTTAGGGGGAGAAGAAAGGTGAGGGAATAAATTCTTTCAAGACTGCACACATCCTAGGGGAGCTTTTCAAATAGCACTCCACAGTGTGCAAGTAACTACTGTATTTCAATGCAGCTCACTTCCCAGGGACATAGGAATCAAATGAGAAACTACTCGCAAGGCTGTAAAATGAAACCACAGAAAACATTAACAGAAAAGTCATGGTTTAATTTAAAACTACTCATTGACTGATAAGAGAGCCAAAATACAAACATGTTCCCTAACATTGTTGGCTAAATGCCTTTCTCAAAACACGTTAAAGGAAAAGGAGACTGCAGCAGCAGGCTGGAGCGAAACTGCGAGAAAACAAGGTGTCTGCTCCAGCTCCCGACAGAATTGCAAGGACTGAATGGCACACTAGGACAACATAGGTATTGACCACCATTTCCACTTGGTACCTCTCTTATCTCCTCTGGTGCCTCATAAATAATGTGACTTCAGGAAAACTTAGAAAATAGCCTGTTCTTCTCTGTGGATAATTTTCTGGGACCAAATAAGTCAGAGTAAACCTAACACTTCTCAGGGCACGTCCGCATGGTGCAATACAGCACCATGGGAGGGTGCCTACAGCAGATCAGGTCTGTATCCAGTCCCAGGTGCATTGTGTGAGGGGCAGGCTCAGCCCGTTTAGGCCAAGGAGCACACTGATGGTGCTCAGCTCTCCCTGGTCCCAGTGCTACTGCTGTAGCCCCAGCTCCGGTGTCCTGCAGCACGTTGCCTTAAGTACACTTTTACATTCCCCTAAAGCGGCATCTCTGTCTAGGGGCTGTTGTACAGATTAAGGTTGTTTACAGCCTTAACGATAACAAATGCGATATTTTATGTTTATAAAGCAGGTGGGTGTTAGGCAATGACACCCCATCAGTTTTCACTGGTTTTCTCTGGTACTGTCCTGCAAATGTGCTTAAGCAAAAACACATGCTAATCTTGTCTCATGAACAGCCAGGAGAACGCCTTCATATCTACAGCTCAAACACTGCACTGATCTCTACAATAAGGTCTTCATTTCCTATTTTTTCTACTTCTGCTGCTATCTGAATGACTGCCTGCCTGAACAACACAATCTTTTACCAAAAGATGGATGTCTTTCCCATTTTCATGGGTTTTAAATTTATATATATATCCAGTATAGTTCTCTCTCCAATTCCTAATGTTTTGAATGAGCATATCTAGATAGTTTCAGGTTTCCTATACCTTCCAAACCCTGTACGTTTCCCCAGATGCCCTCAGATATCTTAGTCAAATGCTCTTTTCCACATAAGCTTCTATTTCCTTCACTGGTTCAGTGGGTACCCCTTCAGCTCAGCTCCTGAGCAGGCACTGGAAGACCCCACCAAGGAAAGATGAGAAAGCCCCAGATGCCATAGCACCTGCCCTTTCCTTGTGCAACCTCTGCCCATTCCATTATTCAAAGCTGGACTTAGAGCAGAAGTTCAAAAACACCTTGCAATACCTTAGCAACTACATGCTAAGCACTACATGCTAAGCACTCTGAGAGGTTTATATTTTCTGAAAAGAGCTGCAACAATTTACTTGTGCTGGGGCTTCTTCTCCATACATATTTATGGGGTCTGTTTACTCAAATAAAGCAATGTGTGAAATTCAACAGACACAGAACCTCACAGAGAAGTCTTCTGTCTGCTTTAATTAAAGAGAGAAGGAAAACACCCAAAGATTCTTTACTGCAGTGAAGTTAAAATGATCAAGAGGAACCACTGTGGGTGGATGAAGCTTCTACAATTTAATGACTTGTGACATGTCTTTAAGTCCTCCAGGCTTTCAAACGATTATGATACAAGGAAGTTCACTGTGGTCACTAGGCAGGCAGATACTGCCCCAAATTATGTACTGCCAGTTGTTGAAAAGGAAAAAACAAAACAAAACAAAACACCTTCTGCTTCAAGGAAAGGGAGAAAAACAACACACTCTTTTTGGAGTTTATAGAAATGTACAATACCCAGGATGCTGAGTATAAGGGCAGAGCAGCCCTTACCCTGAGTTAAAGCTTTCTGGTTTCAAGCAAGAAAAACACAGATATTGGGAACATCAGTTAGGAAAAATTAAAAAAAAAAAAAAAAAGTCTACCAGTGCAAAAGAGAGGGATGAATATGCAAGTGGAACCACCACACTTTCCATGTCCCTTTCTGTTATGTTTGGGTTGAGGGTTGATTTGCCTACAGTATTGAAAGCTCCTTTTTAATGAGTTGTGTGAAACCTGGCAGACACATAGCCTCTTTGAACAATGAGTTTCCTGAATTAATGAAAGAGGAAAGAAATTAAAGAATTAATTTATTACAACTCATTAATTACTGTATGAAGTAAAAGTTCAAATAATCAGCAGGAACCACAGGGGTGAGGTAAAGGTGAGAACAGATAAAATACATGCATTCAGCTTTGGTGATGTGCAAAAAATGGCCCCTGTTACTAGTAAACAACAACATCAAAAATACAGCTGGGGTTTGTTATTGCAGAATAAAGGGGTTATATCAAGGGAACTTCTGGAAGTCTTTTCTCTTGATAAACAACTGCTCCAACCTTACTCAGAGAGAGCAAGATCAGAAATAGAAATCAACCATAGCTAACAAGAGTGAGTGGATAGGTATACAGGATTGCACAGCTTGTTTTGAGACAGATATATTACACGTTGAAAAGGCAGCTATAGACCTGGAGGAAAGTTTTGCCACAAGAAGGGATAAAAATGCGCACGCACACACACACACACAAAAAGCGATGCAACATTTTTCCCCCTGAAATATGGCTTTAAAACTGTATGTTGTAAAAATGTGTGTCTGTGGAATGGGAGGGGAAGGGGTGTTAAAAAGTTATAGAAATGACATGACTGAGGGAAGAAGTATGTTTATCTTTATTGATAGAATGGGAAAAACTGTTACTACAGGACAAAATGTGAATATATCCATCTGCATGCACGTGCATGCAAGAACAGAGTTCTTTTGCAGTGCATATTGGAATACCTCCTATAGGCAAAGCAGCTGGAAACACCATCCTGCACACCAGTGTCCTAGTGTTCTTCCCTCTGACATGTCCAATCAAATCAAAACATCTCCACTCAAATGATACCAACAATCTTATCCAGAGTGTAACATTTTCAGTCTTGCATCTACTGCCTATTGCCACATCTGAGACTAGAACACAGTATTGCACAGTATTGCCACATCTGTATGATGTACGACATACAATGTCACTGACCAGACTTGGCAGCTGTACTGATGCCCTGACCTTGCTGATGACCAGGAAGAAGAGACTCAGTGCTATCTTCCAGGTCTTGATTTGAAGCTTGACTGGAAAGCAACCACAATGCTGAATATGGGGAATAAAACGAAAGGCCATAAACTTGCTGGATTAGCTACCCTGAAGAATCTCAAGGAGCCAAATGCTGGGACATCAACTGCCTTCTCTAGTTACCTATAAAAAGGTCTATAAATGTTTTCACAAGAAGTGTGAGATGAATATCTGTCTTACTTGTGGATCTAGATTTCCTCTAAAGAAGTATGGCTTTACAATCAGTAAGAGATGTGGGTGATAAAGATTCTCCATTTATAATTGTAAACCTACAGAACATGAACTAGAGCTACAGGTGGAGGCTTAGATTTCCTGCAGTGCTGCTAACACTTCCCTCTTGTGCGAGCAGCCGATGTTAGATAGAAAGTCATGCTGTGGCAGGTATTTGTTTCTGGATGTCCCACGAGGCCATATGCAGTGCAAATCAATTGCTCTACGAAATAAAGTATGATACGAGGCTGTTAACTGCAAAAGGAAATAGATCAACTAAATGCAAGACTGAGATACTCAGAGGATAGAAACAAGGCTCTTCGAGAGCACGTTTGCTCTGAAGGGGACCATGTCTTCAGTCCTGCTGCTCAGCCAATGCAGAACACCTCAAAGATCACACACAAGTCACAAGCTGTGGCAATCGCTTAAAGGGATCCAGGCAGGGCTGGCCCAGGCACATTTGCAAGGATGGTGTTTGCTGGAACGTGAGTGCTGCTCCCTCCCCTCTCAGCTCTCCCACTACAAGCACTGCTGGCTGTTTTGTGAGCAGCCTCATTCATTGCATGCTGCACTTGCTTAAGGCTGGAAATCCATCTCCCCGCTTCTCCCTCCTCCCAGCCTGCCGCTAGTTTCGACGGGATATTTTCACCCCTCAATAGCCTGGCTTCCAGCTTCTCTCTTTTCCTGAACTGGGCCTGTTTCTTACTCCTAATTATTCATGCAGGAGAGCAGATGGCAGGGGGAGTGGATTTCTCACTCACTGGGAGTGTGCTAGCTTATACAGACACTAGGTTTTGACACACAAAGGGGGAATAATGCCAACTGCAGAAGAAAGCAAGATATTCCAAAGCACTGCTCCTAGCTTTGCCTATTCTCTGTTCTTCCATTCAGGCACAACATATTTTGGGCAACACCGTTCACTTCTCAGCGTGTATTTATGCCAGTTGCATCACATCATGCTTTTTCCTTCTCTCATTTTAAATTTTTAATAAGGCTGTGAAAACAATTCACAGCATATCGTTTATCAAAATGAATGTAGCTTTTTCATCTCAAGAAACAGCTGCAGTTCATTGCAGTCCCAGACATTTGGGAGCAACATTTTCAAGTCAGTAGTCCTCTGTAAATCTTCTGCATTCAGACAGTGTGGGTCAGTTGTGATGAGAGAAGTGGGACATGAGCAGGATCTTTCTGACTGCATGGAGGACATTTGTAAGCACGCCTTGCTTGCATGCTGTACTGGGACACTCACCAACCATCTCTACACCTGGTTCAGTGATGAGAGCATTGCTTGGACCATTCCCAATAGGCAGCCTGTACAAGGCATGCTGTTCTGGAGTCCAGGAGTATTTGTTATCACAGAAATAGGCCACTCCATGCCAGTTGGCCTCGGTGCCCAGGGGCACACCTGGGCATGTATAATTTATCAGACTGAATGTAGCTGTGCTACAAGTACCCACACAAGCCTTTCAGCTTTGCTGGAGCAAGCGACATTTTATTAGTGCACGGAAATATTGGCTCTCAAATGTGGCTGCAATAATTTATTGGTAAAGCTTCTGTCACAGTTATTACCATCACCAAAATAATAGCACTAAAATGCAAATAAGAATACATGCACACTTACTAGCCCTTTCAGTCTGACAAGTTCTAGCTGATAATCCATGGCTAGGGACTTTATCAGCAAAGCTACTACTGCAGCATCATTAACAAAGAACAGAAATGCTTTACATGAAGTCTTTCAATCAAAATTTTGCCTAGCCGGTTCTCTAGCAATAACAAAGCACTGTCACCTTTTGATTTATGGTGACATTGAATGGGTACCCCGAGAACAGCACAGAGAAAGAAGTCATTGGTAAAGGCCACTGGGGTCTGTCCTATTTTAATTGAAGCAACAATGCTGTCTTTGACTGCTACACAAGTACTGCCAGACTTTCAGATTTTTTTTTGCTGTTTTTCAGAAAGCCTGAACTGAAATGACCTTGCAGAAAACTAAATGCAACTGAAAACAGCTATTCAGAATGAATGGACAAGTCAACCAAGTTCAGATTTTAATCTGTGGCTTCAAAAGCTCCTCTCTTAAGCTATAAATTAAGGTAACTGAGTCGTAAATCAGTGGAGTTGCAGTAGGGAAAAGCTGGTGAGAGAAGAGAAATCAGACCTGTCTGATGTTTAGCAGACTGAAGCAAAAGCTCTATTTCAATTTTATGTGAGGAGAATGAGCAGCAAAAGCCAATGGGCTTCTAAGCAGCAATCCACCAGTTTATCAAGACAAGTCTCACAGGGAAAAAGCCAGCAAAGAGAAATGAGGGAAGAAAAAAAAGCACAAAAAAACCCCACATGACAAAATAATTTAAGGTGCTGTCTTCAGACATCAGAACCCATATAATTAAATCTTCTACTAATGCAAATGTGACTTTGCTTCTATTTGTCATCAGTGATGCTAGAATGTTAAGGTAACACAGACAAAGGAAACCTAAGAAATATGTTTTCATTATATGTCTTGCAGATAAAAGGTCCGAGAAGAAAAAGGAAGAATTACAACATCCCCCAGTTCCATCATATGTAACATGCAGTGCACATACCCCACTTCTGGTATGGTTTCATCATCACCACAAAAATTAGACTACTGTGGCTATCATGCATCTACTAATCCCTACCATGGGATTGGGTCCCTCCCATGCTTAACTGAGAGGTGGCTTTTTGCCATGAAACCAGCCAGCAACTCTCCTTTTCATGCTACAGCATAAGCAGTGTATTCAAAGAAGGAAGTTGTAGGAAAGGCAAACCAAATAATCTTTCAAGATTCAACAGGGAAGCATGAACTTGGCTCAGTCAGGTTTCAGTCTATAAGTCATACAACAATTAATCGATTTATCAGCAGTTCAATATCCTGAGGCCAATGTTGTGTGATGGATTCTTAACCTCTTGGGACTTGTGCCCTTCTAGCCCAGCTGAAGTTGAGACTTGGCCAAACACTTCAGAGTGCAACAGTGTTTTGTTGGGTTGGGAATTTAGCCATTGGATCATGAAAAGAATTTTTATTTATTTTTGTGCAGTGCTATTGTTTGCACAAAACCTGGAAACATGTAAGGCTATTTACTGCAAGAAAGATGTGCTAGAATATCAACAGCCTTCAGGAGGCTCCTCTGAGCAGTTTTAGTTGTGCTTGCAGAGCAGTGCCTTGGGAAACCATTCCAAGTCACTTGCCCCAGGTTATTCCAAGTATTCAAGACCTGTCACATTAGTACCCAAATCAATGCTCTCTCGTCCTATTAGTATTTGTAATTTGTAATACTAGTATGCTTTTCTTAACTCTGTATGTCCTTAGTATGCAGTCCATAGCTGTGTTTTCTCTTACAGTGCTCTCCAGGACAGCACATTCAAGTCCAACTTACTGTGTTACACACCTCTGGACACAAGATGAACTGCTGGTGAATTCTTCTGCCAGAAAACTTGTTTGCCTATAGTTTTCCCTGTAGAGAGATGACAGATTCTTTCTCTCTGTATGAATGATGTTAAGTAAGTATGCAACATTTGAGTCTGATCTTGTTTTCCATAGCAGGGAAAAAAATTTTCAGGAAGCCTATGCTCAGGTTAGCTGCCAGCACTGTAAGTTGCATATTTGTCTTGTTAGAGATTGGCTGTAAGAGAAACAACCTTCTGGGCAACTCCATCCCACCCCCTTCCTGTACTTTATAACTTGGATCTCCTCCTCCCCCAGTCCCAACCATTGCTGACTCACAGGCAGGTTTTTTCTTTTTTTTTTTTTTTTCCTTTTTCCAATTTGCTGTAATTGATTTATGCTGAGGTTCTATTGACCTGTTGAAGATGTGTGCATAGGGAAATTTCTTGACAGGTCTGAGACCACAGGTCTCCACCTGTTGGTGAGTGAGCATGGGGAAGTTTGAGAGACAGAGGTACTGGGCCAAATCTCAATTATTTTTTACTGAACCACCATCTCTCCTGTCAGCCGCACCACCACTCTTTACATCGTCTAGCATTTCAATGGCCACATGAAATCATGATAGTTCCTATTTCTCTCAAGCCCTCAAGACAGACAAGAGGAAGAAAAAAAAAAAAAGAAGCAAAGCAGAATCAAGTAGAACAACAGGCGGGCTAAGCCTGTTATCTGCAGTGGTACAGATGTTTAATCCAGTGAATTAATGAATCTAGTTCTTGCAGCCCAAGCTTCTGGTTAATCTCCCCTTTTTTTTTTTTTTTTTTTTTTTTTTACATATATATATTTTTCAAAGTACTGTAGTTCTTTTCCTTGGGCATTAAACTGCTGTTCCACCCACGGTTCACCACGAACAGAGCATTTTCCTTTCCTTAGGCATTATGCCCCCCCCCCTCTTCAGGCAGCAGAGCCCGCTGGAAGCCACACAACCCTGAGCACAGCCACATCAGTTCTCAGCCACTGTTTCCTGACATGTTAAAATAGTTTAAAGGTTACCAAATATTTACCCTGGGTTGCAGCAATGCCTGGTCATGCTTTATTAGGTCTCATTACTGGCTAAAAAAACAGATAGATTGTTTGTCATGAACCAACTCACATTGTCCAACCAACCAGCCTCCTGCCTGATTTCAAACTCTCTGCTTCCGGGCATTATTCTGAAAGGGCCAGCACTTCACTATACTCCTCAAATCTTTGGATTAACTTCGTAGCATGGATGCAGCCAAGGTTGGGCTGAGCAGAATGCACAAAATGCTTGCTTCTCTTTGTATCACACAAAGCTCTCCCGTTAACAGTTCCTGCAATGCAATGTCATTTTGACATTCAGCATGAGAATTGTTTGTGAAAACAGATAAGTCCTTTTATTTGGAGTGCTTCCAGCATGCAAGAAGAGGGATTTGATAAAATTGGAGGTCAGCTGTGGTTCAGAAAGCAGCTTTGACACACACCTAAATGCCTGCAGGATATCCATTCTCTGGCTATACAAGCTAGATTGCATCCAATGTTAGAAAAAGGAAAAAATGTGTGGGTGTAATAAGGCAATTGTAAATGGGGTATGCAAATATAGCAGACACTTACATGCTTGTTCGGGAAATTTTTGTATGCAGAAATAATGAGGCCCAACAGAGTTAATGCAAAAGAAACATACTAAGCCTGTTTCATTAGTTTCCAGAGATGGTCCCATTCTAATGGGAGCAACGTTGATGCTGATCAGTATACATTGCGCTGGATTATTCCCCTCCCCCACCTCTGAGATTTGTTCTGTCACCCAATAAATTTAATCTTCATTATTGTGACTTAGAGGCTAAAGGCATTGTATTGGTCTGGCAGCACAGGGTCTCATGAATGTGGGGACTTGTCTCAGTGTGAGCTGATTTAGATTGTTCTAGCAATAATTGAACTGTTGCTTAATGTTGTTTTGTTTTCACTTTAGAGTGGTATCAAGTAGATTTTCTGTGTGGACTGCCCCTTACAGCAGAACAGCACGTGGTGTGGAAGAGCACAGACACAGGATGATGCCAGAGGCCCCAGACTGTAAACACAAATTGTGATGACTAGGGAATTGCAGCTATAGAAATGGAAGATTTTATTGTTCAGGTAAGAGCAGTTTTATAGATAATAATAGAACAACTGAGCAACTAGGAACCAACAAAAAGATAGCATACAAGTAGATGGATAAAATGAAAAAAAAGAAATCCAAGAGGAAGAGCCTAAGAAAGCAATAGTCATCAACACCATACACCTACCAGCAAAAGAAGAGGAATAAATCTTCACTATAAACAGCATTGTCCTCCTTGGGAAGGCCTCAGGACACTGGCAGATCATCAGACCCTTCCTCTTACACACACACACACACACACGATTTTTATATATAACAATTTCAGCTGTGTTAATGAGGCTTTTCTGTATTAGCTTGGATTATGAGCGTATAGCATTGCAGCAAGGCTAACAGCTAGGACAGATCGACTGTTAAAACAATAAATCATTGCCATTCTTGCCTGCAGCTCATCATAGACCTTTTCTGGTGTGGAGGCCTAGCAGAAAGCAGACAGACTGAAGATGGTTGTAAGGTTTCTTCCCATGATACTGGAGCTGCAGCACACTGACCAGCTTGGACTCTCAAAGATACAAGGAACAGATGTCTGACTTTATATTTTGTTTCCTAGGATCTTCCACAGCTGACTTAGACATACACCACAGGATCTAGCAGTTTTCTACCTTATTCCAAGGAAGGAGCTTTGTTCTTATTTGTAAATAATGCAGACATTTTCATGAACACCAGATAATCTTCAGTTAATTGATATCCTAGTTCTGGGGCTTCTGTGAACTTTTAAATCACAATTCAGACCAAATTGAAGTATGTTAACCCTTTCCCTTGGAATTATCTAACAACCCCTCCTGACTTGATGTTATCAGCTATATCAAGTGAGCAGTGATTCTGAAGAAATAATGGTAGAAACATTATGAAAACAAACACTTAACCTGGAACTTAATCAGCAATGAATCTCTAGCTGGCCTACTATAATCTTTTTCTTTCTTTTCTTTCTTTTTTTTTTTTTTTTTCCCTCGAAGACAAAAAGAGCAGGACGAAAAATTACAGCCCATGCTAAAAGAAATCCCCACCCTATCCACAAGACCAGAAACCATAAAAAAAAACACCACCACCACCAAAATCTTTCTACTTCTTCCTGGTAACAGCCTTAAATTTGATTCTAAGTTGTTCCTGAATTTTCAAACGGTATGACAAAATATTAGGAACTTGGAGTTTATTTCTGAACAACAGAAATTTAGGGGGAAGTCTGTATAGAAATAACAGTGCTGTATTAAAACTAAACTAAACTCTCAGAATAGTTTCAATGTACAAAGTTTTTCAGTCTTGTGATTAGGAACATTTGAAATATCAACCCTTTCATTTTCCTTTGTCAGAATGAAAGATGTCATTTCTGATCAAAAGAATTCAGCTTCTCTGATTTGAAGACTTTCAGGGAGTGTTTTTCCTTTGCTATGGTTCTGTCTCCACTGACCAGAGGAGAAGCCAACTTTGAAACATTTAAACTTTCCAGGGATGAAAGCTCTATTTCTGGACCAACTCTGTTGAATACAGCATGTGCAACTCAGTCTTTGTGGCAGTAAAGAGCTTTGAAACCACCTCTAGACACACAGAATGACGTGAGCCCAATTCTGTTCTTCAGTCATGGAGTTTAACACCACATGGGGCTGACACCAAACAGAGAATTTACATCACAGATGACAAGATGGTTGCTACCGCTATCAACTCCATCCGGCCACCAGCTCTTGAGTCTGAACCTGCCTAACACCAGAACAGCTCCAGTTTATAGCTGTTAGAACTGAAAGGATGTATTTTTCATGTCAGCAGAACAGAACAATTGGTATTTTTTCCAGAGCAGATATTACAGCCTGAAGCCTGCTGCCTTCAGTTCTGACATGCCATTCAGAGAGTCTCTGTTGCTGGGTGCCAGATGTCTAATGCACGACCCAGGAAAGAACTGGAAAGCGGACTAGCAGCTGATGTGCATGTAGTATGTTGATATTCTGCAGCATGCTGATTTTTCTAACAATGCCTTAAAGATGATATAACATGCCTAACTGTTTGTTCACTGAAAATGCTAAGATTTAGCCAAGTATTCACATGTGCACAGTGATGGGAAGTACACAAATTGAATAACAAGTTCTACAGATAGTTCAGTCAGTCTAAAATATTTAACACATTTAGGTTTGGAAATAGACACAGGCAATATTATAAGAAAGGAGGACAGTCATCTTCTGCCCTTTTTCTCCTTCACAGGTAGGGACACTTTGAAGGTTTCTCATTACAGGGCTGCCCCGGTCAGGGAGACTTACAGAACTCTATAGGCTTGGCTGTGCACTACTGAATGGTAAATCAAAGCCATGGCACTGTGTCTGAAGTGAAGGCATATTTCAGGTCTGTCAGTGATATTTTCTGATACACTACCAATACTATCTCCTGGTTAGCTGAACTTAGATGGAAGGAAACACAGCCTGCCTAGAGAGCAACCACCCTTTCCCTGACCATCCTCTTCTCTCTGGTGGAAGCAGCTTCATCCTTAGCAGGTCACTGAATCCAGTCTCCCATGGAGAGAAAACATCCCTCAGGAAACAATGTCTTGGCTGTTTGTTGTTCAGGCATGTGTACAGATAACTCTCCCAATCCTACCCTGAGAAAATCTCCATAAGGCTGACTCCTACTGTTCTGGACCATCTGGATACATTAATTCTAAAGTACTGTAATAGAAAAGCAGTCATCTGAGTCCATAATGTACTAGAAGAGAATATGCAGTGTTAGCTGGGCACCAGATATGGCATAGATTAAATATTCTCACCAGTTGCCATGTGACATTTGCACTGTGTGTGTGTGTGTGTGTGTGTGTGTAGAATATGTGGGTATTCAACAAAAACTGTTCTCACTTGAAACAAGACCTCATTGACCAGATGGTCCCAATTCTTTTACAGTTATGTTTAAACAAATCTATATAAATCCTGGTTAACTAGCCCACAGAGCTCACTACTCTGAGAAAATATTGGGTCAAAAAGGTCACTCACTACACCCTAAAGTTGCCCTAGTGAAACAGCTAGATTCTGCAGGGCTCCTGTGGCTGTGGTTCAAGCCTTAACACTGACAAGACAATCTTTCTAAGAACACCAGGAAGGAGAAAAATGCAGCAGTTTTTACTTTTTTCATTCTTAAGAATATTATCCACACCTAGAAGTAGACTAAAACATCTTCCCTTGAAGTACAGTATATGAAACACACTATGGCAATTGCATGCCCTTCTGAAGTATTCAGGTCTAGTAACCAAGAAGGCCTGCAGTTATCACAGTAAGGTAGCTCTTACGCTATTATGTGCCTGATGCAATTCACTGTCTCTCTTACAAAAGGAAGCAGTGAACATATCCCAGGCCAGTATCCCATGGAATGTAATTGCAGCCAACAATGGAGAATTATGAGATTATTCTGATGCAAATGCATCAGTAGGAAAGAGTGTCATCTGCTACCTCTCCTACCATTTCCTCACAGCATTCCTGTCACCCTGATTTGCAGCTCATCTGCCCACAGAAGCAAAGGGTAATCCTGTTGTGAAACTACCTCCCATTCTGGTAGTTAATTTGTTGCTTGAAGGAACACAACTAAATGACTCAGTTTCATTTTGAATAAATTGTGTTTTGCAACTCCTTTTGCAGAAACTAAAATGGAGCTGTCTTCTGAATTGCGTTGTTCTTTCATACCATTGTGTACTTGGTAAATTACATTAGCACAGCATGAAGTTGGCAAAAGACATGTAATGCAGCCTCAACTGTAAAATCAAAACCGTTTGTCTGGAGGAATAAAGGATATCGCCCCCTCCCTCTCAATCTATGATATTCAGGGACTGGAAAAGCACAGCTTGGCTATGTTCCCCAG
The DNA here is from genome assembly GCA_013399115.1 of Anseranas semipalmata. Lineage (NCBI taxonomy): Eukaryota > Metazoa > Chordata > Aves > Anseriformes > Anseranatidae > Anseranas > Anseranas semipalmata. Next base: position 635,061 of record VXAA01006959.1, read on the forward strand.
TTTGTCATTAAAAACCTATAGATATATTTTGCAACTACTTCCTTTTGACTACTGCTAAACACCTGACTAATTCTGTAGTCTGAGATCAGATGAAGTGACAAATCTACAAAATTTGCACTACATCAGCGGCAATAGGAAATATATTGTACTTTCTTCTCTGACTAGAATCAGCTCACAGATGTTACTTCGAAGAGTTTTGCTCCGCCTCTGCAAAGAGTCCTGGCCAACTGTGAAGGTTTGGTGGCCAAAGAAATTTAAGATAAATGATTCCAGATCTAGCCCCAGTATATTCCCTTTCGAGGTGAACAACTTCACTTCCTCAGGGTAGGACCTCTTTAGTATGCCTCCCTGGAGGAGTTTGGCCAAGGCACTCAGTCCATTGAAGAGATGTGTGTCACAGAACACCTCTTGACACTCCCAGAAGGCACCTCTGGAGTTCAGGTAAATTCAAATGCCTTGAAACAAAACATTTCCATTAAAATGGTCAAAAATTTCTTTTGGATCATTTTACAGAGAAAACAGTTATTCAACATCAAAAGTTTTCAGTGTTCAAAGTTTTTGGGTATGATGAAGTGCCAACAAGAAAAAGCTTTAAAGGGGCTTAACTTGAAATTCTGTGAAATCCTCTACTCCATTTTCTAAAGCCAGCTTTAAAACTTACATAGGAATTATTTCACAGGGCAGGGCTTTGTTCACACTGAAGACCATAAAAAAAGTAATTATCTTAAATGGACTCTCAAGCTTATCACCTCACCCTAGCAATGAGCAAACTCTACAGGGATAGGTTTAGAAACCCATCAGATGCAGTTACCTGCAGCTGGTAGAACTGAACCTCAAATTCAGCTGTTTTAGCCCTGAGAAAAGCTTGTGCTACAGAAATGGCAGAGACATTTTAGAAATAAAGTTGAATGGTTTCTTTTTATTAATTAATAGTGCAACTTTGAAAAAAAGTCTTCTGTATCTAATGACTCATTTGAATAGTAAGGATCACAACTGTGATGCTGTCTGGATGGAAACAGACCATCAGATTGTATTGGAATCAGGTGAGTTTTTTTTTTTGGACAACTTGTAGGCAGAGTACTCATCTGTTATGAGCTTTCTCCATTGAAATCAGCCATTAAAAAACCAAAAACAACAAGAGCAGCACTGCTTTGCCTTGTGAACAAAAAAATAAGTAAAACATCAGTAGCTAACGGTGTTAACCGCAGTTCCAATTTGTTTTAACCAACTGGATTAAGTATTAGAGTAGCATTCACCTACCATACAACATACAGCCTTGTGCTGATGCATTGGGCAATACTTGCTGTGACATTCACTACGTAGCTAACTGTGCATATGAGATGGACACTGCAGATTTTCAAGGCCTCTGATATTCTCTCAATATGTTAAATACCCATACATAACATTAAGGCAGGGTGGGGCAGAAGAATCCCAAAGCAGAGAGAAACAGAATCAGGATTTGCCTCCACTTCACGTGACAGCCCATGAAGCAGCTTGTGCCTCAGCACCTTGGACAGGGGAACAAAGGTGAGCAGATCAGGCTTGCACTGTCCTCAGTGAGTGGCCACCTTCCCACGTCTGAACACACACATGAACCAAGGGGTGCTTCTTCCCAGGTGAGAGCAACCCATGAGGCTTTCTTGGTTGTAAATGCTCCAAGAAGTCCTAGAGTTTTGGCACTAGCAATGACGACATTAGGGCATAAGTACTGAGAGAAAAAAGGTGGATGATATGAACACATGCTCCAATTTACCTGTGTTACTAACATGTTTAGTGCAACCCTGCAGTAGGTCCAATGTAGAGGCAGTGAGATGAGGAATACTTAAGTGCCACAACTGTATACTGTTCCAACATTTCAAGTCCACCAAGGGATAACCAATATTGACTATGAAACAGCCAGTATTGTAGAAAAATAAAAATCAAGGTATGTGTAGAGTTACTACTTCTGCAACCGGTGATAGCACTTCAGCCCAAAACACTTCTGAAATGTGTAGCTTTTCTGAATACCTGCTTTTGGACTACATAGCTTTTCATCAACCTGTAAAGCAACATGATTAAATAACGTAATTAAGCAAATGGGATCAGTAATCTGAGAAATGCCTTCAATCCAATAGTAATTTACTGCAACTTTCTTGGAAAGAAATACTTACAGGCTTAGCTAATATCTGGAGTACAGGTTTGGGTTTCATCAGCACAACTAGTCTGGACATTGTCCAAAAGGACTTTACCATGCTTGGAGAAGAGCTATACCTACTGCAGGGACCACCACCAGTGAAGACATTTACATTGTTCAGGAAACCAATGAAAACAACAGGTGATGTTGCAGATATGCATGTCTTTAAGAGGGCTCAGATAGTAGTAAGGGGAAATAAAGCTGCTGTCACAGTAGAATGTGTTGGTGTTCCATCTCAGAGCTATATGTAGAGAGATTAATATTATCTTTGCAGAAACTTCATCAGTAAGCCACCCAGAAGACAGAAAAATAGAGCTCATGGCATGCACGTGTGTGCACTTGTCTGTATATGTATAAAAGTAAAAATTTAAGTTGTGAAGAACCTGAAGGAATTTGGCTATGTTTCAATTTTTAGTAGGAAAAAATTCCACAGACTAGACAGTTATTCCCACAGGGTAAAGGCTGGAATGTTTTCTGTATTTTAAGTCAGTATCTCTAAATTTATTTTATCATTCTGAAAGATGATACAGGGCAGGAGTACTTTAGCATGTTTTATATTGTTTTTGAGGAAGAAACAGAAGAAAATACTGTGTTAATGCATTGAGGGACCCCATGGACATGGATAGGGCACCAGTGTGGCTGAAAGACTGAATCTTGGCCTGATTCAATTCAGGAATTTTAATTTCTTTGTTATTGGAGTGGGGTGCATAAAAGTGTCCAGAGGTAGGTAAAGAACTATCACCCAAAGCATGCTCTATCTGAAATGATATACTAATTAAATATACTACTAAACTTTAAAAAGCTAGAGCAAGGACTGAAATATTAAACCAAAAGGATCTTCCAGTGAGTGACCGGAGATCTAGATCAGTCAGATCATCTAGATCATTCAGATCAGTTTAGCTTCATTTAAGATGTAACAGCTGGGTGTGCACTGTACCCAGGCTATTTAACACAAGTGCAAAATTTACCATAATGAAACAAAGTAGAAAAAAAAGCTTGAATGCAGTAGAAGCTTAAGACCATAGTTAATTTTTCCCTACTGCTATTTTTATAAATCAGAATAACATGCTATACCTCTTCCTGAATCTAAAACTCTTCCAGAAGACGTTTAGTAACTGCTTTTTCAGAGGCATCCATAGACCATGTCAGTGCCAGGTACGTGCTTTGCTTTGAGTTTTACATACTTTTTATAAAGCTGCTGATCAAGTTCCTTGAAAGACAGGTGTGAATATTAGACCAAAAGACAAAAAAAGAATGCATGTCACCCACATTTTCAAAAATTGTTGACCAACCTTGATCACTCTTAAAGTGCCAGGCACTGAGTTACATTTCCATGGAACTCAAATTAGACACAGGAGCTGAAATGATAAACTACAATTTAGACTCATTGTCTACTGATGTTCCTAGGTCACTATGGTCCCGTGCCCTGCAAATGAAGAGTCAGGTTCAATATTCTCCCCTTTTCCCCTTCATCAGTTCCCACAGTGAGTTCTTGGAGTAGAAAACAAACACCAGCCTACTCACACAAAGTATGTGTTTTCTTCAAGCAACAAGAACCCCTCTCTCACAGTAGCAAAAATGCATGCTTGAGGAATGACTGTTTGCTATAGCACATCACAGAGCAAACTCTTATTCAACTTTGGTTTTGGGAAGTTGGCTTCTGGAGCCATCCAAGCTTCACCCTTGGAGGCCAGAGAAGCAGCAGTTCATCTCCTCGGCTTACACTGTTCTTTCACGTTGACTGCATGTTTAAAGTTCTGAGTGGTATTTTAGCACTACAGGAGTACAAAATTTAACTACTGATGACAGGAATGAACATTGCATGGCATTCAATACCACATTTACAGACACTATTTGCACGATTAACATGTTCTGCTTACCATTGGTGGGATAGGCCAGCAAATATGCCAGGACAGCAGAACAGACACAGAGCTGATGCCTGCTTTACATATGCAAGAGCCAAGCTAGCCAAGAAAGGAATAGGTTATGTGAAGCCTTGGGTCTTGATGGGAAGGAAAAGGAAAGAGCATGTCTGTACACAGGGACTCTACCAGGCCAGAGGGATTAGAAGAGATTAGTGCTCTAAAGAGGCACCCAGACAAAACTGCAAAGAATGGACAACCCACATTCTTTAACCAAGGCAACCATTTAAATGTCTCCATCACAAGGAATTCTCATCTTTCTTACCCGGCTATTCAGAAGAATGACAAGAAATAAATTGGTAGCTTCTCTTCCTCCCACCCTAGACAAGATACTTTGGTACCACTGAGTAGTGTCAGACAGGAAGAGGGGTGGAAGATAGATTCTAGCCTCTCTGTCATCAGGATTGCAATGGAAATCACCACTATTGATAAATGTGTTGCCAAACTGGCAATGTAATATTTGCTTGTTTTGGTTCATTTGTCTCCATGAAACCCATCAGGGAAAATTAATCTCCTGGCTGGAAGCAAGCTTTAGTCAGAGCCAAAGTCTTCCAAGCTCGCCTTCAAGGAATTCCTTGCCTTTCAGTGTGATTGAAGGTCTGTACATCACTCCTGAGCCACACCTTATTAAATCAGTACTGAGCAGACCTCAGATCCACTTCCTTCCTATTGGCACCATGACAGTCAGAGCTCAGTGTTGCCATGAGGAAGGGGCTGCTGCATGTCATGAAATCAGGCATTTGCTGCAGCTAGAGGTAACTCTCATTAGGTGCCACACAGTCAGTAATAATAATCATTTCAGTACCGAGTTTCTCTACACCCCCCACAAAGAAACCGATAACATGCTACATTTTAGTTTCAGCAGCCTGGTTTGCTTTTGCAGTTTCTAGATGACTTCCCTCAACTTCAGGAAAAACTGGGCAGATGGCAAACTGACTCAGGCTCCAGTCAGTGTGAAAGCCTTCAAAGACTTTCTTGCCAGACTGCTCATGCACTTTGCATTGCATTTATGCAAGTATTTAAACACCTGCAGACCTTGATCTACCAATTTACAGATTTCCTCCCCCATCAATGGGGTGGACAATGGAGCATGACCTGAGAAAGATGTTCTTCTTTGCAGGCTAAGCCTTCCAGATAAAAAGGAAAACAACCTCATGGAGCAGGCATTGAGAGCAAGGATAAGGCAAAGCAGTTCCCTGGTTATCCTGTATACAGGTCCAAGTGTAAGAAACATTGCTCATGGAGCTGAGATAGCAACATCTTTTCTCACGGAACAGCAGAAACGTATGCATCATTATGGCTCATCAAATGGCTGCTTTCCATTTTCACCCCTCTGACTTTACCCTCCAGAAAATGGGCTGAAGCCTCACAGCCTAATCTCCTCTTAAAGAAATGGCAATCCATCATTTGCTACCTGTTAGAGGGTGTATTTTTTCACACAGTCAGGAATCACTGCTGAGCCTACACAAGAGTACCCCATCAAAGACTTAAGAACAGAGCCAGCCTTTCTGCCCATATTTCCTTACTCTTCCCATCTGTTACTATAGTATTTTAGAAAAAGATAAGTCCAAGTTTTGTACAGGAGGTCCAAGAAATGAGAGGTTAAGAGGTTCCCTTTTAAGGGTGAAACTCTTCTCCAGTGTATTTACATCTCCAGACAGTGCAAAATACTAGACCAAAATAGCTTTTCTCTAGTTTACTCAAAATTTCTTGCTGTCATTTGAATATTTTTTTTTTATTTGGCAGCTCAAAGCCCATCATTAAGAGATGCATCATTTTTTTGTTGTTGTTGTTGTTCCCTTCCAATAGAGTAGAAAATTTAAGAGACGCCAAAACAAGTGCATTTGGGGGATGCCAGGAATTCAGAACTTGGAGAAAACTGTTATAATCCTGCCTCAAATCCAGAAGGGGATGAGGATGAAGACAGTGGCAGCAAGATGACCTACACAGACAGCCTATTTCCCAGGCATATGTACACACCCTGCAAGTATCTGAAATCCCTGCTACACAACACAGCAGAACATATAGCTGGCTTTTGAACAGATGTGGATTCCTTTCCTCAAAGTAGCTGATAAAAACTGGTTTCAGTAGTTACCATGATCATCCAGTGGGCAGTCTGAGCTCAGAGTGGTGAAGCTGGATACCTTTAAGGAACAGGATTTCAGATTAAGTAGTGCAAGGATTTTGTCTAGTCTAGGTGGGTTTAAGAAGATGAGCTCTGACCCAGCTCTTCCTAGACAAGCATCCACACTTCAAGTGACAGTCCATGCAGCACCAGGGGGGAGGGGTTGGACTTGCATCTTTATCCACTCCTGAAACTGAGCCTGCCATGGGAGAGACGTGTTGGATTAGCAAGTGGGAGCCCTGCAGCTCATACCAAGCAGTTCATTGCAGCAGATCTGGAGGCACTGCTGTTCATTTTGTGCCCCCTTCCAAGCATGCTTGGGAGAGCTCTAAAATGCAACTCTGGAGACAGAAATCCTATTCATGCCATATCCCATAATAGCACATGGTTTGCTTTTTACATTGCCTCTCAGACAACCCTGTGAATTTGAGACCTGTGAAGCAATATGTTCTTTGTTATCACATCTGTAAGTCTTGATAGGACTTTCTTTTGCAGGAATAAACTTTGCTGTAAACAGATAGCTTTACTTGGCTAACAAGCATTACATTAACATGTTTCACTGCACACCATTACCTCCCTACTAGAAGGGGGCTCAGGCTAGAAGGATGCCAAGGAAACAACACACAAAGACTTTCTCTAAGGAAAACTAGTGTTTTCTTGCTGGTAAACATTGTTTTCATCCAATCAGAGAGTTTAGGGAGGATTTGAACACCTTCAAAATATCACTGGAGATTTATCCTTTCAAGTTACGACATCTCCTTCCAGCAATTCTAGTTACTACACATCACCTCTGATCACGTCTTCATATCTGCTGTATGGCCACAGAATGGCATAAGCTACATCCAGGTTGTGCAGACAGAACATGCCATTTTATTACTATTTTGTCTGAAAGACCACGTTCAAAGTGCAATAATTTCTCTTGCTGAAGAATGTGACAGGCCAACTGTTACCTCTGATCTTTTTATCAGATCTGACCTGCTGTGTTTTTACCAGCTACTGAAAAAGAGCACTGAACTATGAAGGATACCCAGTGTTAGATAACCTGCAGCAACAGCAGCACCTTTCAGATGGCTTACCCCTAAGCTGAACTAGATTTAGTCTGTTAAATAGAAATTGGAGCTGAAAAGCAGAAACAGGCATATGTCAAAAAAAAAAAAAAAAAAAGCATAACCTCAGATTAAAAGAAAACAGAAATGGCCATGGGAAGAACTTTCCTCATATCCTTCCTCATGGCAATTACTGCATCTTATGCTTTGGGAATTAATCTTTTTATACTTTATCATGTGAGATTTCTTCTACTGCTTCATTTACATTCCACCAAGTTGTCGACTAGAAAGCAGCAACTTCAGCACTTTCTGAATGCCAGCTACAACATATTTTTGTTTTACCTACTACCATGTTAAAGAAAAAACACTAAAAAAGACAAGGGACATTTCAGTTAGAGGTAAATGGACAGTTCAGTCTGTGTGGGCTGCAAATCAGTTTGGACTTGCAACATGCCCAGATGAATCACATTCATCTGAATCACACAAGGGTGCTCATCAATAGCAGGCTCAACATGAGCCAGCAGTGTGACCTGGCAGCCAAGAGGACAAACCACATTTTGGGGGTGTGTTAACCACAGCATAGCCAGCTGGTCAAAAGAGGTGATTCTCCCACTATATTTAGCATTGGTGTGGCCTCAGCTTGAATATTGTCTGCAGTTCTGGGCTCCACAAAATAAAAAGGATGTTAAGGTACTTGATAGCACCCAGAGGAGGGCAACAAGGCTGGTAGAAGGGCCAGAAGGCATGTTCTGTGAGGAGAGGCTGAGGGCACTTGGGTTGCCTAGTCTGGAGAAGAGAAGACTCAGAGGTGACCTCATTGCTCTCTGCAGCTTCCTGAGTAGGTGAAATGGAAAGAGAGGTGCTGGTCTCTTCTCACTGGTAAGCCAATAACAGGATGCACAGGAACAGCACAAAGCTGCTCTGGTGGATGTTCGGACTGGACATTACGAGAAATCTCTTTACCATAAGGGTGGTCAAACACTGGAACAGGCTTCCTAGTGAGGTGGTTGATGCCCTATGCCTCTCAGTGTTCCAGAGGCATTTGGACAATGCCCTCAATAATGCACTTTAACTTTTGGTTATCCCTGAAGTGGTCAGGCAGTTGGACTAGATGATCTTCATAGGTCCCTCCAACTGAAATATTCTGTTCTCTCTGCCTCACTAGTACAGCTGAGGAAGGAGTAGATTGCCCTGGTCTCTTCAGATTTCTTTACTGCTCAGAGGTTAGGATTGAAGAGCTCATGCTTAAGTTATTTGTCTCACTAACTTCCTACGTAGTTTTTGCTCAGCTAGTTTCCTGGTTTCAGAAAATGGGCTACTTGAAACAAGATGAGGTTTTGAGATCAGGATAGAGCTTTCTGCACAGAAAAGGGTTTAGGCACTTGTCCTTTCTAAAAGTTTTAAACCACTGTGTTTAACTAACGGTTCAATCAGATTTCAAGTTTTGTGATGCTTCCTCCTAGAGGCATGGGAGCCTTTCTATGGCAAGAGGGCCAGGAAAGCAATGTTTTTCCAGATTCCTCTCAAAGAAAGAGCCATGACCTTTTGGAGCCTCCTAGGAAGGAGTCTGTGAACTTGGCCCATCTCACCAGAGCCCTGTTCAGCAGAACTGAATATAACAGGCATGGTCTCTCCTGCATGTTTGCACCCAACCTCAGTAAAGACCTGCTAACTCAGCAGTACCCCCATTGGCTATGGCCAGGCCACCAACAAGACTAGTCAAATGCAAAAGGTTCAATCATCAGATATTTTAATGCAGCAAGCGAGTCTCAGATCATCCTAGGTCCCCCACTCCTGCATCCTGGTTCTTATGCTGAAGCACATTAGTTCGGCAATTTGGATTTTTTTATTTTTAAATTTTTTTAAAGCAGAAATCTCACATTATACTATTAATCTCACAGGGTCGAAGTCATGATACCACTAAAATGCACCCAGTCTAGAAGTCGTGAGATGAGAGCCAACTTCACTTCTGCAGGGAAAAGAAGTTTGGGCAAAAAAACTCTGCAATTTCTGAGAGGTACCATGAGACAAGGATCACAGGTTGTGAGTCATTACAACTTTCCTTTAACATCCACCATATAGCTAGTTGCACAGAGCTCAGTTCTTCTGCTTCCCGTAACACCACAGCACAGTCTACCTTGCCATGATATAAACCAGCATTTCCAGGGATCCCATATAATTTCATCATGGTATCTAAATAACAAACATTATATTTCTAGAAGTATTGGAAGGATGAAGATCCCCATATCCAGCTTCCTTTGCTGCCTTCAAGAAAATGATACTCAGACAGCTTAAGTATGTGTAGTAGCCATTTGCTTATCCAACTCATTGCTCTAAGAATGTGAAAAGATATTTTTCATATATATATATATATGTGTGTGTGTGTGTGTGTGTGTGTGTGTGTGTGTGAAATTCAGTTAGCACATAAAGTATGCAGAACAGCTCCATCACTAGCACAAAGTTCAACTTTCATTACCCAAATTTGATTTATGAATTTACTTACCCACTTGCTAATAACAATGTATTTCTTGTTGGACAAAGCCTCTAGGCACTGATAGAAGGGAAAGTGTTGGAAGTACAATGCATTAGTGCTGGCTTGTAAAAAAAAATAAAGAGAAAAGTTGTGCTCACGTGATTTCAAAACAGCATATAAAGAGGGATTTACTAACACAGAAGGAACAAGATTTCTAGCAAGAAAGCTAGGAAATACAAACATCTCATTATAATAAGATACACTCATTATAATGTGTAGAATGCTCACAAGATTATGGAGACTTGCAATACATTGCATTTTCAAGTATTCAGATGAGACAACTATATCAAAAAGAATATAATTGGACAATTACAAGTGAAAACATTTTGAAGGAGTGACATGCAGCTACAATTTTATGATACAGTGCAAGAAAATTTAGAGTAAATGTTCCTTTTAGAATGAACATTTTACAGTCTCTTTTCATGACTTCCAAACATTCCCATACCAGACCTCATAAAAAAAATCCCTCCTCCCCTCAGGTTTCCCTAACACTGACCTCACATCTAATTGAAATATCAGCTACACATCTTCTTCCCACAAAAAAAAAATGTGCAAGAACAGATAAACACCAAATTCCTCAGTTAATAGACAATTTCAGTTTTGCAGGCCAGATCCAATGATTTCAAAATGACATGTTCCATTATAAAAAAAAGATAAGTGGGAAATAGAAATGACAAGTTTGCTTCCCCACCAAATGGGACTAAAAGTGCCCAAGCTCCATGGGGAAGTCAGTTATAGCTTTGAAGGCTGAACCGACAGGCTATTAATTCCATAGTTTCCACACCAACTGCTTAAATATTTAATCTCTGACACCTCTTAATGATATTCCTCCCTACAGAAGGTTTAGCTTTGTGAAGGCATTTGCTGACTGCCCAGCACCCTGCTATTGAAGTCTCAGTCGAGTCCAGTAGCAACCCAGCAACCAAAGAGTTAAGGTTGAAGATATGTGGTGTACACACAATAACTGTAACTAGCCCTCACCTCCTGTCAAAAAATAACATGCTATGCTCATTATCCAGGCCTATCTCAAGCAAGTGAAAAACCCCAAATGGATTTGACGCATTCCTATATGGCATGGCTAAGCAGAGGGGCTTTAGCAAGTTTAAGGAGAAATGTGAGAAGGTAAATGGGGTTAAACAGCTCAGATGGCAGCTGTTCTTGTCCCTGAAAAGAAAATGTGTTCAATTATTCATGTTTGGCTTAAACTGACAATGAAGCCAGCTTCAACACAGCAATTCTTCTGCATTATTCATACCATGGAGCCAGCAGAGTCTCTGCTAAGGGATGTTTTTTGCAGATGGATGAAGCCTACAAATGGTTCATAAGATGAGCTTGTTCATAAACTCAGTGAAGAAAGTACATATGCTGGGGGAGCTTTAAATATGAAAACTCATCGAGTGTTCCTTAGAATGAATAGATAAGGCTCACATCATCTGGAAGCTACTGAGACTTAGAAACCTTATTGAGGTACAGGAAAAAGCAGTGAAGTTTCTGTCTTTGGTGTCTGGTCATTGTCTCTCTTCTCCTTCAAGACATGGAAGTATTGGGAGAATCCATTTAACATAATGGTTACTGCATCACACTTGGCCTTTTGTGCTTGCTTCTGCGTTAAGTAGAAGGGAGGACTCCCTGGAGGGCCAGGGAATCTCAGTTTCTCCTAAGACTCCAGGTAGTCTTCAGAGCAACTTCAGCCAACAACTGCATCTATTAACAGATGCGCACCTATATATGACATGCAACTATGGCCATCAACAGCTGGAGCTGCTTAGGTCTCTGAAAATCACACAAAGTGCAACCAAGGTAGTACACCTGCTAATAAAATCTCAGCAGAGGCCATTTTGTAAGTATGACTTTTAGAGAACCCTGTGAGTACACTTCAGCATCGTCTCTTGCTCATGACCACAGAGCAGAGCTCTTCTGCAAGAATTATAGGGCCCAATTCAAGGGAAGCACCACATAACCACAAGTTAACTGACAGTTAAGTGCACACTTCAGTCACCCCTTCCATTCTCCTCCAAACCTGGTTTTCTTTAGAGTAACAACCTACGTGAATATCATCATAGGCCCCCAAGTTTTACTGCAAAAGTTGTCTGTTTCAGGCAGAGAGCAAGAGAATGGGCTAGAGAGACACAGTAAGTCCCTTTGAGCAAGCTAGACAGAGACCTGTTCTGCAGCCAGAACTGCTCTGCAGTGCTACCAACACAGCTGAGAAGTCAGTTCTTTAGGAACACTGAGAGCCAAGAAGGTGTCCCTCAAAGTGGCATAGGCTGAGATGGTTCCCTTTTGGTCCACCCGATTATTCATCTATAATTGCTTTATTTCAGAGACTGAAGTCCAGCCACCACAGAAAACCTAAAATTTGTTGAAATTTCTGCAGTAAGCCCATAACTCATCTTTGGGACATAATACATTGTCAGAGTGAGTACCAGATTTTTAAATCAATATTTCAGTCACAGTGTCCCTATGTCCTCTCTGCAATTAGTCATCCCATTAACCAATTATCCTCACTGTTGGGAGCTTGAACTCAATTTTTACTAAGACTTTACCTCACTTCAGCTGCCAGCCACTGTGTATCATACTCTTATGTCAGAGAGCCATCTAGCAGAAGACTTAGCACTTTGCAGACTCTTACAGGACACTAATCACAACCAGCTTTCATATAAACAAATTAAGCTTTTTTTTTTTTGCTACATACATTTTCTCAAGTTAACCTCTAACATTTTCTAAACCTGTTGAGACCTCTCCCACCACCAATATCTTTTTTGAAATGTAGGCTCAGACTGAAAAGTGCACGGGGACTTAATGTGTGACAGCAGTATTATGTTACAAGTTACCACCTTACTGACTTGTTAATCACAGGGTTATCTTTTACAACCAAGGGCTTCACTTATTTTTTCAAATCTCACATCATGTTCCCAACATTCTACAGAGCATCTTGATTTTTCATTGTGCTTTTTATTGAATCACAGTACTCTGGATAGGATTTCAAAGATCCACCTGCACTTTATGGAAGATGTTCTATGGAAGTTTTTATTACCAGGAGGAATGCAAGCCAAACATAGCAAGTTCCTGTCTTTGCATTTGTACAACAGGAAAGCACACGCCCTTCCCTCAGGGGCTTCTGGACCTGGCTTCTCCTCCCCGTAAGCCTTGGCTTAAACCACACCACCGAAACACAGTGGCAGAGAACAAGAAGTCTGGAAACCAACTCTTTCATCCCCTAAGAGGAAGGACACTTATTTTAGCAGTATGATTACAATAGCAGAAGAGTACACACTGGATTAGAAGGAAAAAAGGAATAAAAACCAATAACGCAAGATCAAGAACTGAGCTGAAACCTGCTGCAGTGAGAATGCAGTCAAGTATTTATCTGTTTTGCAGGTGTGCTGGTCATTCAGACAAACAACAGACACCAGTCTGACTTCATTCATAGCCCCTGAATAACCTCATTGATGTAGGTAGCTCCAGACTTGGACAAGCCAGAATCTGGCCCTGAGCATTTCAGAAGAACCCTCTGTTACAGAAGGACTTCTGACAATACACCAGCCCTAAAGCAGATGCAGACCTGATAAGAACAGCAGAGAGCATGTGGCTCTTGGCCCCCTGTGCCCCATCCACTGCCTGCTTCCTCCACCACTGAAGACGATGTGAGCTGGCAACACTGTGACAGAAGACCAGGGGCCTGGAACAGTGGAAAAGTGAAGTCAGAGCCTTTCTGGTAAATCCATGTGAAGTCAATTTCTTGGTCCGTATCATTTGGTATTGTTGCATATTGTAGTATCCACACTACACGTACTTGAAGGCAGTCAGAAGGTCAGACTCATAACAAGCATCTAAGCCACACGTCTGGACTATTCTCATCTCATTTTTATTACTTATTTTAACAAAAGAACCTTGGAATTGTTAAGAAAATTTGTTAGACCTCATAGCTGTTAAGGAAAAACTGAAACTATGACAAGTGAACCTTGTGTTTGCAGGAAATATTGTTTTAGAATTTAAAAATACTTGTGATAAGTTTAAGACAATCAAAAGTCTAAAAATACTTTTTTTTGCCTTTTTTTTTTTTTTTAAGCTAATAAAGCTACTTCAAATGTATCTGAACCCCAACCACTCTGGATATCTTTCTTCCACACTTGGCTTATTAATACTGATCTGAAGGGTTTGTTATTTTAACTGGCCTCAGGATTCAGGGATCATTTCCCCACCTGTGCTTCATCTAATTGCATGGATTTACTACAAGCATTAGCACAGCAAGAAATTCAGTAGCTTAAGAAATCAGCTTATGCAGAATCAAAAGTTCTATTCCCTCTAAGCATCTTCTCTTACTGGGGGAGCTCACATAACAGAGGTTAATGCTTCCATAGCACAAACCAGCTTTCACTTGCAGACTTGGTCTTGGTACAGTTGCAGATGCTTTCTGTCAAGGATTTCGGAGGGACAGTTCTGCCTGCCCATGTGTACAGTTGCATTACCTGCCCACATTTCCCTGAGTGGGGCACTGAGCTTTTCCACTCCCACAGTCATCCTCCCCTTGCCCTTCCTGCTGGTTGTTTTCTGGATGAAGTTATTTTCCTCATCAACAGTGATCAAGTAGCACCATCTAGTGGTGCCTAGAAATCCGCTCTTCTCATTTAGGTACTGTTTCCGAGACTCACAGAGCAGTTTGTGCTATATATACACATATATTGCTTTAAGTATGCAAACCACTCCCATCTGCCCTTACAAAGAGGAAAGGAAAGCTAATAGGAATGACAAAAGAGCTCTGCAGAAACATATGACAAGCAATTGGTCACCAAAGTCTTGGACAGACTGTGGACTAAAATCAGCTTCACAGAAATACTGTACTGGGTGTTAGTACACAATACCTGGTAGGGGGAAGCACAGCACCTGGGTGCTACCCATGGAGCCTGCCCAGGACTTTCAGGCTTCCAGAGCCACAGTTGGTGCTTCCAGACCTGAGGTCTCCCTTGTCAAGACAAGGGCTTCCAAAACAAGGGGTCCTTATACCAAAGCCTAACCCTGAAAACCAGATAGCTTTGTCAAAAGGAGCAACTCCAATTTGATGACGCGGCCTTCTAATGCAAAATTCAGCATGAGGTCAATAAGACTTCTGTAGTTTTTTTTTTTGTTGTTTTCTTTAAACCCTACCCTTCCCCACACTTTCTCCTTTGACAGCCATTTGCATTCCTCTTCCTATCCTTATTCAGAAAAGCCAAGAAAGTAGATGCTGATACAAATTAAGGAGCCTTGCCTAGGGCTTAACGTTTGTAGTCTGTCTTTGGTCACATGCACTCAGACAAGTTATTGGATGATAAGCATACTGTGAACTTAATGAACTTAAGTTATTCCATGTTCATACACAGAGATCCCTGGCCCACAATGAATATAAGATATTTTGATGCTCAGAAAAAGAACAAGCTACCTCCACAAACTTATGGTTAACAGTCCATGCACAGGGTTTGTTAGAGTTATACAGTACAGTATTTTCAACCTTACTTACTTACCTCTCAGAAATAAGTCCAACTATTATGTTTCCTTCAGCTCTCCCACCTCCAAAAAGACTCCTAGCAAGGCAGCAAACACCAAACCAGCTCTCCCACAGAACCTTATAACATCTTACAACACTGAGGGCCCCTTCATCACTTCTGCAAAACCAACACAACTCCCAACCAAGCATGGTTAGCAGGTCTCTCCTGGACTTTTAAAGATGCCAACTCCACTCCACCCCACCAGTGTGAGTCAGCTGATTGATTGCCCAGGTGATACAGCACAGGCAAGGCTGGGCCCAATGTCCATCAGTAATGCTAGGCAGCAATTGGTTTTTAAGTGGGGGAAGACAAAAACCTGTTACCCTTGTGGGAATAACTTTGAGGACTGATTCTCTTGAGGCACATTTCAAAAGCAAAGAAACCAATACCCCAGAATTTGGACAGGTATGAGGACCACTCCTCACTTGTAGGGCTGTAATCACTCACCCTATGGCCTCAAAACTACTGCAGGTCCCAAACAGTTTTGCAACCTTCAAGAATTTTGTAGTCCAAATTACTTCTCACAGCCTAAACAAGATGGTTAATCAAGTGAGAACTTGTGACACAGGTAGTAGCACTTGCCCAAGGACTCACTAGGATTCTTAAAGGAGTAGGAAATCCTCAGCTTTTAGAAATAAAGTATTCAAGATGTATCACAAAACCCTAGCTTGAAAAGAAGTCTGTTGCTGGGCTGTAGCTGTCAACGTATCAGTCAAGGGGAGCATGAAGTTGTGGATAGTTTTTGAAATTGGGATGGCTCTTTTTACTTTCACTTAGCGTAGAATGGTTTGGGTTGGAAGGGACCTTAAAGACCATCCAGTTCCAACCCACTGCTATGGGCAGGGACACCTCCCACTAGACCAGGTTGCCCAAAGCCCCATCCAGCCTGGCCTTGAACACCTCCAGGGATGGGGCATCCACAGCTTCTCTGGACAACCTGTTCCAGTGCCTCGCCACTCTCTGAGTGAAGAATTTCTTCTTTCTATCTAATCTAAATATACACTCTCTTAGTTTAAAACCATTCCCCCCTTGAACTATCACTATATAAGTAAAAAGTCCCTCTCTATCTTTTTTATAAGCACTCTTTAAATACTGAAAAGAATATCTCTGATGTACTTGCACTGACTCTCTATGCAAGCCTGATAGGAGCTATAAATGAAAAAGACTATGAAAGAGCTATGATATTAGTACAGGTAGCATTATTAACTGACGTTTTCTCTGTTTACAACATAAATGCAGTATTTCTTAGAATTAATAAAAGACAAAAACCACAAAGGACCTCAGTGCAAATGATGGAAGAAGGTTTCAATGAATAAAGCTAACAGGTTGTGCTGGACTACGCATTGAAGTAAAATGTTTAGATGTACATAGGTCTTTGCATTCCCAGACAATAACCTGTTCTTCAGATGAATAAACTACTTTGTTTTTTCCTGATACCCTTTTGTTTCACTTTCCATGTACCAAAGGTTATCATACAATGGATGCTGGCAGAGCAATGAAGGAAATGGAACAAATGCACTCTTAGCACACCCGCATTAATTTCAATAGAAGTTTGCCAGGGCTGCCTTTGGCCTAGTACCCATATACAGCAATTACAGCAAGCTTTTTGATGTAGTCATTATTAGATAAACCATGTTATTATCCCTAAGAGGCAGGGCAAACAGAGGAGAGAAACAAAGATGTTTTGGGACAATCTGCTTGGCTGTAATGAGGCAAGAGGAAGTTGGCAAACTAGTTTGTTGGCTAAAGAAAGATGGTGGGCCCTGGGAAAGGCAGGGCCGTGGTAGTCAGCTTGGTAAGAAGCATTGATTAGAAAAAGCCATTGTGAAAAATGTAAATGGAAAAAAAAAAAAGAAGGAAATAGAAATGGAAAAACAAAACAAAAAAAGAAAAATGGAAAAAGTCAAAAGTGTTTCATCCAGGATGAACCACTGCAGGTGAGAGTTTCTCTGTGCCCAGCACTGAGGGATTGGCAATGCCTCCAAGAAAATGTATGTCACACCCACATTTTTTACCCATCACCTAGATAATCGTATACACCTGGGACCTGCTGCAGGCAGTTCTTTGTCTTTTGCTCCACTTGCTTTTCCATTTTGCATTTTTCAGAGGTTAATGATAATCCCTGGCTTCTGTCTCTTCACTTCTCTTCTTCATCAGCTGCCTGGATTTTGCAGCAAAGGACAGTGAGGGCTGTCCCCCAAAAGGGCCTGGAGGAAAACCAGTTCTCAGCATTTTTTAACTGAACACTGTTTGCCCAATGCCCAGATTCTCTTGCTTTACCAAGGATTTAATGGGAGCAGAAATACAATGACCAGAATAATCTTGCATGTACACATAAAGTCATATAATCATGACTTTAACACAGGAGAATTCCATTCTGGACCACTTTGTATGTTATGTTTGGCTATGCAGACTCCTCACCGGTATGTCACGTATCACCTAGAAAAGAAGTAACTGATTTCTGAAGTGACCTGGCTATTTAGGAGAAATGAAATATATGACTTGTGTGGAGGTTGCTACTTGACTTGGGTGAGCCTCTGCTCTTTGAAGACTGTGAGTAGAGGAAAAAAGGCACAGATTTAGAAATAGAGTTGGTTGGGCACTTTATTTATACTGCATTTTCTAGCATATTAATCTTTTAGTTTGTTTGTTTTTACAGAATTCATAGTCCAAAATTGCTTTCAATGTATATATTAAGATAATTCAGCACAGTCCAGAAAAACTGGGCTCTCCAGAATCAAAGGTAAAGGTGGATTACTGTCCTCCTGGACTAGAAGGAAGGCCAGGAGAAATTTTATTCTGTCAGAAATCTGCATTTGCAGTGGAACTGGGCAAAAATAATCACCCCATTTTCTGCACGTGCCAGACAGTGACAGCTGTGCTTTGAAACACCACAATGAAGCCTTAAGCTCTATAGCTATACAAAAGAAGAAAAAAAAAAGGAAAAAGAAAAAAGAAAAAAAACCTGAAACCCAAAGACCACATCCTTAGAGATGAAAACGCAGTACCCAGACAAATGGATCTTTTTGATCAGAAATTGCCTATGCCTCAGTTCTCCACAGACAAGCCAGTTCTTTTCTTTCCCAGCATAATTTAGGATGAGGTTTACTTTGTTGTGGATGGGCAACAGTATGATGGAACACCTTTTTTGCTTAAGATTACCAGAGCCGTCCAAAATGTTGCTGAGCTACATCTTGCCTCCAAACAATTTCCAGCCTCCCCTTCTCTCTGCGGGGCTCTCAGGTAACACTGGGTGGGGGG